>JAGMWU010000051.1:235130-376242 GCA_018697195.1 Certhia americana
CTCCTTCTCCTTCTCCTTCTCCTTCTCCTTCTCCTTCTCCTTCTCCTCCTCCTCTTCCTCTTCCTCTTCCTTTTCCTCTTCCTCTTCCTAGTCTACATCTTCATCTTCATCATCTTTGTCTCCTTCTTACCTAGCTGACATCTAATATTGTTGGAAAAGAATGAGAGTGAACTTGCTTGAAATGAATTCACCTTCTTTGCCAACTGTAGAGTCTGTAGCTTTGGTCCCTGAGAGGACCAAATGAGAGCCCTCTCTTTCCAAGTAATTTCCTAAGCAGCCCCACTGGTGCTCCTGACATCCTGCAGGTAGTGACTCACAGAACACTGGGCAGTGCTACAGAGTCCCAGTCTGCAAACATCCCCATGGCAAATCTGAGTGGCTCCATCCAGCTACTTTGGATTTAGATGGGTTAAAAAAGAGATCAAAAAGCAGCTGCTTAATTTTTACATTTCCTGACTTCACAGTGCATTTAAAAATTGTAACCTTCCTGTTACTATAAGGTATGTTTTTGTACTTAGTGTTCAGCTATACATGCTGACAGCTGCCAGACCACAAATCTGGACCCATTAGTTTGCCAAAAGGGACAGTGAAACAGCATGTTTATGCAAATGTTGCAGTGTCTCACAAATCTAGGTAACTTAAAAACACACAGAAATATTACATGTGGCTTCTTCAAATGTGTCCTGGGCTAAATGCTTTTGAGGTACTGATTGATTCGTTGAGCTACATATGTGAAGTACATGGGCTGGGCCTAGATCTCAAGATTTTTCTTTAGTCTTTTGTGTGAATCAGCCCAAGGCACTGCTGGCCATGTTTGGGTCTGGCAGAGCTATGCCTCCCTCGTAGGGGATGTGAAAGATTCAAGACTGGAGACAACCAGACTCAGGAAGCATCTTGCATGGTTTCCACCTGCATTTGAGTTTGGTGGAGAAAAATACTCAGGTTTTCCATTTTAGCACTTGTCACAAAACAAAAATGCAAAGCTCTCAAGTAATGAATCTGACAAGAGTAGCAAGCCTATGGTTTTGTCTGGAAGAACATTTCAAGGGTTTCTCCTAACTGTTTTTTTTTCATTCTACCCACTCAGAACGAATGCATCCTTACATATATGCTGCAGCACAAAGCCACCTACCTGTATCATCCTGCATCATTCTCATTTATTTAATGCGAGAGAAGGGAAATAGTTCCTGCAGTGGTGGTCATTTCAGGACCATCTAGAACATTGGCACAACAAACTGTAGAAATAACTATTGTCAGAGTGTTGTTTCTTTCTCCACTTCCTCAATTTCTTTCTTCAATACAGCTGTCCACATGCATGACATTCATTTCTCAAGCCATTCTATAGGCTGGATTTTAAAACTGCAGCAAGAGAACTGTGTGAAAAGGTACAGCCACATGGACTGCAGTGTTTGCCCATTGCACCTTTTTTCCTGCCTAACAGGGTGAATCTGGACAGGAATGAGAATGTTACTAATGGCTTTGAGTGCTGAATCAGTGATGTGTAAATGTTTTCCCCACTGTGGCACAGCACAGCAGAAAAAACACCATTTGCAATCCCACCTCTGGTGTAGTGGAATAACACAGAAAGTGTAGAATGCTATAATAGGATTGATAAATGAAACCAGCAGCCTTTGCTCTCTAGGGCTTGATGATGACTGCAGGAGCTTCTCACAGGGTTGGTTAAAGATTGCCAGCACTGAGTGATTTCAATGCTGTGCCTTTCCGTGGTTCTCCATTTGAGCAGTGCCTGCAATAATGTGATGTCTTGTTAGCAAAATGCTTTAAATGCTGCCCTAAAGGAAGGGCAATTTTAGCAAGGCTTTTCTTGTTTCAGTGCATCGTCTGCCAAGCCCAGTCATTTTTATAAGATACAGCAGAGTAGCCAAGAAAGCTAAAGAAAATAAAATATACGTATACATACATATATATATATATATGCATATAAATTGTAGGGTGCAGGATTCTTAAAAAGTGTATTCATCAAATATGGCAGGCAAAGTGACTGTGGTGAGAAGTTTGCAATTACATTGCATGCTGAAGGTATTAGCTGGTGTTTGAACAGGACAGAACCGTAATGTCATCACTGCCTTAGGAAAAGGTGCTGACAGCCTGCATAAGCAAACGTTTATACCTCCCATCAGATCTCAGGCCAGCATCTTCATAGGGAATGGCTGCAGGAGCTCAGCTGGGACTCCATGGTCTGCTGATGGTGTGTTGCCTGCTTGTGAAACATAATCCCCAGCGTGTAGGAGGAGTGCATCTCAAATCATCCTTCCTTAAACTGTGCATTTCCTTCTGAATCAAACACCCTGTCAGGGCAGTCTGTTGCCAGAAGGAGGTATCTGTGCAGGGAGGTCCCCACCAGACTCCCTGTGCCTGCTGTCTGACCTTGGCTTCACATGATTTTGACATTTCATCCTTTTCAGATGAGAGCAATAAACAAGAAGTGAGAATATGTTTAGGAGCTGATCTGGAGCCTTTGGAGTCAATGGCAAAGTTTGTGTTGACTTTGTTTTGTAGGTCTGAAGCTGGATCACTATTCTGTGTAGCCACACTGCGTCAAGGCACAGACAACTCCTCATGACCCAGACATGCCTCCCCAGGGTCCTCCCCTACACCCTGCCCAGAGCCCAGGAGCCCAGTGTCAGCTTCAGTCCCTGCCTGAGCAATGCTGGAAGAGGGCTGGTCTCTGGCTGTAGCACAGCTGAGCATCTGCTTCTTCTGGACCCTGCCCCACACGTTGCCTCCTCAGTTTGACTCTGCATCACCCATGAGCCAGGCTGGGATGTGGGTCTCTGGCTGAACGTGGCCTGCACTGCTGCCTGGCTGCTGAGTGGGACAATCCCTGCCCTGCCACCCTCTGAGGACTCCAGCAGTCTCCATCCTGCTGTGCCTGGCACTGGGGCTCCTCTTTGGCAAACCAACACATCACTGGAGCCCTGAAAGACACAGCTTACTTCTCCCTTGCTGCTTCCTTCCTTATCAAAGCCCAGCGCTGGCCAAGGAATGGCCACCATTCCCATGAGGATGACATAGGAGTAGGTGCAGAGATAGCCCCCTTTCCTCATTTCACTTTATTCCCATTGTCCATCCATGACTCAACACACTGATGATTTACAGATAGGTGTCATCTGATGTTCACAGGAGAAGGGCTGATTTTACTGATGTAATGCAGACAGTTTCTACTGTTCCAAATGAAATGGGGTTTTCAACATGATACCAGGAATTACATGGTGTTCCCAGGTGTGCTTATATACTCCTCTGAGCAATGTGTGATCTGGGTTACAGGGAAATCTCCTTCTGCCCTAGGTGAAAGCAGGGCCACAGCATGCTTATTGAATTTATTTCTCCAAATAAAAGGTAAAAAAATATTGCTGATTTCAGAATATATAGGAGGGTTTTGCCATTTGCAACATTTGAGTGCTCATTTTATCTCAGGTTTTATAATTTATTTTTTTTTTAATGTTTTTTTTTCTCTTCACGGTGCACCGAGAAACCCAAGAATGTAAAAGTCTTTTTACTCCTCCAGCCAGAGATTCAAGAAATGGTCATAAGCCATCTCTTCTGTTTTTTTCATGATTGTTTATTCTTTCTTATTTATAATACTCTTTTTTCCTGACCAGCAGAGCTCTGCTCTGCAGGACAGTCCAGGCACAAATCCCACCCACACAGGGTAGTGTGTACTTTTATATTAAAACCCATGTAAGCACTATTTATAAAAAATCTCCAATACATATCACCTTTGTTACAAAGTTAGTCTCTACTCTAAGCCAACCAGAAAGTCCCACCTTCACAGCAGAAAATGGAGCAGATGAAGAAGAAGGAAGAAGTCTGAAAACCATGAGACTCCTCCATCTTGTCTTCCCTGCTTTCCATTCTAGGAACCCCATAAATCTAAAATTCTTACCCTGTGATAAACTACACACTATGCTACCATCTAATACACATTCTTGAAAGCTCTGCCTCATCCTAGAGCTTAAAAAGTCCTTTTCCATGAAAAAAGGTTAAAAACAGTGTCTGTCAAAGGTTTTAAAATCCCTTAAACATGCAAAGAAATATTTCTCAGAATTTCTAATTCCCACAATTATGGATCTTCAAGATATTTTGACTCAAAAGTTGTGTTTTATCCTTCTTTTGCAAGCTTTCACGCAAGCTAATTACAGACCCAGCAGATAAAATACCTTTCCCTGGGCTGTGCTGAACACCAAGGGTGCTGTAGCTCCCTCAGACTTAGCTAGATTCCCCTGCTAACCTCAGCAACCTGCTTCTGTGCCAACAGGTGTGGTTCGCCAGGTGAGGCCCATAATTGGACCTTTCCATGCCATCCTGAAACTGGAGATGAACTACGTCATGGGCGGGGTGGTGTCCCACCGCAACATCGTCAACGTCCACATCTTCGTCTCCGAGTACTGGTTCTGAGGGACACCCACCAGCAAGTGCTCCAGCCTGAAACATTACCATGAGCTATTATGTCATGTACTTGTTTTTTCTGAAACCCAATAGTGTTCTTTTTTTAATTTGTTTTGTTTTGTTTTTAAATATTTGGTTTATAGTTTAAGACAAAATAACGAGCTATTACGTTGTTTAGACATCGGGCAGAGCAAATTAAGTGAGCCTGATGTAGTTGTTTGTATAAATATGTAGTGTGTAAAACTGCTCAGCTGCCTGGAGAAGTTTAAAACTTTTCTAAATGTTTGGACAGAGCTCAATTATTGCTCCTTGGCCAGATAACCTGAGTGATAGGCTGTGGAACAAAACAGATGTCAGAGTTCATTGGGATGAGTATATGGTGTCTTTGGACACCATGTACCAGAATTTGGATAAGGATTAATAATTTCACCTCAAATGAACTACCTTGAAGAGGATTGTCACAGGGTGAAAAATAGTTAGTTTTGGGCCCTCTGAATAGGCCCCCAGAATTGCTAATTATTCCTGAAAAGTTCAGCCTGGATATTTAAGAAGTGACATTCCGCTGCAGCTACCAGAGGAAGTGCAAAAGGAATTAGAAATACTTAGAGACTAACAAGCTATTGCACATATTAAAAAAATACTACTTTTTTTGTACTTATTATTTGATTGTAAGACTGTTTGATTCTAATTAAACAAGAGACTCTCATTGAAATGAATCTGTTACAGGAACACAGCATATTGCTTAAATTCCAATCTCACCAGTACTCAGTAAATACATGGGAAACTCAGACCTTATCACCTGTCTGTTATAAAGCTCCATGCCTTTTTAAAATTGGTAATAAAATTAGCATGTTAAACTGTACATTTCCTATGCACCAAACCAAGGCATATGTAATAATATAATGAAAATCTCACAAATAAATGAATGCTTAATGTATTTTCTGGGCATCAAAATACTGTATCTTTTTTATTACAGAACAAACAAGAAATAATTCCATGTTTCAGTTTGTTATGTTTGTTAAGATATGAGGAAATAAAGAAGGTCAGATGGGAAATACTCCAAAGTATGCCATGGTTTCTGATTCCCAGGAAAATTATATGACACAGCTTTTGTAAGCAAATTCATCACATACATATTCCCCACTCAAACCAGACCTCCCTGGTCTTTATTGGCACTAAGCATGAAACAGGCTGCTGTGAGAAGCTGTGGCTGCCCCATCCCTGTAAGTGCCCAAGGCCAGGCTGGATGGGGCTTGGAGCAGCCTGGGATAGTGGCAGGTGATAGGGATGAACTGTAAGGTCAGTGTGATCCTGATACCTTTACTTTTTACATGAGTGTTTGTGGTCTGGGTCTGTCTGGGAGGATGTTGTTGATGCAGAAAATAGCAGGTGCCAGCTGTGGCAGAAAACAAGAGTGTGGGCTCTGAGGGATGTTTCTGTGAGCACCAGCCTCTTGCAACCCTCTTGCAGGGTTTCAGCAGTTTGCATTTAGTATTCCAGAAATGGCTTTTACAGGGATGCTGACACATGACTTTTCTATATTCTGTGGTAGTGGTAAGCCACATGGTGTAGGAAAACAGTATTTATTTTTGTATTCACGTGCTGGGGCAGGGATGGAGACATTCATGCCATGCCCACATTGCCTTTTCCTTACCCCTCTGAGCCTGACACCTCATCCCCCAAGTCTCGCTCTTGACATCAGTGAGATCACCAATGCAGCTGGACAAGGAACCCACTGCTGGGGTGCTCTCATCACCTTGGATGGGCCTTCCCAGCCAGGAGGGCTTTTCCCATCTTTTTTTCCCAGAAAAGATGTTCTTTTCCCAGACATCAGCTGTGTCACATACAGAGCCAGAGGTGGGTGGCCCTGGTTGATGTGGTTCATTTAACCATTTTTTTTTGCTTTTGAATTGTGATGATACCACTCATAAGACCAGCATGGAAAATATTAACACAGTGGAAAATCTGCACTCTTACCTAATTTTTGCACAGTGATCTCAAAATAAGCAAATGATGCTAAGGACAGCAGAGTAACTTCCTTTGGGGGGCTTCAAAATTATTCTGAGCTGATTCCAAGCAGCCACGTGAGACAAGGCCATTGAAATTCAGTAGAACCAAAATAAATGTGTGCTCCTTTATATAACTTTAAAAAAAAAAAAAAAAAAACTGCAAATAACAGCATTCTGCAATTCCTTCCTACTGTGGGCAGATCTATTGTCTTGATATTGTGTCTTCTCACCTGTTTTCTACAGCAAGGTTTGAATTTGGCTGCTGCTTCTTCCCTTTTGATTTTTAGTACATTCAACATCGAGAGTTCAAGGACCCATTTGGAATGCTCTCAGGCACATGAGGTGTCCTATGCAGGGTCAGGGGCTGGACTTCAGTGATCTCTGTGGGTCCCTTCCAGCTCAGGACATTCTATGATTCCATGGTAACTAATTAAACATAAATCTTTTCATTTGTAGAAAAGGCATTATCTCTGAAAGAAACAACAAAAGAACATCCTTCTCTTCCCTAAACTGGCATTTTTACTGGCTCTTCAAAAGCTTAGGTCTCCCAGGGATGCTCATTCCAAGGGCTTGCAGTCAGTCGCCTTCAAAAGCAGCAGCTGATTGCTCTCTCTTGGCCAAGGCTAGAGAGAGCACTTGATGTGACAGCCAGAGCCCCTCCATGCTGGCCAGCACGTGCCTAGCCATGGGCTAAGGAATGCTGTTTTCCCTAGGGAAAGGGAGAAGGACCAGCCTGTGATTTATATTGCAGGGTCCCAAGTCTGGCTGAGGTTTCCAACCTGCCTACCAACCAGGCAGCCTCTGCACTGTCAGCTCCTGTCCTCCCAGCCAGGGCTTCCAGGCTCCCTGCAGAGGGTGGGGAGGATGCCTTTTCCTCCAGCTCCCCTCTGGTCTCTCCAGAGCAGGGCTCTCTGTTCTGACACAGCAAGGAATGCCAGAGCACTTCCCACATGGCTCCTGCTCTCCGAGTGCCTTGGTTCCTGCGGTGGGAGCAGGAGGTGCGAGGCTGCCTGGAAATTGCTGCTCCAAGACAGAGACATAAAGTACACCCACCAAGTCTCAAAAACATTGGCCTGTTGAAAGATCTTTTATTCCTGCTGTGGCTAAGAATGTGCTATCTCTTCTGTAATAAGCTCCCTTTTTTTTTGCTGTCACCTTATCCTATTTCATTGGGGTTTTTCCCTCTTCCTTTCCTTTATTGAATTCTCCTCTCTCTCCTCATATTTTCATTCTCTGCATCCATCTTTTTCCTTTTTTCAATCAAGGCTTGTAACAGAGCAACTGAAGTTAAACATGATCACCAGACCCAGGAGAGAGATCTTGAACAGCTGCAGAGAGAAAACCCATCCTGGGGTGACTGCAGACAGACAAAGGCACATTTGCTTTCACACCCAAATGTTTTATTATGATGCTCTGAACATCCAGATCATGCTAGGAGGGACACTTTCAGGGGACAGTTTCTGGCCACCTTTTTTTAAACTTAATTCTTGAAGCACATCTTCTGTGAGGAAAGACTGAGAGAATTGGGATTGTTCAGCCTGGAAAAGAGAAGTTATGGGGTGAGCTAATTGCCCCTTCCAGTACCTGAAGGGAGCCCACAGGAAAGATGGAGAGAGGCTACTTAAAAAGGGCTGGAGTGACAGGACATGGGGGAATGGTTTCACATGGATAGAAAACAGCTTTATATTAGATATTAAAAAAAAAAATTATTCCATATGAGGGCAGGGAGGCCCTGGCATAGGTTACCTAAAGAAACCACTGTGTTTCTAAACTGTGTACCTAAAGTGTCCAAAGACAGGTTAGATGGGGCTTGGAGCAACCTGGGATAGTGGAAGGGGGTGGGACTGGATGACCTTTGAGGTTCCTCCCAACCTAAGACATTCTGGGATTCTGTGATTCTTACATGGTGTTTGAGAGCCCATGAGGGCAAAGCACAGTTACCTCATGATCACACCCAGCTTAATTCTGGCCTTGGTATTTGCTTGGATGGAAGGGAAGTCACCCCATTTAAATTAAAAAACAATAAATCAAATGGAAGGTTTTTTGCCTTTTTCAACCTAGAAATGAAACTCGAGATAGTTTTGGTACAGGAGGTAATATAAAAGAGGATCTTTATTGGAGCTCCAGGAGCAGTTATGGAAGAATGTCTACAAAAGTCCATCCCCACAGGGATGCACGCATTTTTATACATTTCAGGAAATTAGCATAATTGATGAAAAGTACCAGTTAGGAGGACAAGTGGTGATGCAATTCACCCCAAGTCAAGCCACTTCTTTGGATCTCCACCCTCCCCCACTCTCCCCCATCAGCACTGGCTGTGCTTTGTCCATGAAAATGTGTCTCAAAAGGCTGTTTTCAGCCTTGGCTCCCAGGAAGAACCAAGACAGGATTGGGGCCTTGTACTTCAGGGGCTTGGAGCTCTGGAATTTGTTTTGTCTTCCTCCCTAGGGAAAGGGCATGGAAAACTACTGGGAAACTAGCTATGAATGCAATAATAAGCTACAGAGCTACAAATACATGTGCAAAGAATACCTAGAATATCTGACAGAAAAAAGGTAAAAACCACTAGGCATCAAAGGGAAGCAGCCATGGTGTATCACATCTTAGGTGATGAGTATCTTGGCCTGGCCATGCTCACAGAGCAACATTTGCAGGTAGATCCTCAAGATGGTGGTAAGGTTTTTTGTTTTTTCATTAGCTGATGGTTCTCACACGAGTGAGATCTGGTGCAGGTCATGCAGTGATGGGGGGGGGGGGGAGGGAGAACTGATAAAATGTTTTGGGTTCCTCCACTCAGGCAAAGCCAAAACCAACTTTATCTGAATCCAGCCCACGAGTGACCTTGGACCTGATGAGAACAACCACCCTTGACTCTGGATGTAAGTTAAATTACACGTTGCTGAATTGTCCTAATACTGCCAACATTTTGAGCAGAAGAAGTTGTAATAACGATAAAAAAGCACTACTGTAATGGATACCATCATAACTCTGGAACTGCAGTTTAGGTTTTGAAAATTACAAATATGTGTTTAACTAAGGCCAGCCAGAAACTACTAAATAGTGCTTGAACTGTGGCCAGCCGTCTAGAAGCTAGAAATTAGAAAAAAAAACCAAATGGGGTTTTTCTCTTCCAAAGTGGAAAAATTATCTACCTTTGTACCTTTTGAGCTGGTGACCATTTGTCCAGCTCTACCAGGAAGCACCAGATTTTCCGTGGTATCAAGAGTATGAAGTAGTTTGTAAAACAACTGCCAAAAACTTGAAGAAAAATGGACTGTCTAGCCTTCAACCTAGGATGCAACTTTACATCTTACAGATTAGGGATCTCATTTGCAGTCACTAAATCTCATACTGTTTTTTTTATCAGGCCCCATCAGTTAACAAGTCATGGTGAACTTTGCTTTCTTTAGCAACAGTGAGTTTCATTTTGTCTTGAATTACATGCATTCATTGATTTTTAGTGATGTTTCTTTAATTCATACAGAAGCAACTTGGTTTTTTTCCATCTCCTTGTAGAAGAATCCACCATGCAGAAGAATCTACATTGTAGAAGATTCTCTGCTGAAATTCCCTAAATGTTTATGATAACAATTCTTCTTTAACCTCTCCCCTGAGTAAGATTTACACCTGACCCCTTATTCTACTTCCCTCACCTTAAGTTTCTCAGATGGGGAACAGCTGGCAACATGGGAGGAGCATTTCAGCTGCAGATGCCTGTGTCAGTGAAAGAGAAATGAGATATTCTGCCCCATAAGCTACTGTGCTGTGGAGCTGCTGCTTCTGTGTCAGACAGAGACCAGAGAAGGTGGTCATGGGGGTGAGATGGGCAGAACCCAATAGGTAGGAAAGTATCTGTGTTAGGAAGCTGGGAAGGGAATATTAATGCAGTCTGAGAACGTGTGGGCTTCCCTGAGCTCCTCCCAGGCAAAGGTTGCACTGAAATCACCGGTGGCTGAGGCTTGTCTTTGGTTTTGATAACTGGCCAAGCACAGATATCTGGTAGGTGTGGGTGGCTAAAAGATTGCTCCCATTGAAGGGCACTGAGAAAAGGAGCTGTTTTTTTTTTCCCCCTAAACCCACAAGATTTCCCAAATCTGCAGATGCACTGCTTACTGGGACAGGGTTAGAAAGCCACTAAACCAGAGTTCCATGGCCATGAGCTTACCTGGGCAAGGATACAAGGATTCTGATCAGGCACACATGATCAGCTGAGACAGAATCTGGAAACCCTCTCTTCAGCAGTGGTGTTGTATTTGATGCTTAGAATAGAAGCTGCAGGAGGCTTTCTGCTGGCAGAGAAATGGGAGAACAGCAGTTCCATGAGGTCAGCAGAGCTCTGATGTCTCTGGTGTCTCTGCAGCAAAGCTCAGCCCCCTGTTCCCTGGACTCCCATCTCTGAAACACAGGGGCAGTGGTTTGGTGAGAAGGACTGGGACCCACCTGGTCCATCCTCTTTTCCATTGATGCCTTAAGTTTTAGCTTTTATATTTTTAAGGTTCTGTGCTGGTTTAGTGTGTAGTTCTGGGTTTCATAATAAGTGCTACCAAGCTCTCTTCACAGAGTAGACAAGACAAAACAATTCCTTCTCTAGCTTGAGACCAAGGACAACTGATACAACTTTCAGCCCAAGAACAAAACCAATGGTGAAGTGAGAAGAAAAAACAAGGAGCATGGGGCTTCTTAAGCTGAAACTATAATTGGACACTTAACTTCAATATGCTAATGGACCAGAATTTATAGAAGTGTGAGACCTCGTGGCCAGTCATCTATTTTGTGGCCATTTTGGGGGCATCTTGGGTGTAGCTCAGCCAGGCTCATGTGCTGCCCAGGTGAACCCATTGAGGCCTTTTAATAAATCCCTACTTTATCCTTTGCTCTGTCCAGTCTCTGGACAGCAAATCACCATGGTGGTTGAGTAGGACCTGGTAAAATGGAGAGGCCATGGTGCTGGACTGATGGCCTTGTGCCACTGGGATCTCCAGCAGCCTGAGTGCAGCTGTGGGAGCCTACAGAGGGGAGGAATGTCCTGGAAGGGCTCCTCATGCCTCTGCTCTCACACAGCACAGGCTCCACACTGGGCTCAGGGTACCTGGCCTGCCTTCCCACCTGCTCAGCTGCTGAGGCAGGGCTGGGCGGTTTCTCTGGGGCCAGACAAAGAGGCCCAGGGGCTGGGGGTTCCAAAATGATCTGAAGCAGAATCATCCAATTACTCTCTGCATCTATACTGGGGCCAGGACATTTTGACTTTTGTTTCATCTTCTGGCAATAACTAAAATTAATAATTAAATAATTAAAAGCCTAAATTGGTGTCCCATTGAACTTAATGAAGAGTTCCTGATTTACCAGGCACACAGCATTTCAAAGAGACCTTGGGTAAGTGTTTTACTTCTTCACGTTTTATCCATTCATTCTGTGTATGGAGATTATGTAGATGGTTACCTGAAAAACACACATTCTGATATTTTGTAAATAAAAAACAGTTGTACTGAACCCTTAGGTGGCAGACACTTTGAGAAAACACAGAAATGTTATTAACTGGTTTGTCTTTAATATGTATCTTTAGCTGTATAAAAATGTTCAGAGAGGTTTGGGAAGTGTTTTTAAACTCATAACCCAGAAACTTGACAGAAAGAGTGGAAAGGCTGTCTGGGACCACTGCAAGGTGGCAATAGTTACTGGGGAGATCAAAAGGGAAAATATCTACAGCAGAGAGCACAGCTCTGCCCCCATGTTGCAGGGGATGCTCTCAGTGTGGCTTCCATTGGCTCTTGCTGTGGAATATCCTGAGTGGGAGGATGCCAAAGGGTTGGTTTGATCCTGCAGAGCCAGCCCAAGGGCTCAGTACCCTAAAGTGCTCCCACTTACAACTCTTGGTCCCTAGGTCCTTCTTTCCTTGAACTGTCAGAAGCCTTTAAAATGACAAATAACTACTTTTGGGGTGGGAGAGGTAGTTTTCCCCCTATGAGTGGGAGGGACAAAATGTCATAACAAAAAAAAAAAGATAAGCATAGCTCTAACCAAATTAGCCATGACTAATTTACAGTGCAGGGTTGGGGGCTATCAGATACATGTAAGTTCAACAAATCATCTTCAAACCACAGAGGCCTCACTCAAGGCTGTAAGTCTCACATATGTGAGATTAAAGGAAATCCAAGAATGTAATTACTTGCAGTATTTTTACAAAATCACATTTTTTGAAGGAGTTTGTAAAAGCATTCTGTTCATCTGCAACTGTGTTCTGCTTATTTCATCTCCTTTGCAATTCTAATAGCATACATCTTTTCCTCTCTGCCCTCTGCAGTTGTTTGGCACCTGCCAGGCTCTTTGGCATTTCTTTGGAATGTCATGAAAGCCACTGGGTTGATGTAAAGTGCTCTGTTTTGTAGCTGGTAATTGTTCATGAAACTGAACTCATGAGCAAATAAGGAGCATTTGGGTAAGTGCAGCCTTGGGTCTGCCTCAGAAATGCACCACACTGAAATAACTGAGTAGCATCTGTCCCTCAAGTTACACTGCATGTGTGTCTTGCCTGCACAGTTTTCTTATTCTCTTTGAGTTGTAGTTCATGGCCTGAATTTGTTTCCTTGAAACCCATGGAGCATTGCAGCTAGTTGTGACCAGTGAATTTCATTAGTGACTGAATATATTTTGCTAGCTCTCTCCCCACCCTCTGTTTTCTTTTTGATTCTTCTACAATGCTTAATGCAGTAGATCGTCTCTAACATATCAATCACATTTTTTATTTACCGAATATGAAACTCTTGATGGGGGGGGAACCCAAAAATTATTTGACAGGCTCTATTGATCCAAAGCTGTTTTCCACATGGCCAGATTCCTGAAGATGTGCAGATGCCTAGTGACATTGCCGTAAGAGTCAAGACAGATTAGCTATCTGTGGTATTTAGGTATGTCAATGCCTTTTATTATCTACCCCTTAATCTCCTCAAAATTTGGCTGTATAACAAATGAGAAAGTATGTGCTAAGGTATTTACAGAAAGGCATTTTTTTAAATGCCATTCTTCTGTGACTAGAACATGAAAACAAAATATATCCAACTTGCTAGAAAGTAACATCATGTTTTCCCACTATTCATCCTTAAATTTAAACCAGAGATTATGTATGTAAAACTTGCAGCAAATTGAGCATGGTATAGACCCTTCAGCAGGGACTGAGGAATAGAAATGCCAGTATTTTATAAGAGTCCAAGGCAATACGATTCACATAAATGCAACCAACCTACAGAGCAGAGCAAACAGAGTTAAACAGTGGAAGAAAGCCACTGCTGAATGAGCTGCATCCTTTCCACCTTGAGTTTGCAGTCAATAAATCTCATTTGAAAAGTGATACTGCCACTTATCCTGTCAGCACCAAGCTGTATTATTCCTAGTCTCACAGGATTTGTCCTGCTGACCTATTATTAGCCATGTGATATCAGCATCCATGGCTAGGCTTTATCAGAAGCCAGTGGGTGGAATCGTCCCAGGTCACTATGGGGCTCATTGATGGAAACAGAAGCACTTTTCTGTGGGAAAGAAAGATGAGAGGGATGGGCCTATCTGATGGCTGGTGTCTTGTCTGACTGCAGCTCATGGCAGGTCAGACATGCATCCTGACATGAGGCCATAAGTAGTCCCAGAAGCCTGGCTGCAGTAGGTCACAGCTGTACATGGAATTGTTACGTGTCTCAGGAAGCAGCACCAGGGGGCTGAGCTTTGTCATCACGCTGCCCTTGATGCTCCCTCTGCCCTTGAGCAAGATGCGAGGCTGTCCACACTAGCAAGCAGTGAGGATAAAAGGATCACATCTGTGGATGGAAGAAATTGAGGATAAGGAGTTGATGTTCACCTCCCGCAAACACCCAAGCTCTCTGGGCTGAGGAGTTTTTCCCACAAGAGATCTAGTCTGATCAACAATGCTGAACATCCATGAGGCTGAAGCACAATAGGTGCCCTCTTGATGTGCACCTTGCTTCAGTTTCATCCAGGCTGAACCCAGCTGTCACGCTGTGATCTCTTTGCAGTATAACCCAAGGCTATGGCAGCTGAAGACAACCCCAGTGGATGAGCTTCAGGAGAGAAGGAATGGTGCAATCTGAAATGCCCACATAGGTCACCCTGTCACTCCTGACTGCCTCAAAAGGAATTGAGAAGTTCATATATGTGCAACCTGCTCAGCACAGTCCAAACACAGATATGTTCTTTGTCCAATTCAAAATGAGGACTTCTCATCAAGTGGCGGCTTGAACCTGGGTAGCATTCCAGGAAATAGAGTTTCACCCTTTCTGCATAGACTGGGAAAATCTGGCTCTATTTTCTTCTGGGGTCTGTCTATCCCAAGCTGTAAAACTTGCTGAGGGTGATGACTAGGAAGTACCATCTATAGAAGTAGCACTATCTATGGCATCCTAGGGATTAAGAAGTTACAACAAAACTTCAAAACAATCATCATGTCACCTTGTGAGACTCCTAGATTCTAAAGCCTGGGTAAGTATTTTTTAAAACCTGCCCCACCCATTTAGAGTAATTTCTGCATTCAGTTAATTTCTGCAGTAAACGGAGATGGAAATTAAACCCTTTTCTAAATTACTTGAAAGAACGCTGTTTTGTTTTGCTCTGCTTTTTCATCAGAGGTATGTTTGTAAGGATGGAAATTGCTGCACTGATGAAAACACCCTGGGCTACAAAAGAGGAATAATGTAGTAATTGGCAGCAAAAGGCAAACTCCAAGCCTGTCTCCTCTACTTTACAGGCTGAGCTGTGTGCAACTTCTGCTCAATATGCCCTGTTTATATGAGGGTCATTTCAGCACTTGGATTTTGGCAAAAATCGTAAGTATTTGGACAGAAATTTTCTATATCTCAAGTCAGTTTTTGTTTCTTAGCCTAAATAAGGCTCATGTTCTCAAACTGAAAGTTGTGGCAAATCAGAGTGACTGTTGACCTGAGCTGATGGGTGCCAGGAGAGGGGAAAGGGTAAACATGCCTCCTGCCACAGAGGAGCAGATGATGTGCTGCCTGTAGCTAAGAAAAAGTCACAATTTGCACTGTTTCTATATTAAAGCATGCAAGGATTTATTTATTTTCAGATTTGGTTTTTTTCCTGGCAGGCTGAGCAGGTGCTCCCTAGTTTCCAGGTGGAATGGCCTTTCTGCCATGCAGGCAACTTCTTCCATTTCCATGAAAATCCATTTTAATACAATAAAATTAACAGTCTTGAAAACCAGCAGCCTGAAAATGCTTGGACAGGAGGGATACCTTAGGCTTCAGCAGCTTCTTTTTAAGCAGATAGACTTTAGGTGCACATGTTCTAGGTGAAACCATCAAATCTCACCAAGGCTCTTTGGTATTGAACCATTTTAAGTTTTCATTATCAAGTGCTTAATTCTCTGCCAAACAGCATGAAGTGTCAACTTGACCTTCAAAATTCCCAACTGGACTGCTTTGGGTCATGAGGAATTAATGGGGCATCTCTGCAGGCATCTCTGCAGCCTCTCAGTTTCCTGAGAAACCCAGTTTGTCAGGTGTGCCAGTCCCTTTGCTTCTCAGGCACTAGACTAGACAAATTCTATGTCATCTCCAGAATAAACCAAATATGCTGAAGGGGGCCTGGTTCTACAAACTTTGAACAAAAAGGTGATAAAAAGATAAGAAATCTTAGAATGGAAAATGGACTTTGAAGGAAAAGTGTCTGCAGCCAATGGCATTATAATGCTGATGAAATTAACTGTGTTCCAAGGAAGAGCATTTATTTGTACAAATCCCCCACATCCAAGGTGATTCTGTTCCAAAGGTGGCCATGTAAATGTGGCATTCAGGCTGTTCTGCTGCAAGAGTCTGCTTTCAGCTATATTGCTTGAGAGATTAAAGGTATCCTACCCAGCTGAGCAGCATAGAGCTGTGACTGTGCTTACTTTGAGATTATATTTCGAAATGGGAGTAATGAATTTGGAGAAGCTGTGTGACTTCACTTGGTTCTAGTTGTGTAACTGGATTAAAATGGCATTGCACAATAGTAGACCTGTACCTGACATCCCAATTTTTCTTCCTTGAAGGGTTTTCCATGCCTTCAGCTGACTTTTTTTTTTTTTTTTTTTTTTTTTTCCCCACTTGTGGTAAGAGTTAGGGTGCCAGTTTGCATGGGTTAGGTATAGTTTCAGCAATATTATGATTACTTTTTCTTTAGCTTTTTTTTATGTTGACATATGAAATATACATTTTTACAAATTCAACAAAACAAACTGACTTTAAAACCATAATGCATGTTGTTTTTAGCAGCAGATCTGTAATAAAAGCAAGATAGTGTGTTTGTTGTTAAAAGCTGTGGTAAAGGGATGCACAAAAAAAGCTGTTTGTAATGTATTGAAGGAAGCTTGATCTGGTCTGGGAGAAATAAGTGCATCCCTTATTGGGATGCAACTAGCATATCTCCACACCCATCTCCCTTCCAGGATGTGCCCATTTTCTGCTCTTGTGAAATGGAGCTGTGCAGTATGGCAGGACATGGCCAGATGCTCAAAGGAGCCAGCACAAACCAGAGGAATCAGTCTGGAGCAGAGCCCTGGGACTGTGGGAGGAATGATGCTGTGGTCCCTCTGAGTCTGATTTTTACTCTGCAGAGTATTTCCCCATGCATTTATGCAGTATTTTGTCTTGCCAGCATCTCAGGGCTGACAAATTATGGGTAGAAACAAGAGCCAGATTATGCACCCCAAGCCATTGCAGAGATAATGTTCTTGCATTTAAGGAATTTCACCTCATCCCAGGCATCCTTTTATCTGAAGGAAGAAAACTTTGGCACATGAAGTCTCTGCTGCACAAAGGGCACTTTATGAAAAATATATGCTTTAAAAATCAGAACTCAGCACTTTATTTTGTTACTTTCTATTAACTATGACTATTATCCAAACCACATTTCTAACGCCAGTTTTTAAGAATATAATCAGATACATCATATGCTATCTTAAAATGTTAATGAATATATATTTGTTTATACATTCTATGACTGGGCTGCTAAGAGCATCCACCACAGCTCAGTAAGGAATTACGGAATGAATGTTCATTCTTACATAAGAATGTCAAACACCAGATTCAGGATGTCTTGCTGAAGTAAGCCCTCTGGACTTTTGATTTCATGGGGAGAAATGCAAACAAATCAACAGAAGTTTAACTTTATGACACATTTCACAAAAGCAAGTAAGAGGGGACTGGAAGAGATCTCGAGAAATTTGGTAAAGGAAACCAGGTCAAGGAGGCCAGCAGCTTTGCTCTCCATATAGCAGCAGCTTTCCTTGGTCTCACCCTTGCTGTCGTGCTGCTCTCCCAGTCCAAGGAGAGATTGGGTCTCTCCTTTGTGTGTCCTGGCTCCTCACCCTCTGCATTCCAAGGCCCTGCCCTGGGCCCTGGGCTCAGCTCACCTCAGCATCTCCCAGGCATCTGTTCACTCTCCATGCTCCGAGACATAGCACTGCTCTGCCCCACAGCTGTTTGTTGTTGTCCTTGAGCTCCTGAGCTGCCCCTGACAATGGAATGTGGGTGTGAAGAAGGTAGGACTTGACTGCAGATGTGAGGCAGGCTTAGGAATCCTAGTCAAATTAAATTCCTCTAATAAAAATTTGTCTTGTTGTCATGGGCTGCAGTGCAAAATGTCACCCAAACTCTGTATTCTATCACCATCTGATCAAACTGGGGTGTGTGGGGTGCTGGAATTGTCTGTCCATGGCCAACTGTCAATAAACCTGCTGGGGCAGTTTTCTGATCTCTGCCACAACCCAGCCTCCCTCCAGGGACAGATCTTCTGCTCAAGGGCCAGGGAGTGTCACTGAGAGAATTCCATCATCCCACTGGGAAATGCTCCAGCCAGGGGGAGGAGCCAAGTATTCCCACTGGATAAAAATCTGGGAGTTGGAACACCAAGCAGCCTTTCCACTGGATTCTCAGAGGAAGACCAGGCCCATCTCTCACCACTGGATCTTCAGTGAAAAACTCCACTTTTCTCCAGGAGCATCACTTCAACAGAGCCACATCTGCCACTGGGACTGCAGCCACCATGGAATGGCACTGCCACCAACACCCTGACCCATAGGGGGACATCTGGGATCCTGATTCTGTCAGTGGGGTTTGTTTGTTTGTTTGTTTATCTTACTGCATGTGGTTTTATTGTTTATTTTAGTTCCCATAATAAAGAACTGTTATTCCTATTCCCATATCTTCACCTGAGAGCCCCTTAATTCCAAAGTTATAATAATTGGGAGGGAGGGGGTTTAAATTCTCCATTTCAAAGGAGGGGTCCTGCCTTCCTTAGCAGACATCTATCGTTCAAACCACAACACTTGTATACAAAGTTTAGCTACTGCTAGACTTTCTTTGCTAAACCAAGGCAGGAGAGAATCCTGAAGTAAAAAAAAAAAAAATTCAAGGAACAAAGTTTCCCTTTCTCCTGTGAAGAGTTTTACCCACAGGCCAATAGATTCAGTTGACAGAGGGATTGGAAAATGTGATACACGCAGACAGATGCAGACATGTATGAGATACATAAAGTAGTTACCTGTAGGCATAAGGATTAGCATACAAACATACTGAGATTTGTCCTCGCAAAGATGGGAATACCAGTACAAACACTGTAGTGATGGTTTCTATCCATCACGTAATGATTAATTTTTGAAGCTTGATAATGTGTGGCCCAAACTTACCTATTCTGCAGATGAGCACAGAAGCAATCTGTCCCCTCTGATGGCACAGGGCTGCCTGGACAAGCTCAGGTATCTGAAACTGGCTGAGATCTTGTCAAGGCTCTTTTACAGCCTGCCTGGGCTCTGACTGCCCCTCTGGAAAGGTGTGTTTCTTCCACAGCTCCTACATCACCTCTGCCAGGCTGGTGTGGGTATCATGGCTAGCCCAAATCACCTCCTGCACATCTGTGTTCAGGCACCTGAATTGCTCCCTTGCTGGAGCCTGCATTTAGAGAGAATTTGAGCCATAGTGGATTTTTGCCTTTGGGAAGACCAACACGCTGTGGAAGGAAGAAGAAAATTAGAATGGATTACATAGAGATTGCTGGACTAAAATGCTCCCAGCTGTGTGTTGGAGCAGGGAGTTCTGTTACTGCAGGGAGGAAAGGGAGAAAAATGCCCACTTTGTCAACTGAGAAAACCCAATTTGTAAAGCTCAAATCTGCATTCAGACCAGAATCCAGGGTTATTTTCATCAAAGGGGTAAGTACAGCCTGCTGAGATACAAAAACAATAGCCAGGCTGGGCTGGCAGGGAGGGAGCCAAAGTTTTCAGCCACCAACTTCTCGTATCTTGGGAGTATTGAGCCTGGATATGGCTGTCTGGGAGTGAATAAGTGCTCAAAGCAGCTACATTTGAGGGCACTGAGGCTCTGGTAGGTAGACAAGGCACTAGGAGGAGATTAGGTTACAGTGTTTTGATGGAACATGTGTTTTGAGGAACAGCAGGTGGAACAGAAAGAAAAAAATACAATGTGCAGAAGATAAGGTTTTTTTGAATTATGTTGTTAATTATTTGAATTTTTGGATTTCCAGGAGAGTTCTCCTTGTCCAACCATTGGTGAACTTCCCTGCTGTTCCCTGCTGTCAAGGAGCTGTGTCCTTGCAGGTGGTGCAAGGAATTTGCATGTGATGGTTACTGCAGCAGAGAAGGGCCAGTTCAATGGCCACAAACTTGATTTAAGGTAGTGAATCATACCAAAGGCAGGGTTTATGATGTAGTAAAAGAAGCATCTGCATTGCTCAGGGTTATTTAAAAACTGTCTTTACTGAATCTCTGTTTGAGTCAACAATACAAACTCAACAGCACAAACCACCCCTGCTCACCCCTTTTTCATTTTTTTCTCTCTCTGCATGTTGTGCTTTATCCTGAAAAAATAAAAATAAGTGGTCCTAACAACCAGTCATTTGAAAAAAAGAAAATGCTCAGCAGCAGAGAGCAATTTGGCACTTAAGGTTGCAGAGGCTACAGAGAGCTCCAAGTGCTGCATTCCCAATGAGGATATAAATATTGATTTATTTCATAACTTCACCTGCCTCTCACTGATAGATGGCTGCTTATTTTGATCCCTGGAAAACAGTTCTGCACAATAGCATAGGTGCATTGAATGCTACAAAGGTCAGGCGACCTGAGCATGGGAAAATATTTGTGAATGAGGCCCCAAAAAACTACTGAAAGAGGTGATTTCTGGCTCAAAGATTAGTCTTCATTTAGAGACTGAGAATTTATTGCTGCCCAAACCAGCATTATCAGCTTTCTGTCAGCAACAATCATCAGGATTTCCTTTCCCAATCAACATGAGCTGTGACCTCATCGCTGCAAAGGTGAAACCCTGACAGGGATTAAAGGCTAATAGAAAGAAATGAGGTAGCAGTGCTGAACAAAGAGGAGCTTGTTACACAGCAATGGCCAACTCAGGCAGAATGTTACAGCTGAAACACGAGCCACCCAACCGAAGGCGAAAAAGAGTATTTTTAAGAGCCTGAGTAATGCTGGGTCTCCCCATCTTTCAGTGGAGAAGGAAGGCAGACTGCCTTCCTTGCCATCAGAAATTTTTGAAGTGGGATTAGAATAGCCTTGTGGTTTGTCAAGTGTTTAATTGCAATTCTGCAGGGACGCAGCCTCAAAGACACTGGAAACCAATTTAACAATCCTGCCTATCATTATATTCACCAAATGGCTCCTGTGCACGTATAATATTCAGTAGTCTGAAACAGAGAGGCTGAGTCTAGGGCAAGGTTTAGAACGTGAAAAGTGATGAAAGGCAAATACATGTCTGATATTCATCAAAGCAACTTAATCCATGCTGGAAGAGTGAAAAGAGGTAAAAAGGGGTTTATGTTGTTGATCTGTGAGTTGCTAGTTTTTTCACTCATCCCCCAAGTTCTTGGAACCAACAAGTGAGGCCATTTTTTCAGGGGGTATTCTTTTCTCTTAAAGGTCACTCTTGGCTGCCACAATATTTTTTCATCTCAAAAACCACCACAGACTTGGCTCAAGTCCCAGTGCAAGCCATAGGTATCATCACTTTCAATGGACTCTGGATCAGTCCCTTTGTCAGTCACCAACATATCCCTGCTTTTCCCACAAAAGGTAGACTTGTACTGTAGCCCAGATCCAAGTCTTTTGGAAGTTTATGGCATCCAGGATGCTTTCTGCATGTTTCAAATACCTTCAGCCTACCAACACAGGATAGCATCTCCTCGTGCTGCGTGCCGGGCTCTCTCAAAAAAAGGGACAGGATAATTTGGCCTCTCACTGGAGCACAGAAATCACCTAACAGTGAGGGTACTTGACACCTCATGGCATGAAGTCTCTGGGCTGCAGTCTATTCTGAGGCTGCAAGTGGAGGATTAAATCCATCTCAAACATACAAGAATACTATTGAATTTGATGTGGACCAGACACGGTCATATTTGACACAGTGTATGTTGAGCACCTCTCAATCCAGAACAAAGAATCCAACTGAATCTTGAGCAGAAAGGATGAAAGAAAACATTCTTGTTATAAGTACCTGCATAAATCAGGTTCCTTGCTGATACTGAGCAGGCTTCAGAAACTATTCAGAATAAAAATATCTCCAGCCTAACACATTATAGAGTTTTCTGTGAGGAATCAAGGCCTTTTTAATACCTCCAAGGTGCTTCATTCTTTGTATTTTAGAGATGAATGTCAGCCACAAATACAACAAGGTTAAGTCCTTTTCTTGTAAAAAAATCACCATCTCGAGCAGTCTGGTTGATCCTCAGCTCCCAAAAGGTGGAGCTGCAGGAATGGCCTTCAGCTGCTTCTGAAGTGTTTGTAAGCTTTCTCCAAAACCTGAGCTTGAGCTATGTGGATAATCCCCAGCCCAGCTTAAAGAAGTAACAGGATGCAGAGGGTAGCCTGGCTGAAATTCAGCTAATGATGAAAACCTCTGCAGCAGCTTTTGAAGGCTGGGCAAGGCCAGTGTCCTTTGTGGGCTGATTTGGGTGGAGTCTGACTGACGTGGCTAAAACTTTTCGCTCAATGGCTGTAAGATATTTAATTGTATGAAAACCTTAGAAAATTATAGATTTAGTGATGCTATGGCTTAAGTTCCTTTCATTTAGTACTCTCAGCTTAAAGTAATATGAAGCTGGTTGGGGTAGAGGAGTAGAGGCAAGTGACAGATTTCAGGTTTGTCAGAGAGTTTTCAGAGAGGAAGACACATACATAATGCTGAACTGAAGGGGAAATTTAATTAGGGACAATGTAATTACCAGGCCAGGGAACTGGGCTAGGATCTTTATTTGTTATGAAAACTGCATGGATTGATGCCTGGCAAACTAATTGTCATGAATAATTTGTTAATTTATGTGATCTCTTTTGTTTTCAATTTCATTTTTAGTGACTGACCATCTGCAAACAAAGTCAGCTTTTCTCTTTTTTTTTTTTCTCCATCAAGTATTCAGCAGTGATCAAACAGGATCCATCTCAGTTGCTGCCTTTCTTGCCAAGTTCTTGTTTTGATCAACTTAATTTTATTCATGCTATTTCTGCTTCACACAGAAATAGCACTGGCTCTCCAGGCACAAGAAAACTAGAAAGAATGCAAAGCTTCGGTCTATTTTAAAGTTGGGTTTGAACATTTTTACCAACACCTGAAAATGGAGGAGGTTTTGCAGATTTTTTACAGCATGGGAATATTTTAAAGACAAAATCAAAAGGTTCATGTCTCTTGTTCCCATGTCTTTGTCAGGAATGAATGCTGGAGATTTCACACTGGCACGTGGCCTAAGGCACCTGTATTTCCCTCAACTCACCAGGCATGCTGGCAGTCCTACCAAACCTCTTATCCTACTCAGTTAAGATATGTCCCTTTGAGATCTTTTCCTGGTATGTTTGAACACCTTTTTATTTGTATTATACTCAACTTGAAAGCATGCCAAGGGAAATAGCTGTGCCCTCCACAACAGGACCTATTAAGGCCAGAGATCAGCATTACTCAGCTACAACTCTCAGAGCCCTCGTTTCCTCCCTCTCTCTGCAAACACTCTAATCTGGAGTGAGCTAGAACTATATTCTTTTTCCCTGCATATGTTGAAGACAGACTTGGTGTTTGTATTGGCACAGGGCCTGACATGACATTTGTGAGGATGGACCACAAGCATGTGTACTTCAGCTAGGCTGAGCTAGGGAAATATGTGCTAGAATCAGGAAAAAACTTCTTCCCCTCTCCCTCTGCTTCCAAACCAATATGGCAAGGGGGAAAACACTCTTTAGGCTTCTTCTTTGCAACCTGCAGCCACAGCTTCCTCTCACCTCTCTTGAAATGCACACATGAAGCCCCTTCAAAGGGCTGGGGACCATCGGGGCTGCACGAGCAAGTTTTGGGAGGCAGCTTTTTCATGGGTGCAAGGGGAGGAAGACAGAAGTGGCCATACAGAGATGGCACTTTGGCTTTCTTTTCCAATAATTTGTGAGGCAACACAGCTTCAATGGAAAGGAAGATTCTATGCCCCTAACATGGCAGTAATTGAGCATATTCTCCACACAGTGGAGAGATCTCTATGAGGAGGCAGTTATAATTCTGTATCTGAACTTTGTCTTTGGGGTGCTCCTGGAGCAGCCCTGCTCCTAGCCCCAGCACAACCCCAGGGCATTATACAAAGATGTGTAAGGTTAATCTGAAATGTAAAAAGGAGCAGTTTGGCATGGGGAGCAGGGAATGAATCATAGGACCTTCTCCCTCAATGATCATCATTTCAGGTCTCACCCAAGCTGGTACCAGCCAAACTCTCCTAAACAGACTCTCCTGTCCTTGGGTGTCTTCCACAGGGAATTGTGGCTTTCTCACTGCTACTCAAACCTCCAGGACAAACAACAACTTCCTGCTTGGTAACCTCCCAGAGACAGAGTGGTTCTGTACCAACAGAACCTAGAACTGATCCCTTTTCAACAGGCACTGTGTTCTGGTTCTTCCTTTGCTGAGGGACATCAGTGCTAGAAACTGAGTGCCAGTTTAGTTGTATGAGAGAAGCTTCTGGGATACCGCCCTGGTGGTATTTGTGCTGTGCTCATTCTGGGGGCAAACCCAGGCGTTATTTTCCAGGAAATGCAGACTGATGTAAGAGGAGATGAAATCTGAGTGGGTATATGTGAGTCATGTCTGTAGAGCGTAAGGGCTTTCCAAGGACCACTACAGAGCCAACTGTGCCAGGTTCAGTCCCTGTGCACTGGCAGAGGCACTTGGTACTGCAGCAATTGGAGTGAGAGGTGGGAGTGGCTACTGGCACAGGGGCCATGGAGATGCTTGTCCTTATTTGAGGCCAGTGGCAGCCTCTTGATGCCCTAGTGACCTTTGTTTTCATCTTCCTTCCACCTGTGCTCAGCAGTATGTTGTTCATCTCCTGGAGATAACTCTGACAAAGTATCTTGATTTGCATTGTGACTGGAAAAGATAATGTCACTTCAGCTCATTAGAACCTTCGACAAATTAATTGTATTATTTCTTCTGCTAAATCAGCAAATTTTGGTCAGTATTTTTTTATTTTACAATATTCCTTGAGACTGTAATGCTGGCTCTTAGTATTTGCAGTATTCTGTAATTACATCGTTATTATAAAAGTGGTTGCATGTTGTCATTCCTACCCAGATTAGGACACTCTCTATTTACTCCTGTTTTACCCAAATGTTGCAAATATTTTAATGAACTTTTCTTTCCTCCTTCAAATTAAAGTTCTTGCAAACATTTTTTTCCCCACTTCAAAACTGGGAAAATTTCAGAGAATAATCTACCCAAGAAGGAAAAAAAAATTAAAAACACTTTATTTGATCTAAATTTAAAAATGTGCAAAGGTGACATCATCCAAAATTTGGAAAGTTTTCCAGAGAACTGAGTCAGATTTATTAACTCTAACAAATTGGATATAGTGTGATGGGGGGTTTCTGTGATGGAAATGGATAAAACCTCTTTCCATTCAAGGTTAGGAAGAGCTAACTGAGACAGTCACCTCAGCATCTCCTCTACGTAAATCATTGAGAATGCAAAGGTAGGAAAATCAGGAAACTGCAGTTAATATGTTTCCCTGATAGATTCCTAAGTCATTTATACCTCCTCTTTTTGTTTAATCATTAAATCAGACAATCTTCTCTGCTTCACATGTATCTAACTTCTATCACTGTATAGGGATCTCAGGCAAGTTTTCTCTCAGAAACCCTGCAGGGATTAACAGGATATTTTTAAAAATCGAAGGGGAAAAATCAAGAAAAGAGGTTTTGTTTTTCTATAAGCAGACTGGATTTACTTCCTTTGGAATTTTTTCTCCTTTACTCTCAATAAGAAGAAATAATCTCCCTACATAGCTTACTGTGGAGTCCTCTTTGCAAGTTTCTTAAATGCAAAAGACAAGTAGGAAGGTGGTTTTAAGAGAGATCATTGGACAGTGTCTGAAGAGGTTGAAATACAACTTTAAATAGAAGGTATTTTTAAGAATTTGGGCTTGAGGAAAAAAGTAGCTGTCAGCTGAACTCTTTGTTTGCCAGAGGTCAATGAATGATGAGGAAGAGATTACACAGCAAGCAAATAATGTTGAATAACGAGTTTGAAACTGTTCTGAAACTTTAAGCTTGTGTTTACTCCTTTTGTTTCTTCTGCATTGGTCCGAATAAATCTTCCTAATCAAAAAAATCAACATCTGGAACAAATACTGATTTGTCATGTAGACCATGGGGCTCAACAAATGTTCTTGCTGTTTCTGGCCTTAGCAGAGTGAGTGTGTGGTTGTGGCTGTGCTGTACCTGCTCAGAGGATGTACTCTGTAGGGTTTGGTCCATCCACCCTTTCTTGGGAATGTTTTCCTTTGGATGTAATTCTCCAGAGCTATTCATGACTGGCATCTTTCTTCCCTGTGCTCTGATAGGTGTGGACAGCCCTGTGCTGCCCTGTCCCAGGAGAGGACAGAAAGGATGCACTTCTTTGTTGCTGCGCTACCTGTGGTTTCCTTGGGCTCTAGTTTGGGTATGTTCTAGTTCTGAGCTGTCACAGGGCTACAGAGGTGCTGTTCCATCTGCCCAGCACAAACGGCGAAGTTTATCTTACTTTCCAGCTCTGAATTGTCTTCCCAAAATCACCTACCCCAATGCTCTGGTAGAAGGTGGCAATGCCAGTTATCACATCCTGCCCTCTCACACTTCCTAACCCTTGTTCCTGCAGGCCCTGTTTCCTGCCTTGTGTTAGCTAAGTGTTGAACCACCCCATGGTGGATCAGCATCAGGAACTAATAAAAATAATAGCAAGAATATGATAATGCAGAATTAGAGCAGTTAAATCCAGTTACCAACCCACAGGGATGTGTGGCCATGGAAACACTCACAACAGCACAGCATGAGGTGTGGGGCACCAGCAACCAAGAGCAGGTAGGAGGAAGGACAGCAGAGTCCTAGAATCAACTTCCAGCTTTTCTGCTGGATCAGCCTTCTCAATCACCTTGTTCTTCTACTGGGTTACTGACTGATAGACCTCAAACATTGGAGCAAGGGTGGGAAGTGAGGGGAAGTGGCCCCCAGGGCAAAGCAGGACTCTTGCTTTCCAAGAGCTGTCAGCTCCAGCATCAGTCTGCAGCCATCATGTGCACCTGGCTCAACCCCCTGTGCCAGATCACCAGCAATCAACACTGGAGGAGGGAGGCAAGACCACTTCAAGGCAGACTATTTATATCATCTTTGGCTTCTGAAAGTACAGTCTCCTACAGGATATTCACTGCTGTTCCCCCCATCCTTGCCTACCTGCCAGAAAATACCACGGGGTAGAAGTAGGGCCATGAGGTGTGTTGGCAACCTCCTCCTGATGTTTGCCAGCGCACCAAGTGCTGAAATACACCTCAGCCAGTGACACCCCAGTAAAACATCCATGTGCCAGAACACAGGTACATTGCTCTTGTTAAATATATGAGAGAACAGCCTGTTGAGAAGGAAGGTATCCCCTGAAAAAAGGACAGGAACTCCTTAGAAGTGCTCTTCCTAGCATAGTAACATGTATCCATACTGGAGTAAAGCAACCCTACTTGTTTAAGACTGGGATCTTTGTTAAACTGTGAACACAGCCTGAATGTACTGTTGTGTTTAAATCTCAGCTGTCATTAATGGGATGTGAGAAGGGAGGAAGAACAGACAAAAAAAAACCATTCATGACAAAACCAGCCACTATTTCTTCCTTTACAAACAAAGGGGGAAAAAAGGGAAAAGAGCTCTCATGAGAACCTGTATGAATTTCCTTAAGAGAGTGTACTTTAGATGGAGAATAAGTTAAATTCTGCAAGATGTTGGGGTTACCAGGGTAACAACATTTTGAATACAAAACCAAATAGATGTATGAGCCCAAAGTAAATCATTAATGTGCATCAGTATATTTGAGATGGGTTGGAGTGACTTATATATTGTAGTCCTTCTTTATTTAATGTTTCAAAAGTGTTTGATTTAAAAGCAAACACTTAATAGGCCTCTCTTCAGACAATTATGCACCCTTTTCTACAAAGCACTATGAGAAGAGACTAGTCATTGATGCCATCTGATAGAACAAACACACAAATTTGATGGAGTCGAACAGAACAAAGGGGCCTTGGTACATCAAGAAACTTAAACATGGGTGTTATTTTAAGGTTGGTAATCATCCCAAGACTGCCCTGTTTCTTGCAAACTTGAATTCAGCACCCAGCTGCATTCAAGCTTACATGGTCAGTCTGCAATATACTTTTTAACTACAAGGAACATTTCTTGGTAGCTATTTTTGAACTGAGTCTTTCTAGAATAGATTAAAAGACTGGCTTTAGATAGATAGATTGGGGCTGGATGTAACTGTTTTCCAAGCAATTATCTTCTTATTCATATCTATTTTCCTTGTTCAATACAATTAATTCAGTCCAGGAGACCTGTTCATAGCAGCATGATGAATGACTGCAAAAGTGAGTTAAATGGTCAATTGAAGAGATCTCTTACAGGATCCTAAATTAGCCCTGGCAAGTACTGAACCTCTACTTGTTAACAGTTGCTAGTAACTGTGAATGATTGCTTTCTTCCCCCAAGATCCAACCATTCTTCCCAACATTTCTTCCCATCCTCATTGCTATTCTAGGGACATACTCAAAGTTTGGGCTTCATAATTAGTAGGAATAAAACACGGTCATTTAACAATGCCACTAAGCTGGAACAAATGGACTTACTTTGTGTAGTGAAGTTTGGGGCAAACAACAGAGGATTATATCCTAGAAGAGAAAAAACATATTACATGCCTAAACGTAAGAGAATAATATCCTACAGAAGAGAAAACACATACTCCATGATTAAACTCTGACTTGCAGTTAGAAAATCGTTGTTAACTACTTTCATTAGACCAGTAAAGAAACTCACTTCTTCTCTGAAATAGGAAGTGTTAAATTTCGGGCAATTTATTAAATGCTGGAGTTCTTGCAGTTCACAGTGCACTCGAATGATTATAAAAAAACAAGTTCTTAAGAACTGAAGTAGTGTTTCTTCCAAGGATTATTTTTGGAAGCTCCTATTTGCTGGATGTTATTTGTGTCCCTTTCCAAGTGGCGGTTAGTTAAACCAACTTCTGTTTCAGGGCTGAAGAAGGACATTGGTGAATTTCTCTGGCTTCTGCAACTCTGCTGATGGTCTGACCAAATATACCTTTCTGGGGGAGAGCAGCTGCATGGTTAAAGGTCAGCACAAGAGGAAGGGGAGCTCCACCGACCTTCCCTGGGAAGCTCCAGCCACATGACAGTGCCACACCACATCACTGCTGACAGTTCCTTGAGCAGATTCCTTCCATGGGCAATTAGCCTTCACAAAGCATGAATGGACTAGTTTTCAATCAGGAGACTGAATTTTAGCTGACAAATTAGACAGGTTCCCTGAGGCCAGAGTTATGCGGCTTTGCCAGTCTCACTAAAAACGTGATTTATAACAGATTCCTCAGCAGAGGCACTCCTTGCTTCAGGAATGAAGGTGCACACTGCACTCAAGACTCTTCATCTAACATGATGATCTTACAAATCTTTGTCTTGTGCAGGAAAAGTTGCTTTTGACTTATCAAGTGACTCCTCATCTGTCCATGAATGGATAGTGCTGGGAAACTACATTGCATATTTAGAAGTTGGGCATGCACAGGTGTAAATAACATTATAGGAGGTAAGAGTATATTAATTGAGGAGGTTATAACAGACACAGCTGCATGGAGTTTCTAGCTGCGAAAACAATGCAACAGATTTTGTCTAAGATGCGTCTCTGCCTTTTGATACTGTTGGCATAAAACAGAAGCAGAGGAGCAGAGGTTGTGGTGCACGGGGCTGCACTAATTACATGTGAAATATCTCACCCTGCATGCTCCCAGCACCGGGTGCTGGGCAGGACACTGCTGCTGCCTGCTGGTTGAGATACAGCCTGGAGGCAGAATGAGCCAAGGACGGCTGTTCTGTCAATGCGGGGCAAGCACGGGTAAGAGACAAAAAAAAGCCTAGCAGACACAAATACCATATTGTGCTTTGTTACCTTTAGTTGTGCCTGCCTTTAAACCAGACCCCACTGAAAAGGAGACAAAAAAACAAACAAGAAAAAGAGATGTTTTCCCAAAGCTAATGGAAGACTCCGAGTTTTGTGCAGTTGCAGTCACAAAAATGATGGGCAAGGAGAAAAGGGAAGAGAGAAGTCAGATCCCAGACCCAATTCCTGCCAGCTCAGGCTCCACCTCTGACTCATCACAAGGCTTTCTCCTTGTTTCCCCCCTCTGGTGAAAGCAATATTTGTATTCTGTGAATATCAGCCCTTGCTCAGATAAAAAAAAGCAGGTTCACCTATCCCTGACAGTGTCTTGAATGTGTCTGTGTTTGCATGGAATTAATAGTTAATATTTTAATTAATAATTTATATCACTTAATAACTGCATACTGTGTTACTGAGGTATAAGGCACACTCAGATTCTGGTAAAGTATGAGAGAGGATGCCAACAAAGCCACACAGCATAGATCTAGCAAGTGGATAATGTGTGGCACACAGATGCAGACACAGGGGGATGATTTTATTTGGATGAGTTTTGGATTTAAGGAGAACATTGCACAGGTGAACAGATGGAAAAATGCCTATTCCAATATCTGCTTTTATCTCCATGTGAGCTGGGAAATTAATAGCTCTGAAGTATTACTACTACCAGTCATTAAAGAGTGTGGGATTTTTGCATTTCGAAGTCTGTCATACACATACAAATAATGACTTCTGCAGAGGCCAAATCTTACAATCAGCAGATGCAGAAGGAAACTATCAAACTTAATTTATATTTGTGTCTGCTTAAGAAAGATGTTAGTTTAAAAAAATTAATAACCTATCACTTCAATCTACTGACATAACCTTGTGGAAAAAGACATATAAAACAGGAATGGATCAAAGCTTCTCTTCGGATACATAATTAGACAAGTGATTTTGGACAGCCTTTACGTACTGGTTTAAAAGAAACTTAATTTTCTTTTTTTCAGGTCCACAGGTGTGACAGAGAGATTTCATCAGATATTTCTTCAATGGGTTAAGGTTTTGAAATTAAAAGGCAACAAAATATCCTCATACATGAACCTTCTGAAATCTTTTGATGATGTTATTTTAATAGCAATATTTGTTCTTTTAAAAAAATTTTAGGTTGCATGTTTCTTTTAATGAATATTAAACTAGCATAGGAAAATTCTAAGAAGATAAGTTCTGAGATTTTTAACTAGAACTTCACAAGCTTCATAGTATTATATCAAAATGAATGCTCACAATTTTCAGTAATTTTCTCTTGTAAGTATTGAAGCTTTTCTTATATCTGCAAAATTTGACAAAGATCTAAGGAAAGAGATTCTGGAAAACTGAAGTTTAGCTCTTTATTCCTCAGTTCTGTCAGTCTAGTAACTCTATATATAACTGGATATATTTTCTCCTTAAAGACAAACAGATAATGTATGTAGCTACTTCTAGTTACCAGTAGCATCTTCTCAAATACTATTTCTTAAGAGGACATCAGACTGGATTTCATGAATTCTGCAAAAGCAAAGTTTGTAGGTATTTGTTTCCTAACATGAAGACACAAGTCCCAGGTATCCCTATTGCTCTCACCTCACAAAGCTTATCTGCTGATAAGTATTGTACATGAGGAAAACCTTCTAAAGGCTTAGGTTATTGTGATTTAGAATCTGAGTTGGAAGTGACATGCATCCTGTGATTTTAGTGTGCAATGAAGATGAGTAGACTAACTTATATTTCACAGATGGAATGAACAAATTAAATGGACTCTACGCCGGCAGTGAATAATACAAACTGCAGTCGGATGGTTTTAGGCTGAGTTCTGCTGCCCACTATTTTACCTCCACTAGATGTCAGGCTTTTGACAGAGCTGGAAGGGTTTAATCTCTGTTCCTTAGTATGTATGAAGCATGGTCAAGATCACAGCTACAATTCTCCAATCCCAAGCACCAGCAGTAACCCAAAATAAGAGCTACTCGAGTCACTATATGGGTTTTTTCTTGTTCTTCGTTCTTTTAGGCCTTGTTTTCTCCCTGCAGTGAATTTCTCAGCACTGACAAGGTACACCAATGCTGGTAAATGGGAGCACTACCAAGTAATGTGGGATTCCCTGTGGGCATTTCTCTTTGCTCCCCCATTCATTGGCTTGACACATCTGTTCAGAAAGACTATATAGCTGGTGAGTTCCTCAAATATATTCAAGCACGTGCCTCTTTACTCTCTAAGAGCAACCAGGTGGTGGGGAGCTTTTCAGTTATTTCTGCTTCTCAGTAGAGATATTTATTTCTATTTTCTGAGAATGAGACACAATTTCAAAGAGTATTCCCATCTCTCCAACAGCACCTTTGTGAGACATCTGAAGAGCCAGGCTGGCCACCAAGCTTAGCAGATGAATTACATTTCCCAAGCAACAGAAGGCAGATAGCATTTACAGGACTGTACACAGGATTTTGTAAGAATCTGTTCACAGATGCTAACCAGAGGCTGCCACAGTCCCCAAAAGGTGAGTTTCCCATGTGGAGCTCTGCAAATACAGAGCAATCCCAGCAGGTTCAATGTGCATGTGGAGAGTGACGCCACACTGTGCAAAAACAGTCAGTCTGTCTGAACTCCCTGTCCTGTGCCACAGAGTGACTCCATGGAAGCAGAAAAGCCTGGTGAACTCAGCATAGAGCACAGAGGTGATTTATGTGTATGGGCTTAACAGCTGCTTTTGGGATGCTCAGTTTTCTGGGCTGCTGAAGTCCAGAAAAGCTGTTGCTTCAATGAAACCCAGGAAAAGCCAAGATTTTCACATGAGAGATCAGGTCTGATTGTATTTGTACGGGAAATCTACATTATATGGCATAACTGTCAAATCTATCTCCCATTGAAAATGCTTGTGGGAGCACTTTCACACTGGCTTCCAGGAGTTAAAGTAACACTGGATAGTGGAAAAGGTCACAAGACAAGACTAGCAACTGCATGCTCTCACCTTCACAGTCCTCCTCAAGAATCCTTTACCACAAAACCTTAAACAAGACCCTTAGATCTTATTTCAGATATGTTGTCTCTATGCAGCATTTCTACAAGCTCATTGCTTACTGCCACGTTCCTCACATCCATAATTTTTCCTTCAGCCTTATAACTGGTGTCAAGGGGAGCTTGCCTTGTGGAGAGAGATGTCCTTCCTTGCTTTGTGTAGGCCCTTGCACATCCCTGTCCTTTCCTACAGAAATTAAACTGAGGTAACCATTTTTTTTTCCCTGCAGCAGTGTTAAATTATAGATTACTCTCAATCATAGAATCATGGAGTGGTTTGGGTTGGAAGGGACCATAAAGAGCATCTCATTCCACTCCCCTGACTCAGGCAGGAGCACCTTCCTCTAGAACAGGTTGCTCCAAGCCCCATCCAACCTGAGCTTGAACACTTCCAGGGATGGGGCATCAGCTGACACTCTAGAAGAGGAAAAATCTGACTTTTTAAAGGTTTTTCAAAGGTAATTTTTTTTTTTTTTTTTTTTTTTTTTTTAAGTCTTATCCAAATCTGTGTTAACTCTGTAACAGGGACATTCTCTGTCCTTGAGAACAAATTCCTAAACAGAAGGAGGCCTCTCCCTGGCGCCTTGTAGCATGGAAAAAACTGCAGGATGACAAAAGTTGACATACAGAAAAACTCCTTGAATTCCACACCGTCCCTCTTACAATTCAGCTGCATTTTCTTCTTTACAGACAAAACCCTGACTCTAAATTCCACATATTCTAAATCAAGTGGTGCACGAATGAGGTGAAATTCATGCACCATGAAATTCCCCAGGGAACTAGACTTTGGGTACCAGATACCCTAAGTAGCATCTCTTTGATCCATCTGACCAGGACAAGGATAGTGTCTTTCCGCAGGCTTATGCTGTTAGCTAATATGATGAGGATAATGTTGATCCCAACAAAAACACTGCATGAAAATGTGGCATAAAACCTTTGTGAAAGGCAGATGACAGTCACAAAATTCCTCATTGCCTCTAGAAACTGGACTACATCTAACAAATGAGGCAAGAGTCCCTGCAATGATTCAGAGCCTGACAACTGTGCAGCTTTTCATCCGCACCTGCTTCTCAGAAGACATCATTTGTTTCCAGGAAAAAATGCAAGGGCTTTGAACATCTCTGAGGCCTTGCGGGCTTTTTTTCTAGATAGAGGGATTTCTTTCTTATAAAAAAGTAAATTTATTTATGATATTACATAACAAATGAGTGACACAAATCTCAACATCAAATGCAACTGCTCTTTTATGGCCCTCAGACACATGTGTAACATCTCACCTGAAGCCAAATAAACTCTGTAGTTGGCTTCAGATTGCAATAGTTATTCTTGGGTTTGAGACAGTCTGCAGTATCCATTTCATATGGATTCTGTTTTACCTTTGGTGTTTAAAAAGATGGTGCTACCTCCTCTCAGATCTGCTCTTCCTCATCTTAGTATAGGTGTTCAGAACTCCTTGGCAAGGCAAGGAATGCCTGTGATTTGCCCAGTGTCAGCAGGAAACTGAGGGCATGATGGCAGGGTATGCTCCACAGATTTAGTAACAGAGGCTAATGAAAAGCATTTTTCCAAGTACATTGATCAATTTCACTAGATCCTATTAAATGACAGAACAAAAATAAAAGTTTTTGGTCTACAGCTTCAAAGCTGTGTGGGCTAAGTCATTCTTAATATAATACAGGCCCAAAATAAGAGTCAGAAAACTACTATTTATGCCGGAAATATATTTATGCCACAGGATTTGCTTCTTTACTGTAAAATAACTTTTTCCAGAGCCCAAATTTTACCTTCTGATGGAAGTTGCCCCCAATAAAAAAAGGGGCACAGTCAGTATACATATTGTGATTAGAACAAGTGTCCCTCTCACAAAATTTGAGATAGGAGAGATTCAACATCTTTGACCTGCTTTGCCTCTTGCAAAGCCAGCATTTGCTGGAGTGGGGCAATTGTCTTCCAGTCTTAGCTAAGACAGGTTCTTCTTCTCTCTTTCCAGCTTCAAACACTGCTGTCTCAAGAGTATAGTCTACCTCTTAATTTGATGGAGAATTCTTAAAAATAAATTCTGCATAATTTTATTTTCAGATGTAGTTGGCTCTAGGTGGACTGTTTCCCTTCTTGTAGGTCCCTAAAACTGTGCTAAGAAAAATTAAAGTTATTTAGACTGCAAACTCTTGGAGGGTGGGGGGAAGCTGCTTCTTTAAGGGAACTGTTGTTTACAGAATTCGGTAGATCAGATGAGTTAATAGAACACAACATCTGTGAGTAATCTGGGAAAAAAACCCTAAATTTTATAATCTGTGTAAGAATTGGCTGGATGGTTGAATTCTAAGACTGTCTTCGCTGTGAGGCTGCTGAGGCCCTGGCACAGGTTGCCCAGAGAAGCTGTGGCTGCCCCATCCCTGGAAGTGCCCAGGGCCAGGTTGGATGGGGCTTGGAGCAACCGGGGATAGTGGAAGGTGTCCCTGCTATGGCAGGGGTGGCACTGGCTGGGCTTTAAGGTCCCTTCCCATCCAAACCAGTCTGTGATTTGATGATCGATTGTCTAATAAAGCTTTCTGTTGTGTTCAGCAACAATCAGTCTTTTTTTTTTTTTTTTTTTTTTTTTTATCCATTGGAAGCTGATTTCCCACCCAGACACATACAGATTAACTTTTCATATATGTTTAGAATGCTGAACGATTTTTTCTCAAAATAAATATTAAAAATGTAACATTCAATTTAAAAATACTTTAAGACCTGAAGCAAAGTAGTATTTACTTCATAGGAGCACAGAAAGGCTTGGACTGGGAAGGACCTTAGCAATCGTCTAGTTCCACACCCCTGCCGCACGCTGGGAGATCTTGATATAATTAGGATATTAAGCATTATATTATTATTCCCGCTATTCATGTATTTTTATATTCATTTCACATTTGTTTTCTTTAGCGACGAGTATCTGCAAGAGCACTCGGGGCGCGCAGCAGCAGCTGCGTTGCAGGAGCCGGCGCCGCGGTGAGCTTCCTACGGGGAAAAGGGGGGGAAAGCGAAAAACAACGAAAGGCAAGAGAGCAGAGAGGAAAAGGCAGAGAAAGGGGAAGGAGCGGTAAGGAAAAAGGCAAGGAAAGGCAAGGGCGCAGTAAGGAAAAAGACGCGAAAGGGTGGCACGTCTCGAAGGCACGGCGGCCATTTTGCCGCCGGCCCCGCACGGCCCCTCCCGCCCGGCGGGGCGGTGCCGCCGCCATTTCCGCGCGGCGGGGGCGGAGCGGGGCCGGGGCGGGCGATGGCGGCGGCGCTGCCCGCGGCCCGCCTGGAGAGCGTGCGGGCGCTGTCGCGTCTGTTCCGGGAGGCGCAGCCCAGGTAGTGGGGAGCAGGGAGCGGCGGTGCCGGCGGATGTCGGGCAGGGCTCGCCCCGCTTCGGCTCCTCAGCGCGGTCCTGCCCCTCGTGGAGTCGGCTGCGGGCCGGAGAAGGGGGCTTTTAGTACCCTTATGGTGGTGTGGATCAAGTCCCTTCTGGGGAGCTTCTGCACCCCCAGCCTTCTCCTGGGGCTGTGCGTGTGTGTGGGGGGTGATGTGTCCCTTCTCCTGTCCTGCCCCAGTGGTCCATGAGGAGCTGCGGTGTGCTCAGTCCCTGTGCCTGTAGCACGGAGGAAAGGTGTTTGTTTGTCTCTTAGTTGTGGGTGGCTTAAACTGTCCTAGAGATAGAGAGCGGCTTGGGTTGGAGGGACATTGAAGCTCGTCCCATCCCATCCCATCTGCCATGGGCAGGGACACCTTCCACTATTTCAGGTTGTTCCAAGCCCCATCCAACCCGGCCTTGGACACTGCCAGGGATGGGGCAGCCACAGCTTCTCTGGGCACCCTGTGCCAGGGCCTCCCCACCCTCACAGGGAAAATGTCTTCCTAACATCCAGTCTAAACTTGTTCTGTCAGGCAGAAGCCATTCCCCTTGTTCTGTCACTTCAGGCCCGTGTAAATAATCTCCATCTTCCTTGCAGGCTCCCTTCTGTTACTGGAAGGCATCAGTTAGGTCAGCCCAAAGCTGCTCTTCTCCATGCTGAGCTCTCCCAGCCTTTCCTAATAGCAGAGCTGCTCCGTCTGTCTTAAACAACTTGGTGCCTCTGAGTTGTCTCCAACAGCTCCCTGTCCTTCCTGTGCTGGGGTCCCAGGGCTGGAGCAGCTCTGCAGGTCTGGGCTCCCCTGAGTGGGGCAGAGGAGCAGAACCCCCCTCCCTTGCTGCCCACACTGGGGGCTCAGCCCAGCACAGGGGTGTTCAGGGTCCCCCGTGTGCACATGGCCCGGGCATGTCCAGCTCTCCCCACCAGCACCCCCAAATCCTTCTCCCAGAGCTGCTCCATCTGCTCATCCCCAGCCTGGATTGATCTCCAGGGGCTGTCCTGACCCAAGTGCAGCACCAGCACTTGGTCTTGTTGAACGTCATGAGATTCCCATGGGTCACTTGTGGTGCCTTTTTGGGCAGGCACATCAGCTGGGATGTAGCTGTGGGAGTACCTGCTCTGGGGCAAAAAACTATGGAAGCCCTGCAGGGTGTCTAGAAGTGGGTGAGATGTGTCTGTACAAGGCCTTGCTGGGTGACAATCTCATTCCCCTGTGAGGACAAAGCTTTGGGATGAGGGTGGTGACTGTGTGCTTTAAGGACAGAGGGCATGCACTACATGGCTGGATGGGCTATACTGGCTTCACTGGGAGGAAGGGTTGGATTCCCCTCAGTAGGTTTAAGATAAGTAAAGACAGAATGGGGCTACTGGAAAAACTGGGGGCTGGTATGGAGCAGTGCCTGTAAGGTCAGGTCTGCAATACCACAGAGCACTGTTGGCTTTGGCAGAAGCTGGGCTTGCAGAGGTTCAGCTGGGAGACTGGGGTTAGAGGAACGGGTTTTACCCTTCCTGGAGGGAGGGAGAAGGCACAGCATGGTGGGAGGCTTGTGCTCACTCCTTACAGTAGTTGTTTGAAGGTCTTGACACCTGAGAATAAGGAAATCAGACTTTAGCTTGGTGTAAAATCCTGCTGATGTTTGTTTTGATTGTTTGAATGCCCAATATGCTGTTGTTTTTCAAATCTGTGTTCAAAAGTCAGGGGTGAGGGGAGAAGATATACTTAAAAATATTTTTTTGTGATCTCTGTGGGTGCGGGAGACCTAGGAGACCTTGTTTTGGTGTTCATCTCAGTTTCTCCGGAAAAAAGGGAGGACCTGTACAAATTTTGGGCTTATAGGTTGATGCTTTCTCTGTCTTGCTCCCTGAAACCTCTGCCACTGTGTTTGAAAAAAGAGTAGATATTCCCCAAAACAGCCAACTTTTGTGGGTACAGGTGGGCTGAAACAGAGGCACTGTAGCTACCCTTCCAGAAGGACAGAGCTGTAGCATTACATTACATCCCATAGGATGTGGCAGGAGCAGCTCTGGCAGAAAATTGGCCAACTGTGGCAAATCCTGTTGTTGGTGCTGTTCAGTCACAAAGACACAACCTGATGGATGTTTTGTGTTTGAAGGTGTGATATTTAGTGACAATTCTTTTGTTATTACAGGACTGTTCAGTGTTTGTGGAAATAGAATACATTAAAAGTGTGAGTTCTGGTATTCTGTAACTCATAAGGAAATGAAATGAGGCAACAATGCCTATGAGACCATGATGTGGAATTTGGGAGACTTGCGTTTGGCTGTGTGATTTACCTGAGGTTTCCAGTGCTTTTAGTTGATTTCTTTATGCTTCCTTTACTAAGCTACAAAAAGAAGGAAATGGCTTTATTTTGTTCCTGGGGATGTTGTGAGGGTAAGTACTGGAAAAGCTTTTTAGGGACTCTGCTTACAGGAATGGAGTTGTGCAAGTACCTAAAACTTAGAGTGGAAATACAGAATTGTAAGTTTTTGGGTTTGTTTGCATAGTTCCTGACTAATTTTATGATTTTTTTTGAGCCCTGAGCTTTTGAACACAGTTTCATCACTGTTTTTAACTCCATATTTGCTGGAGTGGTATCTTGTAGAGCTTCTGCTTCAAGCAGGTCTTACAAAGAGTGACAGTAATCTTCCTTTTGGCATGGGTACAGGAATTCTGACTCTTTGTTTTGACTTACCAAGAAATTGTGCATGTCTTCCTTGTCTGAGAGCTGGGCTGCTGTGCCCTTTGCCTCTGCTTCCTTTTGTATTCAAGTTCTGCCTCTGCAGAACTTGATGTGGAAATAAAGCAGGACAGGTAGCAATAGTAAATTGTGGAGCTGCTGTGTTAGGCAACCAGACACAGGAAACAGAAGTTTGTGGAATATCCACAAAGCAGTTCTGGATAGATTTCAAGGCCTGTTTACAATGCTTAGTATTTTTCTAACCTAAAATCCACTTAGGAGGCTCTTTGATAATTTTATAAATTAAAAATTAGGGGAAAAAATTATGGAAGGAAAATATTTTCTGCTTCAAGAATACATTTAAAATATTTATAGCTGCTACTTAGTATGTGAATCCTTGTTGTACTGCTGGAAAAGGATTGTTTTTTAAAAACTGTCAGTAAGCATTGTTGTGGAACAGTTTTCTGAAGTCAGTCTTGGCTGGTTTCTTAATATCAGCTAAGTATTCTTGCTGTTCTTGCTAATTTGAGGATTTTTTTAATTCAGAATAGTAAAACTCAAATTGCAGTACTATTTGAATGCTTAGGTACAAGAGTCACACGTAAATTTTCTCAAAACAGAATCCTGCTTTATCAAACAACATTTAACTCAGTCCGTGTTCATTTGGAATACCTTCTGCTTGCTCTCTTAGGCTTTGAGATTTGATTTCTGCCTGGAATGATCTGGCTTGAGGAGTCTGGATTTTCTTTCATAGTGTTTAAGAGATGGATTTGGACTTCTGTCCTTCCTCAGTGATGTAAAAAAAATCAACATCTCCTTCCACATTTACAGTGAGGACAGACATTCCGTGTGTACCCCATGCTTGCTCCATTAGAACACACAAGGTTTTCATCTTCGTATTTTACTGGATATGTCTGCACTCTTATTTGTTTGGGTGGGTTTTTTGTTTGTTTGGTTTTTTTTTTTAACTTTCAATCTTATTTTAAACAAAAAATTGTCACAGCAGCTCAGCGTGCTTCTTATCCAGCGTCTGACTAAAAGTTCCGTTCTGCTGCATAGCTCTGCCAGGAGAGTGGAGCTTTTCCAGCCCAAGAATAACTGTAAGGTGTCCTTTTACCCATGGAGTCACAAAAATGTGCATAAAAGTTCTTTTGGCTTCTTTCATTTCTCTTTTACCAATTTAAATAAGTGAATGTTGTACAGTAGTATGTCTTGCACTGACCACTGGGTTCTGTATTTTGCAGTTGGGTCAGGAAATGACTGGTTTCATGGGACAGTCCTACACAAGGCATGGGCTGATATGAAGGAAACTACAGTGGGCTGAGTGGTCCCATTTTAGAGTAATGTCAGAGTTGAAGAACTGGGAACAGCTGATGGTTCTGCTCAGTGTAGAAAGCACTCCCTGGCTGGGGGCTACCTTACCAGACCATAGCTCTACTGACATTTAGAAAAACTGTCTCTGGTGCATTTCCCATGGGGACTGTGGTACGTCAGCCACTGAGTCTTCCCTTGGCACACCATGAAGTGGCAGGAGCTGCCCTGCGTCTTGTAAGTTGAAGGTTCAAGTTCCATGAATATATTTCCTTCGGTCGTGAAACCAAAACCAAATTCCAAACTTTCTTTCTGGTTATGTAAGCTCCACTGTTTTCTTTATGACTGAAGGCCAGCTCTGCTTTTTGGTCTTCATTTTTTGTGCCGCTTTGGTATTTTCCCTTCAGTATTGCAGCACTGTAAAATGTGGCTTCTTCCCCATAACTCTCAGTGATGCAGCGGTGGGTTTTTTAATGTTTCAGTGTAGATGGAGAATGTGTAAATATATTGGTCTTGATCAACTGTGAGGTTGCAGAATAAAATACATACTTACTGGAGAGCTGAAACTTACTGTTGTGGTAATTTAGTGATATTAGTGTGTGTGGTTGTAGTTCTTAAGTCTCCTCCATGCCCTAGCAGACCTCAACATTGGAGGTACTGCAGTAAGATGTAGCCTAGCATAAAAGTGCACTATTGGAGCAACAAATCTGATAAGGGACTTAAAAAATGTGAGCTGTGAGTAAAGAATAAGAGAGTTTTGTTTAGTCTAGGAAAGAAAGCATGGCAGGAGCAGAGGTGGGAAATAATGTCTCCAGACACGTCTAAGGGTCTGCTTAGGGACAAGGTGGATTAGCAGTGTTTGGTTAATGTTGAACTTGATGATCTTAAGGATCTTTTCCAACCTTGGTGATTCTATGGTTTGATTTATGGACATGATCACTTACGAAAGAGAGGGTAGAATTTCTAATTTGTGCAATTGTGTAGGCATTTGAGGGAGCAGCAGAATGCAGGTAATACTATATCACCCAGCAGTGTTAGATCAAGAGGTTTTTTAATTCTCCTTTAGGAGGAGATTTCTGCATGAACATTTCCTCTCACCTCACTTTCCTCTGTTTGATCCTAAGTACATGACAAATCTGTTTAAGGTTCAAGGAGGCTGCGTCTGGATTTCCTTTTCCTGACCCCGATCAGAAGTATTAGATGAGCAAATTTATTGAGCTTCCCTGTAGCAATGCCATAAACACTTTCTGTTGTGGCTTTTCTCCACCAGCATGTGGTATCAGAACTGTTAGCAACATTTGTCATGTGTTGCCCTCATTCTTTTGTGGACATAAAATCAGGGCAGAGTGTAGACATAGTTTGGAAATGTTGTTTAGCTCTGTGTGGTAGATCATGTTTAGATTTGTGTGTCAGTCCTGGGAGGGTGGTGAATCTTCATGAAGCAGCAGCATCAGCTGCCATCCAGCCATATGGATTTCTGCATATGCCTATGGTTTGTAAACAACAAAGGAAAACAGCACGCTAGTGCTGTTGGTCCAGGTGCTCCAGGAAATGGCCTGATACCTTCTGTGTTGGGTAGTTGTCTGCTGAGGTGGGACAGAGTTGGCTTTTCCCCTTGACAGTGATTCACACACTTCAGAATGGTGCTCATGCAGCCACCAGCTTTCTCCATGACCTTTGTCCCTCTGAGGGGAATCTGCAGCAGGCTGGAACTTCTGATACCTTATTCTTCTGAAACATCTAATGCTGGATGTCTAAACTGTGTTCATTAACTAAAGCAGTTCCTCTTGAAGCAGCATGCAGTGTCATGTATACACCTGTCAGCTATAGGTGTTAGGGAGAATTTTTTTTTCCTTTTTTGTTAAAATTCCAAAGAGCTGTTGCAAAGTCTCGAGGAATACCAAGGCAACACAACTCTCCTACAACCCCTTTTCTGAAAAGGCTGATGGGAGGATTGTGGATGTATTTTGTTCTTTCTGCTTGAAAGACTATGAGTAGTTAACTACTCCGAATAGTTAAAAGATTGCTGCAGAAACATCTTTGGGTTTATAATAAGAAGTGTCAATATCATAGACTTTTTGGTAGGAGTGCATTTTTATTTTTTTCTTCACCACAAATTTATGTATTTCAGAAAAGCAGCAGAAGAAAGTGTATTTCGGGATGTCCTGGAAATCCTGACGAGCACCTCAAATGCCATTGAGCAGACCTGTAAGGACTCCTGTGGGCTGGCAGATCTAGACACCTGCCTGCTGCTCATAGCAGAGTGCTTCAGGTGTCTGAGGAATGCCTGTGTTGAGTGTGCCAAGAACCAACATGTCATGAGGTACAGTTATGATCCATTTTAGCCCATACCAAAGTACCACCTCCTGATGTTTCTGTGGTTTTGTAAAAGAGATTCTTATTTTACACTGCTGTGTTAGTTGATTTATTAATTGGCATTTCCTGCTTGATGCAATCTCTTGAATTCAAATATGCAAGAAACAAAAATAGCTGACCTATTTGTAGGTCAGTCTGGGGCCCTGCTCAGTGGTAGAACAAAATGTTTGGTGCATAATACAACTGGATCACACAAATGATATCAGCCTGTTGGAAGCCTGATTGTAGAACTACCCTTTTTCCCCCTTTCTTTAATTCTTTTAATAACTTAATGACTAAGTAAATGGCCTTAATAATCAGCTAGGATTAGTGTGCTTTTTAAAGTTCATTTAGTTCTGTCTGGCTTTCCTAGCAAAACACAGCATGTAGAACTGTGCATATTAATCCTGATACATATATACAGGCAAGCTGAGCTTAAAGGATATTAAGTCAGTCTGGCTTCTTAAGTTATTTAGCCCCACTATTCTTTGCCTGTGCCTGTTGCAACACTGAAGGGGTGCTTGTGATACAACCAGCTGTAGTTAGTGAAAACTTGGTAATCTGGTTGATGTTTTTAAAAACGCAACAAAGTAGCAACAAACACTCTGCTTGCCCAGATGCCCCATGAGAATGCCAAACCAACCAACCAACAAAAAAAACCCACCCCAACTTGTCACAAGTTGGTTATATAAAAAAATTTTTGGGGACTACAATCTTAAAAATTGGCTTCTTGTGACATGGCAAATTTGATTTATTGAACAGATTGTAATTTTGACATGGGACCAAGTCTTAGTTTCTGTGTTGGGGCAGAATTCTATTGACGCCACAGAAATTGCCATGCAAATGATTCTGAGAGTGTTCTTACGATTCCTCCTCACCGGAGAAAGGATAAATGATTGCTTGGCCTTTTCTGCTTCTCTCTGAGACTTGTGTACGTTTCCCTTTGAGCTGGCCCGGTTGGTTTTGGTAGCTGTCACTAATTGCTTTGTTGTCATTGAAATCCTCGAAGTTTATAATGGAGTATGGTCCACAGTTCTTTTTCTGGATGCTTGATCTCCAGGCAAAGCAAAGTTTTAACACAAATAAAGCTGTTCAAATTATAGGAATAGCTTGCTAATATTTAATGTCTGATAGGAAGAATAGCAGATAGGGAGGAATGGGTACTTAGCTCTGAAGGCTCTGTGCCCAAAACTGGTAAAATGCAGGATGATGCAATGAACCCCTTTGATTTGCTTCTGATGGTAGTAATGTGTCTACTGATAGGCAGGCAGTAACGTAGGAGAAACCATTTTTGTTTCAGAGGTCTTGAGGATGCTAAAGATTTCCTATTAACTTTAGTGAAAAGCCTTTTAAATCTTTTTGAGTGTATTTCATATCACATGAATTATTGTGGGTTTTTTCCCAATTTAATAATAGGAACTTGGGTCTCATCTCTACATCTATCCATTTGATCAAGTTGCTTCATGGAATACAAATCAAAGAAGAATTGTTACTGACTGGTAAGTTTGGGGATTTTGTTAAACGTATAGCCTGCACTGTATTATTTTACATGGATGTTATGCTGTCACTTTACTCATGCATTTGTTTTATGAATAAACTTAATTCTTTCTTGCTGTTCAGAATTAGCCCTTTCTTAGGCTGCCAGAAAAAGGTCTCAACCTCAAGTCTAGTTCAGCTGTATTTTCACTGAACTGTCCCTTACAGATTGCTAAAGGAAAGATATGTGGAAACTCCTTAATATGGAGCAGGATATTTGGTTTTATAAAAGGAAAGCTTCCTGTAGTACCTCCATTTCAAATACCTTCTGCTGTTTTACTATCTTTTTATTTGCTGATACTTAAAATAATTTCTCTGATTTCAGGAAGCAAAGTTTGTGACTCTTCAAAAATAATTTGTAGTTTTCATTTGGGTACCATAGGTGCTGGCCAGTCAGGATGCCAGGAATTAATTTGGTTTGAGTAGCGTTCACATTTCCTTAACAGATGAGATTTTTCTTTCAGTGCAGTGAAGAGAAAATATGACTCTGCCACCCTTCCTCCCTAGTGGTAGTTATTGCTACTCATTTCACTGGATATTAAGGGTTTTCAGTTATTCTCCTCACAATCTGTGTTTCCATGTGTGCATATGGAGCTTTATACACTGGACTCTAGTTGTCTGTGGTTGCAGACAGTAAAGTATGTTTGTTTTCTTGGGTGTCTGTTATTTCTTTTCACTCCTGTTCCTCAGATGAGGTTTTTTACTGGATTTCTGCTGCTGCTTTTCTGTTGTTTTGTGAAAACAGGTGAAACAGCTGTCATGCAGTAACTAACCTTGAAACACCTTCATGAAGCTGTGAGGGAGCAGTGAAGTCCAGGAGACTGTCTTTCCTTTTGCTGCTATGTTTGGCTCAGAATTAAGCCCTGTGGTCACGTGAGGGTATTGTGCTTAAGCCAGGTTCACTCATGGACCTGTTGCTGGAATCCTGCTGCCAGGGAAGGGCAGGTGATACCAGCACAGCCCTTCAGTGTGGGAGGAGTTGAACTGTGAGCACTGTGGGTGGCAAAAAGGGCTTGCTCAGTGGCCCTAAGGAGGAGGAACTGATGGCACACAGCAGTGACTTTCAAGGCATGTTACAGGAAGGACTGAGAAAGGTCATGGAGGGCAAGAGTGTCCTGGTCCACACAGTTGTGAACTGCTGTGCAGACCTGCAAGATAAAAGAAGTGATGGGAGCCAAAACGTTGCTTCTGTCCAGCCTGTCACTGTCCCTGCTGGGGCCTTGGGCAGCAGTGGGTTCACAAAACTGTGAACTGTGGGAAAGTGAGCTTGCCACCTCCAGCCCATTCAAAGCATCAGGAATTGTGGTGTAAGAATGCCATCTGCCAGAGAGGCTGCCCAGCACCTGCAGGAGAAGGAGCAGGATGTGCTCATTGTTGGACACAGCCATGGCCTGAGGTCTTCCCTTTGGCTTCATGGCTGCTGGCCTGTCCTTGCTGGGCTGTCATGTGTGTGTGCTGTTCTCTGCTCATGGGTTTGAAGGAGAGGGAATGCTATTGAGCAAAAAGTGAAGGGCGTAAAACCCAGTAGTATGATTATCTGCTTCAGGCACTTTTTCCTAGCCAGAGGATGTTGAAAAATCTGTTTATCAACATTGAATGCAAGGGTGGCATTGACCAGAATCCTGTTTTTAACAGGATTTAAATAAAAGTTGTTTTGTGGCTGCTACTCCACATAGCCATTGAGTAAATATGAGCTCTAACTAAGGTTTGCTGTATTGACCCAGGATAGGTGGCTCATTTGATGCTGTAAGTGGCAGTGATCTGCTTGGGGAACCTCTACAATGAGCATGGCTTATGTATTCCACCTATGTTAGTACAACAGCAAAAAAATTGTAGACAAGCAAATGTTGTTAATTCCTTGCTGAGTGATTTGGTGAACTTTGATGTAAGTGGAAATTAATGTAGTGCCTAGAGCACCAGTTCCTTCTGCAGGGTTTACCTCAGAAGTGAACAGTAAAATTTGACTGGATTAGTAGTTGTACCGAAGCAAATTGCTAAATTGGGCTTGGACAACACTGTTGAAACAAAAGAGACCCATGAAATTAGTAAATGGAGCTGTATTTATTAACTGTAATTCTGTTTCATGATTCTCCTGTTTCATAAAGGAAATCGGGTGTTAAGTGGAGTATTTCAGGTTGTTCATTTGGGTGTGTATTGTTTTCCTCCCTCAAATGGCTGCTTGGATTGGGTGATCCATCTTGGTGCCTGTGTGTATTCTTAAGTTTTTTAAAATACCTTCATGTTGCTTCCATAGAAACAAAGTATAGGGAGGAGGAGGTAAGGCTGTACTGCAGGGTGAACAGCACTGAATAATGTTTCAGATCATGTTCCTGTGAAAAATTCCCAGTACAAATCATTGTAGGCTAAATAAACTTGAAGTTCCAACATTATCGCATTTACAAAGATGAGATTGTAAATTCTTTCTGCAGATTGAAAAATTCATTTAACCTGATCTATGACAGATTTGCACTCTAATCCATTGGTAGCTGTTAAGGCTAGTAAGTGAGTGGTGTGGTGATTTTTGTAAAAAAGTTCAGTGTAGTACGATTTCAAATGGATAAAACCAGAAATGAAATAAAAGTATGTGTTCTTTAGCCACTGCTGTGACCAGTGTGATGGTTAAGGGAGAGGACATGATCAAAGAAAGAAGAAAGGAGGTGTTGTGCAAAGTGGTATGACTAAAAACTGCTGCTAATATTTATTCAAATAAATACAGACTCCTTTGCATCCTCTCTGCTAGGAGTAATACTTTAAAAATAGTTGCCCAGTGTTCATATACATGGTTAACTGGGCTCCTCAATTCAGTTTATTTACTGAAACAACTCTACTGTATATTTTCACCATACATCTTGCTTTCTCAATTTTTCAATGCTTTAAATAAGAGATAAATTCCTGTATGTTTGTAATACTTGTCCCAGCCAGCTGTGGAAAAAGTTATTGTTTTGAGTACCTGATAGACCACTAAGGCAATGGGACAGAATCCTTGAAGGTGAGTTAGAATGTCTGTCTTGAAATAGCTCCTTGAAACCTCAGGTAGGTTGAAAAATAGTTCATACATACAGCATTCAGAGATTGTTCAATCCCTTGTACAAGCCAGCTGTCCTCGTAATAAAAGTCTCCTTTCTTTTAATACTTGCATTAAAAAAACCAAACATTTTTAGTCCTTTCTTTGCTACAGTTAGCTGTTTGTCCCCACTCTTCCTCCTTGCTTACTTCCTGTGTACTTTGAGTTGAACTGCACAGCCTAGTTCTATTTCCCATGGTTGCTTACATAGTACATCTGTGGTAATCCAAGACATTCTTAAGAATAATAATAAGACATTCTTAATAATAAATATAAGAATTAACATTCTTATATGTTATCTGTCTGGAGAAGGGAACCTGCTCTGAGGAGTTGCATGAAGAAGCCAGCAGCTGGATGCCTGCTGTGGGGGTTCACATGGTCCAAGTCACTAAGGCTGGAAAAGGCCTCCAAGATCACGCTGTCCAGCCTGTGACTGATCCCCACCTTGTCACCCAGACCAGAGCACTTAGTGCCACATCCAGTCATTCCTCGGACACCTCTAGGGATGGGGACTCTACCACCTCCCTGGGCAGCCCCTGCCAATAGCCAGCAAGCCTTTTCCTGAAGAAATTCCTTCTGATGTCCAACCTGAGTCTCCCCTGGCACAGCTCGAGGCCATTTCCTCTGATCTGTCCCCTGGGAGCAGAGCCCAACTCTCCCTGGCTGTCCCCTCCTGTCCAGGAGTTGTGGAGAGCCAGAAGGTCCCTCCTGAGTCTCGTCTCCTCCAGGCTGAGCCCCCCCAGCTTCCTTAGCTGTTCCTGAGACCCAGTTCCTCCAGACCCTCCCCCAGCTCTGTTCCCTTCTCTGGGTATGCTCCAGCCCTGCAATGTCCTCCCTGAAGTGACAGGCCCAGAACTGCCCCAAGAACTCAAGGTCCCTCAGCAGTGCCAGCACAGGGAGCAGTCACTGCCCTGGTCCTGCTGCCAAACCGTGGCTGGGACAGGCCAGGTGCCATTGGCATTCTTATCCACCTGGGCTCATGTTCAGCCACTGCTGCCCAGCAGCACCTGCTGGGCACTTTCCAGGGCTGATGTGCAGTAATGCTAAACAAGGCTTTAGCAGCTTGTAGCCCTTCTTCTAGACAGCAGTAAGAATTACCTGTGATGGATAACTCACACCTACTTGTAAATGTGCTCCCTGTTCTTGCTGCTTCAGCAGTCCTCCCCTCTTCCTTTCTGCAAAGGATAGAACTTCTCAGTCAAGGAGAGAAAAATTTATGTGCTATGTTTCTTGGACAGTATCTAAAGACTGGACATTGCCCCAGTGTTCTTAAAGCCATTCATGCTGAAAGTCTAGGAAGCAGATGGTTGTCAAAGGAGGTACTTAATGCTTTAGATTACAGAGCTTGGATATTCCTGGTGGGAAGACAGACAAGTTGATAAATGTTGCCCCCTTTGCCCAGTTCAGAATTAATTTGAATGGGGATTGAAGTTGCAAAAACTGTACCTGCTTATGCAGAAATGCTACATGCAAGAAGGTCTTTTATGTTTCTCAACTGATTTGAGACCACAGTCTTACAACCAATAGCTAATAAGATAGTCAGTTCTTTAAATCTGAAGGGAAAAAGGAATTCCCTGCAGGATATAGATTTAATGGAATTTCCGAAGTACCCTCTCCACATCAGTCTCATTTTAGTTAATTTTTTAATTAGATAAATCTCATCATAACAATTTTTTTTTTTTTTCTGCTGTGGGTACAAAGACCAAGAACACTTTCCAGAGCAGCAGCTGATGAAGCTGCCAGATGCGCTTTAACTGAACTTAACGCAGACCCAGATCTCTTAGTAAGCTCAGAAGTAGTTCAGTATGTTTGGGATTGCAGCAGACATAGGAAATATCCTTGTCAGAAGCCCAAGGAGAAAATCTCCTTCAGTTCACGGCATGTGTCTTAGTTTGGTTGTGGGGTTAAGTTGTTTTAGGGGTTTTTTTTCTGTTTTTCTATGGCAAATCTTAAGCTTTCCAGTGGAATGCAGCAAACCTTTGGGAAGTTATGTTGAGGTTTGTCAAGATGGTGGATCTTAAGATTCCAGAATGTGAGAGCTGAATTTAGGATCCCTCTCCAAAATCTGGAAAAACCCCAAAGGATAGCTTTGTGTCTTCTTGATAAGTTTCAAACACGGACATGTCTATTTTGCAGCAAGCTCATGTTCTATAGGCTGTGTCCCATCTGATCCTTTTATTGATTCCCACCCCAGCTTGGACAGAAGGAGCTTTAATATTTTTGTTTGTAAACAGATCTTCTTGAACCTTTCACAACTTCAAAATACTGCTGATGCTGAAGAATACTCTTTGAATTCCAATATAATTGCTTAAAAATTATTTATTTGCCATAATACGTTTCTCTCCTCTTGGGTGAAAAGGCACTGAATGCCTTGTAGATGCCCTGCATGAGAGAACTTGTTGTGCAAGCTCTCTGAATGAGGTGATTGTCCTCTCTGAGCAGAGCTGGGGGCTCAGCTCTAGTGCTTGCCTGAGAGGTGCTCCAAGCATCCTGCCAGTATTCCTCTTGTCCAGGCTGCTGGTGATACTGACCTTGCTTTAGACCAACTGGCACAGGTATTGTTATAATATACAATATTATAATAATATATATATATATATATATATAAAAAAATTATATATTTTATATATATATATAAAATACAATATTATACAATATTATAATATATAAATACAATATTATATACAATATTATAATAATAATATATAATACAGGTATTGTTATTGCTGTGCTCTACTGATGCCATGCTTCCATAGATTTTAGAGATTTTAACCCCCCCCAAAAGCAGCTTAAAAATGAGTTAACATGAGAATCACAGAATCATGGAATGATTTGGGTTGGAAAAGACCTCCAAGACCACCGTGTGCAGCCTGTGACTGATCCCCACCTTGTCACCCAGACCAGAGCACTTAGTGCCACATCCAGTCATTCCTTGGACACCTCCAGGGATGGGGACTCCACCACCTCCCTGCCAATAGCCAGCAAGCCTTTTCCTGAAGAAATTCCTTCTGATGTCCAACCTGAGTCTCCCCTGGCACAGCTCGAGGCCATTTCCTCTGATCTGTCCTCTGGGAGCAGAGCTCAACTCTCCCTGGCTGTCCCCTCCTGTCCAGGAGTTGTGGAGAGCCAGAAGGTCCCTCCTGAGTCTCGTCTCCTCCAGGCTGAGCCCCCCAGCTCCCTCACCTGCTCCTCATCAGACTTGTGCTCCAGACCCTTCCCCAGCTCCATTTCCTTCCCTAGACATGCTCCCAGCCCTTCAGTGTCTTTTTTCTTTAGATAAAACCCCAGAACTGGATACGGGATTGGAGGTGCCTTGGCATTGTGCCAGCACAGGGGAGCAGTAACTCCCTTGTCCTGTTGCTGGTACAGATTTTTTTTGGTACAGAATGTTAGGAGCCTGTGTTCCTGTCCCAGGCACTGCTGGGGATCTCAGTCAAAACCTGTGTCCCGGTGTGATGCCTGTTAGAGCAAGGTTTGGGGTGTTCTCTGCTCATAATTTTACAAAGTCCAGAAACTTTGGTTAAATTGTAGCAGATTATAGCTTGAGTCCATTAACAGGAATTTGACCTTGCTTCCAATTTTCTGCAGGGTTCAGGTGTAGTTACAGATACTCTCTTCAAAACAGAACTTAAGAGTATTCCTTTGAAAATAGTGATGAAAGATGACTCTATGTAAATTTTTTAATACTGCACTTACTATAGTAACTTGAGCATTTTCTGGTAGGATGTTCAGCAACACGAATATCATATGTCTAGCACCTGTTCATGCTTCCTTTCATGAGGGAGGATGTGTGGGAAAATATGTGATACCTTATTTTAAACATTTTTCAAGTGCTACAAATGCCATGTTCTTACAAGGAAGCTGTAAAAAATGTTCCTTTCTTTGAGCTTTTTTTCTTTCCCCCTCCCCTTTTTTTCTCTTTTTCCTTCTCTCTTCCCTCTCTCCCTTTTTCTCTATTTTTTCTTTGTAAGCTTTTGAAGGTTAAGACATGCTGGGTTTCAAAAGCCACTGAGTATAAGTTGTAGGTGCTCACGTAGTACTAGAAAATCATGCTGATGTTTCTTTAGGAGAGATCCCTGAAAATAAATGGCAAGAGGAAATAGTTTTCCAGCAGCTACATTGTGTACCTTCTCTATTCTAAAAAGTTTTTACTTCAAAGTCCTTTTCAGAGGTTTACAGAAAAGGAGGTATTTAATCAAATATTTTTGGTTTTTCGAAGAACATGAGTAAAACAGGGTTAAATTTGTTATGTTTGCAAAAGTATTCCTGGAAACAAAAATGTGTTAATACCAGTGAAATGATTTCTACTTTTTCAAAGGGGTGTAGGGGAAACAAAACTTTGTTCTGTCCTCACTCAGTGAAAAACAACAGGAGATGTTTCTTTGCGCTGACATTTTCCATTTCTGCACTCAAGGATTGCCAGTTTGGAATTACAGTGGGAAATCAAGACTGGCTAATTTTGAAGGTACAGAAGAGCAGGGGAAGGAAATGCTTTCAAACCTGCCAAAGCACACTTGAGTTGTTTTTCCTGTATTCTTTCTAAAACGGGCAGCCATGTGTCCTTAACTGTTTCCTGTTTCTTGTCAATATCTATTTATCTCTTTATTTATTTCCTTCCCCTAGAAGGCTGTGGTTCCCTTAAGAAGATTGTTTTGGCAGTAGGAAAATGAGCTTGAAGTAAATACTAGGACTTTTGGGAATGCTTTGGAGTGGTACCTTTGCAGAACCAGTGAGCAGAAAAATCTGGGCATTTAAGGCTTTAGTTAGTTTGAAAATCTGAGCATTAAAGGCTTCTGTACTGGCATCACAGTCTAACTAGTTTTCACCTATTCTTGAAATTATTTGAAATGCCTGGTCATTCAGCAAAGTATTTTAAATCCACAGGAAAGAGAAACAGAGTGGTCAGTTATGGAACCTAAATGTTCTTTAAGTAATGCCAATATTGACTGAAGGAGTCACTCTCATCTTTTGTTCTGCCCTTTTATCTCTTGTCCAGTACTTTTCATTCTTCAGTTTTGTTCTTTTAAAAAACTGCATTTCGCTTTTGCTTCTTTTTATAGTTCTTTAATCATGTTGAACTGAATGGTTTCATTTCCAAATTACTGCTATTGTTTTCTATATAAATAATAGATATTTTAAAACATGCTTGGAAAGTGTGATGGAACACAGTAACTTTTTGCTAGACAGACTTCATAGCAGAGCTCATTCAATGCATTTGGGAAACCATTGCCAAGTTTTATTGTCCGTAAACAAAGGTCTGTAACTCTCTGAACAAGTGTCTTCACACAGGCTTGTTTATAGGGATTTGGAGAAGGTGTAATTTCTAAATTGTGTCCTGGAGACTCTTGCAGATAATGGCTACTAAATTTAAACCAACAGTATTAAAGAAGGAAAGTTAATATTTCCTCTCTTCCCACATCAATGCCCCAAATATTTGTCTATGAAGCAGAAGGCATACTGTTTTGTTGGAGATCTTGGGGGTGTTTGTCACTAAATACAGTAAATTATTGTGCTGCAGATTTTTTTTGTACAAGTCATGTTACTTGCTGATTTACATTGAATGAGTGAGTGGTTACAAAGCTTGAATCATTTTACCTGTCATACAGTCATAACCTGTTGAGAGGTGACTTTTCTTGATTTGGGTTCATATTAGCTTTTCTTTTGAGGGAGAGGAAAAGGGAGAAAGCAGTTCCTGAGTGGACCCACAGTCCATAGGATTAATTGCCAAAAAACAGCATGAAAGAACAAGCCTCAGTTACATGGAAGAAAAGAGAATTTAAAAATCTGTGCTCCCGTTTGTTTTTGTATTTGGGCTTTCCTTTTGCTTACAGCTAGCGTAATTAAAACTACATATTCATTTCAGCTTAAATAAGCCAGCTGCTAACTTGAACAGACTTTTTTTAGACACAGGAATAAAGGATAGTCCTGACCTTAAGAGTTGCTAGTTTCAATGTGTGAACTTTGCTTTGTCTGTTAGGATTTTTGTATGGGGGACTGGTGCCAATACTTTGCTGCCACTGTTAAAGTAAAAGCTATAATTACATTGTCAAAATAATATTTATAGTATTTTCGGGGAATAATTGTGGGAGTGTGACGAATATATTATACTCATCAAACTTTTATGTAAACATAAGCATGAGTTTTTTATTTGAGTTATTGGTGTTGTTTTTGGCCTTTGTGTTTTTCCAATCTGTAAAAATAATATTGGGATTTTCATGGTCTTTAGCATTTGCAGAGTGTGTGCCCTAACAATCAGTTGATACACTGTCTGGTAGGAGTAAACTGCTAGTTGCACTTGTATTGGGATTTGGGTTTCATGTTTCCATAGCTTAAGAAAATCCTCTGGTTTTTTTGAGTTTTGTAATCCCCTAATTACTATAGCTCAGAGCATTCTACTACTTTACCAAGCAGGAAAGTTATAAGTAATTGGTCTGTTCTTTTTGACCATTTGAGTTGGTTTGGGTTTTTTTGTTGTTGTTCTTCCTTTGTGTTTAGCTTTTTTTTTCTTTACTAAATGAGTCTGACTTCCTCTTAAAAGTGAGTGTGAACATCTCCCAAGAACATATATGGTAAGAAGCAATTGTGAGGTTTTCTAGCAATAGGCTGTTGTCCCTTGGCTGGTTAAAGGTACAGGCAGAACTTGCTGCTGGGCAGATGCACAGATGCTCCAGTCCTGCCCTATACTGCAGTTTTAGCTGTACAGTTGTTCTGTCTCTGCTGTGTTTTGGTGAATATTGCCACAGATTTTTAATGAGTTGTCTCCGGAACACCTACAGCAAGGATTACAGCTGTGCTACTTCATGTTCCCAAGTCATGTCAACCTGTTGTGACCTCCTGTGGGCAGGAATGTTCTCTTGGTTCTTGTAGTTTGGTCCAAAAATTCATTGAAGGCTGTGGAAAGACTCTGATTTGATGGGTCTTGGTTCAGGTTGTTGTTCCAAGGCTTTGTGCTTTGGCCTTTCTGCAGAAATAGGGAACCAGCCTTTATACCACTTCCAGCTATCTGCAAAAGAAAAAGGGCCAAACCTGGAACAAGAGCACTCAGACTAATGAGTTATCCTGAGTTAGCAAATGCAGAATACTCTTTAGCTCTTGTGCATGTAGTACAGGCCCTGCCTGCAATGGTTAACTCTTGCCTCATTCACTGGGAGTTCCCACACTCTGGATCTTGCACAGTGTGTACGGGCACAGCTCCTTATGCTCTGCAGGCCTGGGGTATTTGTGTGGTACAGCTGGAACTGAGATTTTTAGTAAATGCCAGTGTTACCAGTGTTTTCAACCTGACATGTCTGTGTAATGGTGGCTGTGACTTCTGGTATTAATATGGGAACTTGATGCATGCCTTGATTTTCTTTTTTCATTTCTTAACATTTGGAGTGGTGTGGGGTTTGAGAGAGTTTAGATCCACTGAAGAAGAGCATTGTAGGATCCATGGTAGGATCAAGGACTCTACTTGAATGCAGCACTTTGTTACCTTAATGGAAAAAAAAAAAAAAGAGTGAGGTTTCCAACTTCCAGCAGGGCTTGGATCTTCATTATTACAGGCAACTGTAGTTGTAGGTTCTTGTGTCCAAATATAGTAAGCTCCAGTTTACTGTGTTTATGCTTTATTAGTCCCATGGAAGATTCTTGTCTCATTTTAAGACCTTTTCCTAACTCTGGTCTAAATGTCCTGCTGTTTGAATGCAGTGATTCATGGTAGTGTTTTTTTTTCCTACTGTGGGATTGACTCTCTCATTGAATCTTGCTGCTTCTGCAGTAGAGGTCTGATTGAGAATCACAGAATGGCCTGGGTTGGAAGGGACATTAAAGATCATCTCGTCCACACCCCCTGCCATGATTCCACTATCTCAGGTTGCTCCAATCCCCATCCAGTCTGTCTTTGGACACTACCAGGGCTGAGGCAGCCACAGATTCTCTGGGCAGCTTGTCCCAGTCCCTCACCACCTTCACAGGGAAGAATTTCTCTCTAATATTCCATCTAACCCTGCCGTCTGGCAGTGGGAATGCATTCCCTCTTGTCCTGTCAGTCCAGGCCCTTGTAAATAGTCTCTCTCTGTTAAAGCTGTGCTGAACTGAATTATTTTATTGACTGTGTATATGTCAGCATACAAGTGTTTTATTGCAGCAACTTCTGGAGGCATGATTTGAACTACAGACCAGATCCTGCCTAATGAGGTTTGCCTGTCAGGTACTGGTGACATAGATGGCATTGGAAGCAGATTTTGAAATAATGATTAAAATGCTGGTGCTTTCCAACAGTTTGATACTTCTTGTACTGGTAGTCAAAACTGTCCTTCTCATGGTACTTATGGAAAGAGGTTTTGATTGCTGTACTAGGAGGCAGAGGCAGTGACTGTCTCAGTGTAAATCATTTTGCTCCTTCTAGGAGACAGTAACCTGGGGAAATACCCCTAAGTCAGAACAATTAGTAGGTTAGTGGGCTGCCCTGTAGGCTCCCCTGGTCTGGTTGCTGGTACAGCTTTTAGACAGTGTGTAGAGCTGGTTTGTTTTTTTCCTGCTCCTGCAATTTGGAGGCTTTCTAGTATAGCCTGCCAAGATGTTGCTGATTTATGCCACATGCATAGTGGTTTTATAATGTGGACTGATATCCACTTGGAGCGCAAAGGAAATAGGAGTTTGCTGATGTCTATTTAATTAGAATGGTTTCTGGTTGCTTTGGTTGAGGGTTGAAATGAACGGTAATGCCTATATTTCTGTGGATCTCTAAATACAGTGTTCTGTAAGGCCTTTCCTTCCTTCCTTGCTCTTTAGTGTCCCCTACCCTACCCCAGCAAATAATATCAGCAAGATTCATAACGAGGCAGGTTTCTGTTCGACACAAGTATATGTGAATCAAACCTTGCAGAAATGTCCCTAGGTGTAAGATGGTCTCCATGTTTTTTGCAGCAAAGACATTAGGATCTCAGGATAAAGGTGGGAAGAATGGGGCAAACAAACCTTTTAATTGCAGAGTGCTGCCTAAAGACAGAGGGTCATAAATTTAATGCAGGAGCAAGCTTAACTTTTTTCACATGTGCTGAGAGGAAATACCCCTTCTAAAGAGTCTCCCACAGAGGCCCCAAGGGGGCTACAGTTTTTCCTCCAGGGAAAGTGAAGATGGAAGGGGTTGGAAAGAAGCCAGAGGAAGATCTGGGCAGAGGGAGCAATGGGAGGCATCTGTTGCCTGTTGGGATAAAAATCCAAGTGGTTATAATTATGTAGGAGTTACACATGTCGTTCTCTCAACCGTTTGATTATCATTGCCATGGCACAACTTCCATATTCTCCAGTTACAGGAGCATTGTTCTGGTGGAAAAGAGGGAGTTGTCTAACCATGGCTTTCCAGAAACAAAGCTACAAGACTTCTATTTCCTATTCTGCAGCACCCTTTTATGGTTAAAAAGCACCTTTTTAAACTGGCAGCTTTGGGCTTGGAGAGAAATGTGTCTCTTGCTTTTTGTTGAGAATTTTAGGGAATATTGCCAAGTTACATGAAGTGTAGAGACATCAAGTTTGTGAGACACTTTGATTTCTTTTCCTTTCTTTCATCCTCTGGGCATGTACCGCATGTGGTACAAAAGGGACCATAACATGGCAATGAGAAGAGGTAAGCTGCCTGTACAGGTATTAAACTAAAAGATAGTGCCTAAAAAAAAGGTTGATGATAAAACTGTGGCTGTACATTAATGTGGATATACAAGCAAAAATACTAAGTCAAAGTTTGCTTGTAATTCTGTATTTCAAAAGGACTGTGGTCCCTTTATTAGCCAGGTACAGAAAATAAATGGTACAAGTAAGTGGGGGGAAGTCTGATACTCTTTCCACAAACTTACAAGAAAAGATCATTCAGCTCTTTGAGAGCAAATATAAGCACTTCAGTGGAATTTTGGGGTTAAATGAAACAACATACACAGTATGCTATCAAAAGTAATTGGAGAAATTGGTCCATAACCTTGGTTAGTACTTTACATGGTAATAATTCTTTCTTTTTTTTTTTTTTTTTCAGACCTGTACAAGGTATCATGTAGGAGTAGTGTGTCTCACAGTCAGACACCACTAATAGTGCAAAGTGGGTGGCCAGTCCTTCTTAATTTTCTTGGTTTCCTGGCATGGTTTGAGCCCAGTTTGAGACTTCCCAGTACTTCAAACTTGCTGATTTCGCTGCTGCAGGACCTTTAAAGAGACATTGCCTTAGGTTTAGGCTCAGCTTTAGGACTTATTCAAGAACAAGATTTTATATCCTAATCTGTGCAGGAAGCTAATAAAGGCAGTTCCCAGGTCTGCAAGCACTTAAAGGTGTTTTGCTTCACATGGAAGAATAATCTCAGGCATGTGTTTTTGCTGCTTGTGGGGATGTAACAGGAATCCCATTTCATATGCTTTTAGATTTTAATAGATAATTTGTTAAAGAAATGAGCACATTTATGTTTACTTTCTAAAAATGAAATGATGCAATTAAAAGAACAGGAGATAAAGAAAATGTTACTAGTACTGTATTTAGTAAACCTTGTTAGTGCTGTATGAGTTGGAGTTGGTTTGAACCTGATCTCAAGAGGTCTGTCAGACTGTCTCTTTTCTTAGTATATGCACAAGTAAGTTGTGGGATTTTTTTTGAATCTCCCATTATGAGACCTCATTGGAACTTAATTTGCATAAGAGGCTAATTTGATATGTGGTCTGATGGTTTCTTCCAGCTCCCTTCTAATTTATTTGTAACTCCACGTTTTTAATAGCATGGCAAGCATTTTACTTGCCTTTAAGTCAAATTCTCCTTTTAAGTCAGAACAAAGTGTTGGTATTTTGCCTAGACATTTATCTCCCAAGAACACAAGGGTTTTCCAATCAATGCACATAGTATTCTGTTAAAATTAGAGTTGGCACTTCTGAAGGGAAAGAAATAAAAATAAGAATGCCACTTTGTTTCAGAGGTGGAGGAGATGGAGAGGATGGGAAGCAGAAACTTACTAAACACAACACTCTTGGTATTCCACAGATGGTAAAAATGGGTTACTAGTCTGCTCTGCAGCAAATGCAGTAAGACCAAGGTGGAAATATAAAAGGTAGCTAGACAATAATTTTATTTACAGCAATAAAATACTAAGTACTATTTTAATAACATTAAATGGCAGAGCCCATATATGTATTGTACATTCAATTTCAGTAGTCTAGACAGACTGTTTTCCAAGGAAAATACATTTTCATCAGTATTTGTGGTATGATTCATGGTGGTGAAGAGGCAAATAACTCTTTATGACTGGAAGTTGCTTTAACTTGCAGCCACAAGGAAACAAGTCAATGACCGGATGATAGTGGTGGAAACTCACATTTTATAGTAATAGAGGTCTACACCTTATGCTGAGTTGGAGGTTTTCTTTTTCCGGGACAGGCAGTCTGTCACAAAGCATTCTGCCACTGTTTACAAACAGCCAGAGCTGCTCTGCCTGACAGCTCACAGCCCACAGTTTAGATTTGCAAAGCTTACAGGCAGCTGTAGAAGTGTGCAGGCTCTCAGGAGCCTGGATTGTGGTTCCAGGACTTACTAGGCTTTGTGTCTGCCCCAGTGCAGAGGGGACACTCCAGCTCTGTTTTTCCTGCATATTACCGGTTAGAGTATTAAGAGAGATGTGAAAGCCTTATGTTTGCAGTCTGACAAGCAATGTTGTACAGTTCTGTATCTGCTTTGATTTGATCTATTTTATATCTTTGTTTATTTTATAACTCAAATAAAGGCAGAGGCTTGTACTCACAACTATCACTGTGTTGTCTGATCCAAATAAAGAGAATAGAAATCTCTTAGGACTGTTTTAAGCCTCTACAGTTGCTCTCAAGGTTTTTTGAAATGATTGCTGAGCATGTTTGTGGACTCCTGTTCTAACCATGCAGAACAGAAGGAAAAAAGATACTGAATTTTAAAATCCTAATGCTTAAAGTCTTTGTCCTCAGAACTTCAGGGATTTTAATTTTCATCTAATACACAATCTGATTCTGCAAATGCCACTGTGTGAAATTACGTGAAATTACATCATCATGTCGACTGGAGCATCTCTGACAGGGAAAGGGGAAGGAGCTGGGGCTGTCCAGCCTGGAGAGGAGTCCCAGCTGAGAGGGACCCTGGGTGTCCCTGTGAGCAGGGACGGTCAGAGCAGGGCCCAGGCTCTGCTCCAGGGCCCAGCAATGGCACCAGAGCCACGGGCAGTGACTGAGCCCAGGAAGTTCCACCTGGACAGGAGGCAGAACTTCTTCCCTGGGCACTGACTGAGCCCTGAACAGACTGTCCGCAGAGGGTTTGGTGTGTCCCTCCCTGGGGATATTCCAGACCTCTCTGGACACAATCTTTTCCCAAGTTCTCTGGGGTGGCCCTGCTGGAGCAGGGAGGTGGGACCACGTGAGCCACTATGGGCCTTTAGACCACATAATGTAATTGTTAAATGAGATAATGCCAATATAATAATTAAATGAAAAGCTTGCACTGGAGCCTGGCTCAGTTGTTCTGTGATAATAAAAGACTGAAAGGAAGAAAGTGAGCTGTGGTCTTGAAGGTACTGAACTGCTGCAGTGCATTTAAACCATCCTCAGACAGGGCCATCAAGTATCAACTGCCTCACCTTTGTCATGGGTGGCCTTGAGCGACTAAATGTTCAGTTTACATGTAGACAAACATTTAGGTACCAGAATTGATTAGGTAAAGAGTCAGTGTTTCTGCTTGTACCCTTAGCCCTGTTGTATTGATGCCTTTTGGAGGCTGAGCTGGAACGGAGACTACACAGAGCAAAAGGATAAAGTAGGGATTTATTAAAAGGGCTCAGCTGGGCAGTGCAAGAGCCCGACTGGGCCACACCCAAGATGCCCCCAAAATGGCCACAAAATGGACAACTGATCATGAGGTCTCAGACTTTTATAAGTTCTGGTCCATTAGCATATTGTTAATTGTCCAATTACAATAATATGTTAATTGTCCAATTACAGCTTCAGGTTATGAAGCTCCGTGTTCCTTGTTTTTCTTCTCATTTCACTGTTGGTTTTGTTCTTGGGCTGAAAGTTGTCCTTGGTATCAAACTAGAGAAGGAATTGTTTTGTCTATCTGCTCTGTGAAGAGAGCTTAGTAGCATTTAGTATGAAACCTAAAACTACCCACCAAAACAGCACAGAATCTAAAAAACACAAAAGCTAAAACTTAAGGCATCAGTATAAAAAAGTTTCTGTAGAACTTAGAAAAGTCTTCTTCAGCCCTTGCAGACTGGTTGTGAAAGTTACATGTTATCTCTGTATTTCTGTGTATTTGCTGAAGAACACCAGTTTCTACAGGAGCTATTGAAATCTTGGTGAGGGGAAATCTCTTCAGCTCCAGGCTTGTTTGTGTAACTTCTGATACACAAAAATCAAACTTCTGTGTATCAGAAGTTACATCTTAGTACATGCAATTTCACGGTGGTTGACCATCAGGTTAAAAATACTCCTCTTTATCACGCACAGAGTAACCTTTCTTTAAAGTAAAATTTAGCCATGCTGATAGCTATGCAATTGTTTAAGAAAATTGTTTTTAGCTTTGTAAAAGTCTGTACGTTTTTGGGGATAAGTGATTGTCTTATCCTTTTTTTCCTCCCTCTTTTTTGTTTTCCCCTCCCCCCTTTCAGAAAGCACATGGCTTATTGATTGGACAGCAGAATGGGAGTCTGTCTTCATCAGCTTCTACATTTTCTTGCTTTTGCTGTAAGGATATGAACAGGCCACGGAAGGAAATTGCCTCAAATTGTGCCAGGACAAGTTCACATTAGATATCAGGGGAAATTTCTTCATGGAAAAGGTAGGCAGGCATTGGAATGGACTGCGCAGGGAGGCAGAGGAGTTACCATTCTGGAAGTATTCACAAAAGGTGTGAATGTGAGATAAAAGGTGTGGACTTGAGAACATGCTTTCGTGGAAAGCATGGTGGTGCTGGGTTGACGGTTGGACTTTGTGATCTTACAGTCTTTTCCAAGCTTAATAATTCTAGGGTTCTGTGATTTTATGATGAAGAAATTCTTACAGAGAAGAAAAGCAGTATTTGTATTGTACAGATGTCCAAGCACACTTCTATCATATGTTGCAGCAGTCAAGTTCAATAGAGGTAAAACTGAAAAGAAAAGGATAGAAATTGAATGCTAAGGAAACGTTTCCATAGTTCAAAATGCAATACTTCCTTTTTATTATAGTGTTTGCATTTTTTAACGCACATATACCTCGCTGTGAATTAACAGCTCTAATTGGATTTTTGGGGAATTTCTTTTTTAAGGCATAAATACCAAAGTGTAGATTTGCAATGCTTGTATCAAAATTCACTGTCCCTTGGTAGCTTGGTGCTAGGCTGGTACATTTTACATGGAGTTGTATTTGGGGAGAAGCACTGCATGAGTCATTTATGTATTCCAAGACCACCACCTGTGGCGTTCTGGGGGAGATGTTTTGATTTTCTAAACACAACCATAGAGATACTGCTGTGATGTGCTTCAGAGAATGTTTGATGAGCTACTCTGGGTGTGGTGTGATGACTTTTCACCCTCTTTGTGCCTCTTCATGTGTGCCTTTCTGTCTGTGACTGCTGGACATGGTGTGTGTGATTTGGACCCTGAGCTTTGCTCAGCTGCCTTGGATGCTCATTTCTGTTTCTACAGTCACATCTTCTGAATTGCTGGGATTCATCATGTGAGATTACTTGTATGGCAAGATATTGCACTATCAAGGCTTCCTCTTTCTCTGCTTAGGTGGGAATAAATGTGATAGGTTTTGTCTTATGGAATATCCACTTGCCCATATATTGATTTGTGCTCTCGAATTAAAAGAAAAACTTTAACTCTTACTAGTTATGAACAAGCGCTTAGTGATAAAACTGTTTTTTTTCCATGGGTTTATCCACAGAATGGTCACCTTTTCCTGTATCTTCCTTCCTTGTTCAGGACATTACTGTTGGACAAGGGCAGTGTTGGTTGGTTTCACAAATATTGGGAGTCTACTGTGTGATTAATGGAGAATTCATAGCTATTTATTACTCTTCTGTAAATGTGTACATGGCATTTCCTCTTTGTTACAGTAAGAATGGTGACTTTGCATCTTAAACTTTTTTTCCTTGGTCTGTAGAACTTTTTGGACAGACTAATCTCTAACAACCAAGGTGTGATTGATAGCTGAAAAAGGTCAAGCAAATTTCAGGGAAATATTGCAATATAGTCAGCCAACCTTATGTTTCTTTGGGAGACCTTTCTTATTGCTGTATAGGTAAGGAATTCATCAAGGGAAATAATACCCTGTTCCTAGGATTTACTGTCTAGTTATTTTTTTCTGGCAGGGAAGTGTTTCCATAAAATGTCTGCTGGCATGCCCATGCTTGCTGTCCTTCAGAAACTCCTTAGCCAGCAGGATGGGAACCAGATGGGTGGGAGAAGTGGAAGCACAATGATGAGCAGAAAATAATAAACCAGTGCAGATGTGCAGGAGGAGAGAACAGAGATCTTAAGAACTAGAGGAGAATATAATTCAAGATGCATTATGGAGAACACATACTTATTTTGGGCTTGTATATATATGGCAAAAAGAAGCTACTTTTTTTTTTTTTTTAAGCTCAGGTGACCACTTTTTAGACTTGAATTCTTGTTGTTCTCAAGAGGACATATGCCCAGATCTATGTAGAAAATCTGGCTGCCAGCTGCCACAGCAGCACAGCACCTTTCCAAGAGACCTAATTTTAGATTTGCAGAACCTGGCAATACTAGCCACCTCCATATGTATTAGGCTGTTGTTTGTACTATCTGTTAAACTGAATTAGAACATTTAATTTCAAGTTTCTTTGACAACTTATTAATAAGGGCCAGGCTATTGAGAGCTGTTGATAAGGACAAAAAGAGAGTTTTAATTTTGTGAAGTCTTTGGGTTCATGTTATTGTTTTTTATGAATTTACACCTTTTGGTGGCTGCTCTAGGATATTAACTTGTGTGGTGAAATATCATCTTCTTGAATTTTAAATCTGTATTTAAAAGAGACTGAAATCTTTAGAGTAAGAGCAAAAATTGGCCATATTAAACTCAGTGTCAAAAACGGAGGCAGAGCTATTTGGGGAGCTGGCTTTCATTTTTCTGGGATAGAAATTCTGGGGTGGAAGGTATTGAGCACATCATAATAGTCTATAATGATTTGTCCAGCTAACAAGAATCTAATGTGAGGAGGAAGGACCTGTCAGTTAGTTCTTGTAATCACTAGTCGCTAATGTGTAATACTCAGGCAAGTCTTGGGTGTAATTCTGAAATACTTTGTGAAATTATTTGCATTAGAAGAGAAAAAGCAAATATTTATGTACAGTAGCAGTGAAATACTGCACTTAAAGCTTCCTGGAGATGAATTCTGCAGTGTGTCTCTGGAATATTGAAGTATGTAATTTTTGTGAAATTTATTAGTGTTGCTTTGAATTCTTGTTAATATATTTTCTGGATTTCTTTCAGCTCTTCGTTGTAGTCTCCAGTTTCTTGGAAACATTGCAGCAGGAAATGGAGATTCCCAGAATAGCATTTGGAAGTGTGCTTTCCCAGATCTCTTCTTGTAAGCATGGATGCGGGGTTTTTTTCCTAGTGTCTTTTCTGTGGTTGTATTCAAATCTTTGGTACATGATAGTTGTGCCTTTGCTAGCACCATGAAACTCTGAAAAATAACTTTGGTGAGAATGGGCTGGTTGAGATTATATCCTATAGAAGTTTTTTTTAGTGAACTGCAGGAGTCAGGAGTCAGAACCTTTAAAAACCTGCTTGTTCTAAACTAACAGTAAATTGATTTAATTTAACAGAAACTGGAGGAAAACTATTTTGAATTACGAGCTTCAAACTTGAGCTTTATTTCAGACATATTTTCAAGTAGTTACACTCATTTCCAAGAACACAGCATTTTCTTTTCTCATGTTGCTTCTGTGCAGATCTGTCAGTATTGGTGGATCAGATATAATCTATAGAAGTTCCTTAATCTTCATCTCTTTCAATCCTTCCATCTCCCTCCTAACCTCACCAGAGTATCTTCCGGGGGATTTGATGACATATGTGTAAGGAAATATTACATAAACTATTTTGTGCAGACACATGACAACACTGTTGATGTGTTCAGCCAGATTTTTTGTAGTAAGCTGGTAACAAAGACACTTTGATTCAATGTGATCATCATTCTCTGTGGATTTTTGGAGCCCACTTGTTAGCACCGGCTGTAGGACAACCTTACAGTAAGAAAAGCAGTCCCAATTTGGCATTAATTTTGTAAACTTCCTGTGAAGTTTTAGCTTCAGCTATGTGTTGGATATTTTTCCTTGCAGGTGACTTAACCTTCTTAGGCAGTGACAAACTCATGCTTCTCTAAAACACAGCAAAGAACAACTCAGTGAGCTCAGTGCTACTAGCCTGTTTTTCCAGGGTTCACTTTAACTTGCCCTTAACTCCTTATTTTCTCTGGAAGGACATGCCTGGAATACAGCGATGAGAAAATTGTCACCTATTGCTGCATGGTCCTGTTCACCTGCCTGAACTCAGAGCGAGTGAGAGAACTGCTGGATCCTGGGAACTTAACTGTGGCTCTTAATGTCCTGAGAGTCTACAAAGAGCAATTGGATTCTGAGTGGTCGTACGTGTCATTCAATTTTCCTTTTCCTCACCTCTTAATTAGGTGTTTTTCTGGTCTAAATCACTGTATTAAAATGTCTAAACTTGTGACACTGCAAAGTAGTAAGTGAAGATCTAATTAGAAATTAGTAGTTTATAAAAGAGGTAATTTTCATGGTGGTTTCAATGACTCTTTTGATTGTTGCTAAAATAAGACTCCTTTTTATGTTGAGGACATAGGAATTTTCAAATCATGGTCTGGTTTGGGTTTTTTTTCATGAAACAGGGTTCTAGAATGCAAACTAATTTATACTTGTGTGCTGGTTTGTGGAGATATTTTTAAAGTTAGCACAGAATAGTCTCACAAGTCATGGTATGTAAGACTTGCATGTCTAATGCTTGTGAGTGCTACATAAAACCTGGTGGTTTTCCTTTTTTAACATAGGAACATGTTGCTGTTTTCTACTGCAACATGCAGTCATTTTTATACCAAAACAGGGAAGACTTTTATTGTGAATCTTCATTTCATACTTTAAGTAATCAGTGGTTTTAGCCTTTGAACTTTTATATTTTTTACTAATGGCCATTCTTCTAAATATTGTTGCCAGTTATGCCTTTGATAAATGTTATTTCACACGCACATTGATGTAATTGTTGCACCATGTATTCCAAGGGGAGAAAAATTGTTTGCATGTCTTTGTAGCATTCTTTCTAAGGTTGTGTTTAAGTTCAAAATTTAATTAGGAAGAACTGTTGTGCTTTGGAAGTGATACAGGAAGTCTCAACAGAGACTTAAGATGATTGAATGAAAAGTAAATGTAATTTTATAGTTTGCATTTGTACTGAAAAGAATGAGCTGAAATTTGTTTGTGGTTGGGCTTTTTTAATGGCAAGGGCGATTTGCTTAGGACATAATTAGTTTTCAAAAAGAACACTGTAAGTTTAGGGTCAGATGATGAGACTTCTGTTTCAAAAGTGACAAACCAAGTCTTTAGTTTTGTCATCTGTCAATAACACATTTGTAAAGTGTTGCTTTTCAGATAATTATCCTGATTATCCTTAATTTTCTTAATGTATTGAAGATACATTGAAATTTGTTTTGACTGAGATACCAAAGTCATAGTGGTAAATTTTTGTTTAGAAGGTAAATGCAGACTAAATGCAGCATCAGAATAAGTGCTGAGGGATGCATTTCCCTGATCTCTCTGGTGTGAAGTACATTTGGTTGATGTTTTGATGAAAATGTCTTACCTTCACCATGGATGTTTGATGTGGGTGGGAAATGGTCTCTTTTTCACAGTAATCTTGAAATGAAAATTTGCACCTATACTTCAGCTCTCGCTGAAGTACATCTACTTCCCAGCAGGATTGCTGAAAGGAATTTACATGACTGTGGCATTTGCAAGGAGCCAGTGTCCTGTTGGAAAGGTTTGGGTCTCTTATACCACAACTTGCAAAAGGGCATAGCAATCATTTTATGGTATTATGTGACTGGACTGAAATACAGATTATTCTTGGAGGTTATGCTCCCTGCTTACTCACAAATGACTGAAATTAAGATGTTCTTACCTAAAGTTAAAAGTACCACTTAATTCCTGTCTACCTCCATGTCTCTGAGCTGCAGCATCTAATTTCATGTTACACCAAATAAGTGACTGCCATGTGTGTATTTATTCTTCCTCTTGACTGGGCTTTCTTGCTGTCAATTGCTGCTTTTAGGTATTGGAATTATTTATTTGAATAACTAGGTAAGTTTTGGTCATAGGCAGAACTTCTGTTCGTTATTTTATTCGCTTTTATTGTGCACTGAAATTTATGAAATCAATGTTCCTCTAAGACAGTATCCAATGCATTCTGCAAGTAAACAACCATGATGCTCAGACTGTTTGTGCAGTTGCTGCCATGAATTGTTAGGACAGAGAGGATATCCAGGATAAGTAGTTGGGTTTAAGGCAATTGGCTGAAATGTAGTCTCTCCCGTGGAGTCTTCACTGCTCCATTCAGCTAGCACATGTTGGGTTCTCTATTCCTCATCCATCACAGGAATGCAAGCACACCTTTTATTTTGATGAGCTGACAGTTCTTTGTTAATAATCCTATATTTATGTTTAGAGTCCAGTTTCCCATCTTCAAGTTGGAAAAGTCCTTAGGAAAAGTTGAGGAGGAACCTCTTTCCAAGTGTGATGCCTTTTGCTCTTCCACAGCAGTTCTGTAGACATTTTCTGTCCAAGGAAATCTGGGATTGTTCTGAACAGTTCCTCATAGCTTCTTTAGGGGCAGCAGTTGGTAGCAGAACTTTTGCTGTTCTGCCTCTGTCTGCCATAAACGCCTGTCCCAGTTAGAGTGAGCAGAGGAGGGATCTTTAAAGGCTGGAGGAGGCTTTCTGGAATTTTCCTGTCACTTTTGCCTGCTTCTCGATTCACAAGCCATGTGGTAGAAGGCTAAGATTTTGGGTCACGAATATCTGAGGTGTTGGATCTGCTTCCTGAGAGGAGTGGGTCATGGGAAATAAGATCTCAGTTCAGCAACTTCTCATTCTAATCAGTGATGGAAAGCAAAGGCATTCCCTTCTAAGCAGTTTTTGAAACAGAGATGTTTTACAGATCAGCATTATTGAATTTCTAGACTAAGCACTGATGCACTAAGCACAGTTTTAAAATGTGCTTGTAGAGTGACGACATAACAAAAAGTTGCCTTAAAACTTGAAAGAATGAGAGGTAACAGTGTTGTGATGCACATCTAAGTGTGTTTCTTGAATGTTACACATTCTGTTAAGTATTTTTGTGGCGTGCTGTGAGCTAAGAAATAATTTAAATAAAGGAGGAAGCCAGTTTTCTAAGAAATGCCCTGGTCAAATTTTGTGTTCAGTTCTTCTGTGATCATGTTTCTCCAGATGAGGTGGTCTGAAGGCTCATTTCATTAAGCTTGTGGTTACTTGTCAGCCTCAGAAATGCTTCTATCTCTAAAATCTGTGAAACTGGAGAATGTAATACACACATTTAATAAATATTCTAATGATTTAAGAACTGATGCATCCTTCTCTTTCTCTTTTAGAAGCTTGATCTTCTCAACAGTTCCAGGATTATTTACATATTGCTGTCTTTGCAATTTTTAATGTTAGATGCTGAATGGCATATTAAAATAATATTAATTCACATATATTAGACAATGTATTTTTACCTCGCCGCTAAACATCTGTTCAGTACAGCTTCTGAATTTGTGCCAGGCTAGCAGACCTATAATTGAATATCTTGAATGCTGGGAACTCATCTGAGGTTGATGCTGCTGGTCTGACTCTCAAGAGCAGTGATCTGAGGAAGCTGATGGTATATGTCTCCACTTGAGGTTCTTAAAAATGTCTGTCTGACTGGCTGGTACCCCTTGGTAGCTGGGTTTGTGGAGAGTGCCCAGAGCTTGCTGCTTTGGAAAGTTGCAAGGTGAGATGTGTGTGTATGTGTGATGTTACAGAATACACTTCAAAGAGTAAGACTTTGTAAAGACAATAACTCTGCAGAAACAAGTTTGCTTCCTTTCTGGGATCTGATTTCTGGCATACCTAATTAACTGATCCTATCTCCTGGACCATTCTTTGCTGTGCAGTTGTCTTCTAGAAAGCATGCTCTTCTTCACAAAGTGAGCTACTGCCTGAGCTTTTAGCTCAGGAATTAATGCCACCTAACTGTGGTGGAAAACATGCTACTCCATTCCTGTCCTAGCATTAGTCCTGAAGTTTTGTTCTTTAGTGCAGGCTTCCCCTTTCAGGGACAGGTTTCTTCTAGTTTGCTCTGCTCAAGATCACAGTTGTGGATTAGCATTTCCTCTATAATGCTTCCTTGCACATAGAAAGAATTTAAATCTCTCAGTTCAGTTCAGTTCTTTCCATCATCATCCTATGATTTTTTATTTCCCTTTTCTTTTAGTGTTAGTTAATCCTTTTTGATCTGTTCCTGAACAGCAGCAGATCTGTCTCCTAAATTCCTATTGAGTTTTCTGCATTTTTGGATCTGCTTCTTCCACCCCTCTCTTCCATCTTATATTTCTATTCAAAGATATGAACATGGGGTTTAAGCCCTTGTGTGACAGTAATTTATTTTCTGGGTATCCTCCATCTTTCTGAAGTATCTCTAATGATACACAAAGTTAATTCTGAACTGTTGGTGTACTGAGTTGACCATAAAGAATCATATGATGGTTTGGGTTGGAAGGGGCCTTAAAGCTCATCCAGTTCCATCTCCTTGCTGATAAGGACAGTAGAACTAAACAGCATTTTACTCACTTGATAAGGATTAGAGAACAGAAGTACATTTTACTCCTATCAAATAAAGGGAACAGTGTAGCCTTGGAGAAGCAGACAAAACAGAATTCATGCAAAACACAAGCAGCATGCCAGCTCAGCTCTGCAAGGCTGACAAAGTGGAAGTTACGCAAAACAGTGATATTGTTCTTATTCAAAAGTGGGGGTCAAGGAACAGCCACATAAAAAGGACACTGGATGTTGAAGGCAGACCTCAAAGAACCTTACAAAGACTTCCAGTAAGGAGTGTGACTGTCAAATAAAATCAAGGAGGTCACTCATGAATATGTATCAATGTGCGTGATAAAAATTCTGTTCACCTGATGCTTGGGGCGCTCAGTTGAAAGAAGGATCCCCCTGGGTGTCCAGTGCTGCCATAAAGAATGCCTGCTTTCTAATACTTAGACTGTGTTAGAAAGTTTCTTTTGGGCCAGTTTCAATATCAATGCCATGGGCAGGGACACCTTCCGCTATCCCAGATTTCTCCAAACTCTATCCAGCCTGGCCTTGAACTCTTCCAGGGATGGGGCAGCCACAGCTTCTCTGGGCAACTTGTGCCAGGGCCTTACCAGCCTCATAGGAGGTATTTCTTCCCTGTATCTAATCTAAACCTACTCTCTGTCAGTTTATATCCATTCCCTCTTGTCTTAGCACTGCAGTTCCTAATGAGAAGTCCCTCTCCAGCTGCCCTGTAACCCTTTCAGATACTGGAAAGTGCTGTGAGGTCTCCACATAACCTTCTCTTGTCCAGGCTGAACAGCCCTAGCTCTGTCATCCTGTCTCCGTAAGGGAAGTGCTTCATTCCCTTTATCAACTTTGTGACCTCCTCTGGACTTGCTCCAACTGTTTAAATGTGTTAATGTTTAAATATCTTAAACACATAAGCAAACCTGCTCCATAAGCTGATTCTTGTTCTGGTGCTGCTTGCTTTCAACAGCCACTTCCTACCAAAGGATGCTGGAAATTGGACATATCCATCCTTTAGGAAACAAAGCAGGAATATAACTGAGTATAACTGTTCCATAACTGACATACATTTTCTGCTCTGTTTCTGTGTGAATACTACCAAGGCCTGAAGAGCCCTCTGTTACAAACTCCCATGCAGTTCCAAAGAAATGCTCTATTTTATTTTTTTCAGTAATAGTTTTTCCTAAACACATGCAGAGAGCCATTGGCTCTGGAAAATTGTGAAGCCTTTCAAAAGTTGTTTCTCTGTGTTTCCACATATGTCCACATCCACTCCCTCTTGTGTTTGTGTTAATCAGGAGCAAAGTATGTCACACAGTGTAGAAGGTACAGTATTTAGAAGAGAAACCAACAGAGAATGCCACATGAGATATATTTTAGAATGTGAACCTAGAAAAAATATGTGTTTTTCTAAATAATTAGGAAAAAGTAGTACAAACATTACATTATAATTTAGCCTAACCAAGATCAGTGTCTGTTCTAAAAGCTGTTTATTTTAGAAATACCTTGGTGGCTCCATTAGAGATGAGGGTATAGCTTGTGTCTTCAGTTTTTCCAAGTTTGTGCATGGGGCAGTTCGGCTAATATGGACAGGAAAGACAGGTTGTATTTTTGATTCCTGAAGAGCAAAGAACAAAAATCCTCCATTTTAAAATAAGAGACATTGTGTGCCTTTTGGCTTTCAGAAAAATGATATTAGGAGTGTGGTCAGCTGTTTGATATTGAAGTGAGTTTTGCTGAACATCCACTTTCTCTTTTTGAAACCACAGCTAAATGATTACTGTAAAGATTAGGATGTGGGGCTACCCCTTCCTAGTTTTTTGCCTTTGGGTTTTTTGTCCTGGTTTATGGAAAGATGTGTGGACAGAAACTGGTACTCCTGTGGCAAGGAGTCTCGCCTATGGGCACAGATTTAAAGGCGAGGATGGAACTCTTCAGTACTGCTCTTTTTGCTTAATTGGGGTTTTCATGTGTGTGTGTGTGTGTGTGTGTGTGTGTGTGTGTGTGTGTGTGGTGAAGAAGCTTTTTTTTTCTTTCACTGGGGTGGCAACTCAGTTTTTTCTGTTGGACAGTTTAGGATGTCCTCCACCCCCTTCTTCTGCTCTCCAGAAAGTAATTCTTTTTTTAATTCCAGGAAAGTTGGAGTTACGTTGCAGATTCCAAGTTCAGCTGTGGTTTTAAATAGTACCAACACTTGGAAAAGTTTCCTTCATTTTAGAGATCTGAGTAACTTCTACTTTCTATTTGCAGTAGCAGTGAATTGGCACAGATTTCCTCAATCTTTCAAAGCTCAGTCTCATACATTTAATTATCTTGTCACCTCTTTCTTCCTGTGTATATTGTGGAGAGGGGGGAGAAGGAAGTGCTATTAGCCATTGCTAATCATCTTCCATGTTTTTAGTAGCTCTTCAGAAAAAAATTTTTTCTATTTTACATATAAGTTAGATTTAATAGAGTGGGAGTGTCTTCTGAATCACAGAAATACTGCACATAAGCTGAATTTAGTCTTCTAGACCTCAGAGTTTACTTGGTGGAAGTTGTCGTGGCCAGTAGGAAGATGCTTTCATTGTGGGAATGCCTTTGGAAGATGGAAGGATGTTCAATGTTGTGCTTGGTTCAGCACAGGAGAGGAGTATTGTGATGTTTGATACTAGGACTAAGCCTTAAATATGGAAATATGTTTCTTTATTCTCCTGAGCGAGAAGTGCTGGTGTGGGAATGGGGTGAATTACCTCTTTTTTAGTGATTTTATGACAGCACACATTCCATTTGTTATTAAATAGCTTTATACTTGTAATTGTTTATTTAAGTGGTTTTGGTAGGGTTCTTCTATTGTGCAAGGATGAAATATACTGCTTCTAAAATATGTTCTGATTCCAAATAATTCCTCATGAAGCATATTGCTTTTTTAACATCTAAAAAGGCTGGTGATAAGAGTGAAAGTTGGCTGAAAGTAGCTGAATTTTTTACTTTACTTTTCATCAAAATGTGGATAATTTATTACATTTGTTTGTTAAATTACAGTAGAAAGATAGCTATTTAGTTCTTACTAAATATTTTGGATAGAGTGGCATTATTGTAGGGTGATGAAAATGCTTTTGGTTTTGAGATTGAAAAAGAAGGTTGCTGATCAAGTAGAGAATTGCTATGTCTTATTCTTTGTACTTGGAAAATATATGTAGGGTTGTCTTCCTCTTTTTCTGAGACTGAGGAAACTGTTCCCTAAATTGGCTAATGGGATAAAATCAGCTTAATTTGGAACATGACATTTGATGATAAAGTTGATTGCTTACACAGAGCTTTGATTGGAGCAAGCTTAGTGGCCATCTGGAATATACTGTGTGCAAATGTAGCTCATACCACTTTGTCTTGGCTGCTTCTGAACTTCAGTTTGGTACAATACAGCCCTTGTGCTGTAATCTTTGATCTTTGAACATCTCCTCCCGTATTTATCTACTATGTAAGCACTTGATTTTTTTAGGATTTTAGCCAGACAATTTTTAAAGAGTTGAGAAAATTGGCATAGTTAACACTGTTCATTTGTTACTGTGTTACGCTTGCAGAACAGCTTTAATTTTCACCGTTTCCTTCACTAAATTACAGTGGTCTTCAGTTTATTCCAGTGGTTCTGCTGTTGGCCCCCAAAGAGAGTTTGTCTCCTACCAAAGCCTTTTGTGTGCATTTGACATGCCATGTTCAGTCAGTAACCCAAAACTGACTATCTTTTTATATTTCAGAATTGTGGATGATCTTACTTTTCCTCTTCTTTTCCTGTGCCACAAATGAAAAACAGGAGAGCTGAGGGGACTAAAGATAGTATCTTGAATTTGCTGCATCCTTGCTTAGCTACTTCCAGAACTTCTGGGCTTGGTGAAGGAGTTGGAAGTGCTTTAATCCACTGTTAATTCTTCTGTTTTCTCTTGGTGGTGATGCTGTGTTCATAACGATATAGTAGTGCAGAAAGTGGATAAGGTAAAAGGGACACTTAAATATAGAAGCAGGTACTTTATTGAATCACAGACTGGTTTGGTTGGAATGGACCTTAAAGCCCATCTCCTTCCACCCTCTGCCATGGCCAGGTTCACCTTCCAGTAACCTGGCTTGCTCCAAGCCCTGTCCAGCCTGGCCTTGGATACTTCCAGGGATGAGGCAGCCACAGCTTTTTGTTTTCTGAGGTGTTGCATCACATCATGAAACCAGAAGGTAAGAATCAGAAATTTTAGTCTAAAATACTCCAAGCTCCTCAAGCAGTAGATGTCTAGTCCTCAGAATGTGCAAAATGTGTGTGAGGAAATACAGGAGCACAGACCCCAATAACAGCAGAACTATGGACCTTCCACTTTGCAGTAGTGATCAGGCACATCAACCTAGTAGCAGCAGATCTTTTTCTGTGGGAATTATTGATCACTTTTTAATTACATGACAAATAGTCAAGAATGTTTCCTTTAACATGAAACTTAAGTTTTAAATTAAATAACCCCAACTGCAAAATGGAAAAATCCAGCTTCAGGCTGTCTCCTCAAATGCACTTTTTGCTCTGCTGCATTGTCAGCTTAAATTTGTACATTCTTAGGCCGAGTTCTGTGTTCTGCACAGCACTGATCTGTGCTGTTTTCTTCTGCAGCTCCACACTAAAGTTTGTGGTTCTACTTAAATCCATGGAAAATGAAGTTGGTTGTGACGATTCTGAAGGTTTAACTGTGGATGGCTGTGAGTTGTTAGTTCAAGCGCTGTGGAAGTGTTGGCCTTGACTGCCCTGCTGATGGCTCTGCTTGGGTGTTACAGCTGAGTCTGCACAGCTCAGCAGGGTGCATTCATGCTGCTGACTTTGGGCAAGTCTTGATGTTTTTGGAACTTTGTATTGAAAAACTCTTTGATCAGTGCTGCACTCCCCAGCATGCTGGTTTTAAGTTGATGATCCCTTACACCTCTGCGTATTTTTTTCATGAATGAATGTGCAAATGTCAGTAAAAAGAAGTGCAGTAGAAAATAGTTTTTCTTCCTTCCCCTCTTAAAAATGTCAACTTTTCAGTAACTGAACCAGATCCTGGCTAAATCCACAGTTACAATTGGAAATAAAATAGCTATTAATCTTTCGGACCTCTTATTCTCCTATTTACCCAATTGGCATTGAGTACTTGTCCAAAAAATACTTTGTTGCAGCTGGAAAGGCTTTGTTGTGATCTTATTATCTAGTAGATTATGGCTATGCAAATTAAAGGCTGTCAGCAGAGGGAGAACTAGGGAGGAGGTGGAGGGAGTATTGAAATCACTTGGTTTTAATATTACTTTAGCTGTTCTTTCTCTGTAGCTTCATCACCTCAGAGGATACTCTTGAGACTTAACTTGTAATTATTGTAGCCTAGACATGCTGCTTTAAAAATGCATCGTCTAGTTTGTGTATACCTATGCAGCGTAAATATCACTGCTAGTGCTCCTGGGGATGTGATTTGAAGAGCTAAATAGTTTTACCTACTTTGATTTTTTCCCATAATGCTAGGACTGTGAGTCTGGGTTGAAATTAAATGACTGTCACCTGCTATGGACTGCTGTGGATGGTGCTTGGGGAAGCAAATGGTGTAAATAGTGGCATTAGGACAAGAACAAGGCTGACAGTATTTTCCAGAGAAAGTATTAAGAAGAAAGAATGAGCTGTTGCCAGTTTTGGATAGATTGTTTTTTAAAGACTCTTTCTTGTGTTTGAAGGTTGTTATCACAGACGCCTCACAACATTTTGGTGAAGAGGGAACCAGTGGCCAGTTTGTCAGCTTTTGGTCATTTTTTGGTCTTTTTGTGTTCCAGGCAGAAACCCTGAATATAGTGTGAGAAAGGGAAGGCGGTGAAAGGAAGAACAAAACTTGATAATTTATTACAGAATATATTTCACTGTATTTGACTGGCAAGATCCTTGTGTTAAAGTTGGGGATGTCTTGTGTAGGGCGAGGAGTTGAACTCGATGGTCTTTGTGGGTCCCTTCCAGAATATCAGACTCTGTGATTCTTTATCTACTTGCCTTGTAAAGCAGGGACTTAGAATTGGTTCTCAGCTTAGGACTCTATTACACAAGGAGGGTACAATTTTAAAGTTGAGAAGAGTAATTTGCTGCCTTGCATCTGACAAAAGAAGTTCCCATTTGCTTTGATGCTTTGTCAGATTCCCTTTTTCAAAATAAAATCAATATGTTATTTGGGCACTTTTTTAACTGTTTGGGCTTACGCACTGTGTTGCAATAAACAGAAAAATAATTTTCAAGTTTGAACTTCGGCTTTTTATTTAGATGCATAAACCATTGGATGAGTGTTTCATTGTTTGAATGGTGATGTATATAACTGGGCTAAGACTCTAGCCGGCTTTCCTTCAAACATGTGAGTAAAAGTGCACTGAACTGATGAGAAATGGTCATCGCTATATTAGGGAAAAAACTGCAGGCCAACATGCAATTCTTTTGTACCAATTTGTATCCATTAGCAGGTAGGACTAAAAGCACAACACACATTCCTCTACAAGTAAAATTAACCAGCACCATTTGTACTAAATGTGGATACTGCTTTTACAGCACCAGTAAGATTTTCTTTTTCTTTTTCTTTAGGTTCCTGATTGTTACAGAACATTTGCTGAAATGTCCAGAGCTGGTAAAAGCCCTCTATGCCAAACTGAGCAATCAAGAAAGGTAACCCCAAAACCAATGTGGCTTTTAGTATTTAGCATTCCATATAAAGTATCCTGTTCACATGATTGAAAAACTGTGTGGTTTCATAGTTGGCACAAAATCTCTAAATACATGTTTCTATGTCAGTAATGGTTTTAAATTGGTTGGTTAACATTACAGCTTAGCCACAACTGGCAGTGATTTATGTAGGGTTGCAGAATCCAGGTTGGCGCCATTACTCGGTAAAGAAATACTTCACACACAAAAAAGGACAGGATTTCATGCCTGGGTCTTGATTTCATAAGAGCACCACACCCTTCAGAGTTTTACAGCTCGACTAGAAATGTCCTCAGCTCTTCATACTTCTGTTGTTATGTCAAGAAATTAAGAGGAAGCCTTTAGGAAAGATGGAAGTGTGTCTCATACTGGTTAGGAGAACCTACAAAACATTGATGAGCAGATGCCTGTGATTACTTAATATTTCCACTGTTGAAAAGCTTCAACAAACCTTCACCTTGAAGAAGCATTGATAGTTTTCCTTCAAGTGTTTGATTAAATGTGTGCTGAATTGATGGGAAATAGTCACTGGTGTAATGGAGAAAGTGCTCATTGCTTTACTAGAGAATTGAGGAAGACTAAAAAAGATATTTTGTTAAGACAATCAAATTTGGGAAACACTGCTAGAATTCTACAGCTCCTCCAACTGCTTGAAGATTTTGTGGTCTCATTTATGTATTTAATAATGCATTTTATTAACATGTGTTGTTCCACCTACACCCAGGGAAGCTGCAAGTTCCTCTCTCATTTTTGCAGGTGAAAGACAAAGTACTAAACAAAACAGTGCCTTTGTGTTTTTTTCTGTTTTGTGTTGTTTCCAGTTGTGTTACTGGAAACTGAACACTTCCTGATGTGTTCCTGTGTGTTCAGGCACTGATTGGAGATTATAAGAAAACTGAAAGTATATCAGACAAAGAAAGAATATGTAATAGGTTTGAACCATAAGTAAAATATCATTATTGTATAGAGATGGGATGGGAATGGTAAGGAGGGAAATACTGTTTTCCTCCATAATTCAGGGTGAGCAAGTGAGAGCAAATCTTGAGCTGTGTGCCTAATGTACCGGGAGGTAGGTGCTGTATAACTGTTTTAAGTGAATAAGCTAGATGGAATTCTTTTGGGGAATATCATGAATGGCAGATTGCATCTTTTCATAATGCCTTTGAGGATAGGCAGGGGTGGGTTAGTGTGTTCAGTTGTCCTTAAAGCAGTAGGTGTAACCAGTTTCTAGGAAGATCTCAGCATACTACAGATGGCCATCAGGTTTCTCACCTCTAAGGGTTTTGGTGTAGGCATGACATAGATGGTCACAGGTGGGATCACTAGTTAGAGCATGTCTGCTGAATTTAGTATCAACCCCAAGAGTTCTGCCAGTCAATTCCATTATGTTTTTCAAAGACATAATCACATTACAGTGTGTTATAATTGGACACTGCTTAATTTACTGACAAACAAATGGAAGTGCTGTAGAAATAATCTTTTTATATCCAAGCTATAGAAGAATACCCTGCCTTGGCATTTTCCTAGGTAGGTTAGCGTATTTAAGAATGCCTTTTTTGAGATATGTAAAGAGACAAATCCAATTCAGGTAAAAACATTTTGACTGTCATGAAGTGGAGAAAAAAGTAGCCATAAACCCCAAAGCATAGGGAATTCACAGTGTTTCAAAATGGGATGAGTCTTCACCACAAGCATTGTTGTGTTGGGTGCCCAGTGAGGCTGACCAAGTCCTATAAATGAAGAATGAACGGATGTGGCATTGAGATGCCTGGGGGAAGCAGCTGGAGCTCATGAATAAATGGTAGCCCTCAGTTACAGTATCTTCTGTCATGCACATTAAATACAGGTAGTTTAAATGTATTTGCTGAAATGAAATTAGCTGTGCTGAGGAAGTTTGTGAGTACTTTATTAATGGTGACTACCAAAGCTGGTGCTTGCCTGGGATGCCCAGAGCAGACATGGCTATATAGCTGCAGTTATTTGCACTATTCACACTATTTGCACTATTCAGAGTATTTTCTGCAGTTGAAACCCAGTGCATTTTTGTTACAGTGGCCATGGTGCCTGCCTCAAAGCAGCTCTTGTACAAGTGGATCAGGATTTTGAATTTTCAATTAAAATAAAATTCCTGACTACTGAGCAACTTTCTCTTTCGTTTCCTAACAAATTTGATGTGTCTCATGTCTGAGTGTGCAAAGGGCCTGAAATTAATCCTGTGTGGTCAGGTTTTTAGTGGTATTCTGGCCTGGAGAAGTTCATGGTGTTGTGACAATGCCTGCTGGTTCTCTGGAAGGAATTATTGTAGAAGGATATGGCCATTGAGCTAAAAGAGTATAGATTCTTGAATTCTTTGTCAGATTTGAGATCATCCTGCGCGTGTGTGCAGGTATTTGGCAGAAATATTTAGAAAAAGCCTGGTTGCATTCATCCAAGTTAGCCTTGAGCATGGACACTGTAAATTCATGCCTTGCTTGTCTTATTTACGTTACAAAATCTTCAAAAGTGAGCACATCTGTTGTTGTCCCTTCTAAGAAGGAGTTTTGCTTTAATGAAGAGCATGAAAAAGTGCAGCTGAATAGCTCCAGATGTTTTTGAGATGCTCGAGTACTTGCATCTCTAGGTTTGATTTTAGTGTTGTCAGGTGAAGTGTCCTGAGTGAAGGATGCAGCCGTTGATGGAATTGCCTGCCAGGAAACGGGCACTCAAGTCCCGTAAGCAATACCACTTCTTGCTAATGCTCAGTATTGATGCTGTTGCTCAGTGTTGCCAGTGCTTGGGGTGGTTTTGTTCCTGGCAATGCTCACAGACTCATAGAGTAGCTGAAGGTAGCACTGAAATTACAGTTGCTCACAAATTTACCAGTTTTCATTTAATACGATGCTTGAAAGTATCATTTGAAGATGAAAGAAGTGGAAGGTTTGAGGAAGGGCCTAATTTGTCTCATGGAACCATTGCTGTCAGGGAAGTGTTTCAGGAAGGAGAAGCCTATGTCACAGAGAAAGAATGTCCCAAGTGTCTCTGGCCCCTACTAAGAGGTTATAAACAAAGCATATTTGATGCAAACATTGATGTTAAGAAAATCAACAGAATTTTGCACTGTTAGTTTTAGGCTTAGTGAAGGCAACATTTTATTGTGTAGTAATGAGCTTCTAGATTTAAATTGCACTTGAATTTTGTGGTTTATTGGCAGGCTATAGGAGACAGAAGTTTGTTTTACTGATGACTGCAAATACCTTATAGTGGCTGTTCCAAGTTTATGCCAATTTAGTCAGCTTCAGGAAGAGCTGGTTTAAATTAGGCTAGGGGAAAAAAAATCTGTAAGAGATTCACAAAAGGTCTTCCTCAGTGGTGCCTAAAGAAAGGGAAGATGACGTGGCATAATTATTTACAAACAGAAGTATAATTGTAAATATATTACACAGAATTAGATTTAAGGTATTGAACTGAGTGCACAAAAATTCAACTGATACTAGCGATTGTCATATTTGTTGTATTCAGCTGCAGGCAAACAAGTTGGAAAAGTTGGAAGGAATGCTGTTTTTTGAATGGCTGAAATAATTTAAAAGAAATGGTCAAATTGCATTGTCGGGGAGAACTAACTCGGAAAAATTAGGGTGAATCTTGGAAAAAAACTGACAGAAACAACAGGAAAAAGGAATGTAAGGGAACTTGCACCAGAGCAAAGCACATTGCTCTCAGGAAACTATTGGCTGATTGCAAGACTTGCTTGAAATTCTGTGAAAGATGAGCATGTCCTGAATAATTGTGCCTGGAAGAAAACTCAGGGAAACAGTTTGACTTGAATGCCTAAAGAGACCAGAAAACTTCAAAAGAAATTACATTCAGGTGGTGTTTTAACGAAGGACTGCGGTTGAAAAAGGCATCCATTCATATTGCAAGGGGAAGAGTAGTGCAAAAAATTTTCCCATTGGCAATCATTTAATCTATTTAATGGGGTTTATGGAAGTGTGGTGACTCTCCGGCCTGTTTACAAAAGGATTGGTTGTCAGTTTGAAATGGTGGTAATGCCTCTGTGATAATGTAAGAAAGAAAAACTAAAAGGTCATTGCACAGTTGTAATTGCAGCTAGAGAACAGTGGGGTGAGAGTATGTGAGAGGAACAACTCTGCAGACACCAAGGTCAGTGAGGAAGGAGGGGCAGGAGGTGTTCCAGGCACTGGAGCTGGGATTCCTCTGCAGCCCATGGCACAGACCATGGTGAGGCAGCTGTGCCCCTGCAGCCCGTGGAGATCCATGGGGATGCAGAGATCCACCTGCAGCCTGTGGAGGAGAGCCGTGCCAGAGCAAGGGATGCCTGAGAGGAGGCGGTAACCCCATGGGAGGGCTGTGGAGAGAGGGGCCCGTGCTGGAGCAGCCTGTCCCTGAAAGGCTGTACCCATGGCAGGGTGACCCACAGTGCAGCAGTTTGGTGGGGAATGCTGCCTGTGGGATGGACTCACAGTGCAGCAGTTTGGTGTGGAATGCTGCCCATGGGAATGGACTCACAGTGCAGCAGTTTGCAGGATCTGTTGCCTGTGGGATGGACTCATGTTGGAGAAGTTCATGGAGAACTGTCTCCTGTGGGAGGGACCCCACACTGCAGCAGGGGAACGACTCCTTTCCCTGAATAGTGGGAGAAAGTGGGTGGTGAACTGACCATAACCCCATTCCCTATCTCCCTTCACCACTGGGGTAGGAGGTAAAGATGGGAAGGAGGGGATGGGAGGAAGGTGTTTTTAAGGTTCTCATTATTCTTCTCTGATTTTGTTAGTAATAAATTTAAGTAATATCTCTTTATTTTGAGCCTCTTTTGCCCCTGACAGTATTTGATGAGTGATCTCTCATGGCCCTTGTCTAAACTGTTTGTGAAGTTTTCTCTCCCCTGTCCAGCTAATGTGGGGAGGGGAAGGGAGGGAAGTGAGAGAGTGGCTTTGGTAAGGTAGATGCCTGGTAGGTTCCTGGTAGGTGCCTGGCATCTGGCCAGGGTCAACCCACTGCATTACTGGAATAATTCTTTGTTCATCAAGTCTGTGACCAGCCTGTGTTCTTAGCTGAGCATATGCTTGAAAGACTCTAAGCTTGGTGAAAACTGACATGTCAAGTCTAGCTCTGCACTGGGGGCAAATGACGGATCTGTGGGCTTGGGTTTTGTATGGGATGCCAAATGGAAAAGTCTTTGGTCGGTGTGGGGTGTTGGGGAGCTGGACTCTGCTCATTTGGAGATGGGCAGGGTGCACCCAGCTGTAACCTGCAGAACAAACAGGCCATGAGCAGAGCCCTCGAGAGGTTGTTCCAGCCTCCTGTCTGGAGTCTGCCCTTTGCCAAATGTGCTGCCACGTTGAAAAAGCTTGTTGTCCTCCTTCAAATAATGGTTTAATGCAGCTGTAGTAATGACATTGAGAATTGAGTTTAGCAAGGACTAAGTAGCTGTTCTGTGATTAATAGAGGTGGGTTCTTGGAGGTTAATAAAACAGTGACTGAGCTTTTTCCACAGAAAAAAGACATTTCTCTTCCTCTTCTGACAACCTGCTTGGTAAATTTAAAAAAAAAGCACTTGAACTATTCCACATGTTTAAATGTCAGTCCTTCCATCTGAATTTCAAATATTTCACTGAAAGAAAAGCCTGAGCTGGCTTTTGAATTCATTCAATAAACAGTGTTCTTTCAGTTTGAGAGAATGACAGTGAGGCTTTGCCTGGCCCTGTGGCCCTGTGTGCTTCATTGGACTGGAGCAGGGATCTATAGGTGGGCCTCTGCCATGTCCAAGCCCTACTTCCACAAAATGCGTCCAGTTTGCCCTTACAACATGAAAGGATATTGGAAATAAGATTACATTAAAGCTGTTAAAAACCCCAACATGAGTAGATTTCATAGTGCGGCTTCATTATGTATCTAGTTACTTGCCACCTTAATACATTGAATATCTCTGACTGGTGCATGAGTGATTAACTTGGATTTGTTTAGTTCATCTAGTAATAATTATAAAATGACTGTAAAGAACAGAGTGTGCATATCAATTTTTATCTTCCCTTTTTGGGCTCAGAATTGGTTTGGGACTGTGGGGCAGAGTTAGTAAAGGACTGTGGCAAGGCAAGGGCTGTGAAAGCCTGTATTTTTTCAAACAGAAGCTGTCAAATAGTCTGTGCTTATTTTGCTATGCTTATCAGCTTTTAAGAGCTGGTTTGCTGGAAATTTTAGATATAGGGAATATGCAATCTCAGGAATGTTTTGTTAGGACATAAGAAATTATAAATTGAAATAGATTTGGGAAAAATATTGACTATCTAGCCAGATTGTATTAATTGAATGATGAATTATATTAATTCTGTACATAAAAAAACCCCAGCAGACAGAAACTGATTGGCAGTATTCATGAGGCTTAGTAATTTTTTTAAATCCTCTCTGTTACTAGCATGATAATTGTTTTTATCATTTTTAACTACTACTTATTCTACTGATAATTCTATGTGGCTTGGTGAATCTGACTAATAAATTGTTTTCTGTCTCCAGAGTTACTTTGTTAGAGCTGATGATGGTGAAAGTAAGCGACAAGAACTCAGTTACCGGTGAAGAAATGATTGTGTTTGTGAGACATGCTGACTTCCTTGCAGTCTGTTTCCAAGAAACATGTGGAGCTGTGCTCAAGTTAGCTGCTGCAGTAGATGCAGAAGATGAGGTATGGCTGATAACCATCTAACTACTAGAACCTGACCTGATAAATCTCACTGCCACTGCTGCCCAAGGGGGCATACATAACAGTGTCTTCTCCAATTCATGATGGGGAAGCAGTGGCAGAGTGCACAGCAGAGTCTGTAGGACAACAGCTAATATTTGCTTTTAATTTGAGGATGGCAAAGGATATGGCATTTTGAAATTAGTCCACCCCATTGCTAAATATTTCAAAGTCTAAAACAGGTTCTAGTTGCCGCATATTTGGATATTTTATTATCTTACTAAGGATCGCTTCTGTAATTTATTTGAGTTGTGAATTGTAATTCGTTCAAATTTCAAAGGGCACGTAGTGACAGGACAAGGGGGAATGGCTTCACACTGATGGAGAGTAAAGATGTTAGGAAGACTTTCTTCCCTGTGAGGGTGGTGAGGCACTAGCACAGGTTGCCAGAGAAGCTGTGGCTGCCCTACTCCTGGAAATGTCCAAGGCCAGACTGGACAAGGCTTGGAGCACCCTGGGATAGTGGAGGTGTCCCTGCCCATGGCAGGGGGTGGGACAGGATGGACTTTGAGGTCCCTCCCAACTCCGACCACGACCTGAGATGAGCTCAGCTGGTCAAAGCATGGTGCTGATAACACCAGGGCTGTGGGTTTATTCCTGTAGGGGCCATTCACATAAGAGCTGGCCTTGATGATCCTTGATGAACCTTTCAGCTCAGAATATTTTGTGATTCTGTGATGATCCTATGATGCAAATATGAACCAAAATAAAAATATTTATTCTGTTCATAGATGGGAAGAAGTAATATACATGTAGTCAGAATAATTTTATTGCTAATACAAAACTAATGTGCACTAGTTTCACTTCTAGAAACTCTAGAGAAGAAGCGTCAAATAATTTATTATCATATAAAAAATATCTCAAATGCTTTGATATGATAATTTAAAAAGTGTTGTACTTGCTTGGGTTTTTTGGGGGTTTTGTTTGGTTGGTTGGTTTGTTGGTTGGTTGGTTGGGGTTTTTTGTTTAAATAGGCACAAAAATTTTAAAAGTAGGTTGAGGCATGTTGTGAAAAAAAAAACCATAAATGACTTTATGGGGAGGTAGGTAGTTGGATGTGTTAAAAAAACCAAAATGCAGACCAACAAGCCTACAATCTCTGATCTGTCCAAGAAACACAGCCTCCCACCACTGCCCCAATTGTTTAGTCTAAAAGGTACAAACTTGGCAGTGAGAGGGCATACATTGAGACAATTCCAGCTTTACTTTTTTCCCCCTGCCTTCCTTTTTTGTTTCTTTATCCTTTGTGGTTGCTTTCCAAACCACTTTCTGTGGTTTCAGTTCATGGAAAAAAACTATTTGTTTGCACCCCCCAGAAGGAGGTCTCTGTCCAACCAGAAGGTGCTGGGACAGCAGTATTGTGAATATTACTGCATAACTTGTCCTGCTTGACACTGACTTCTTATTCTTGTCTCACATAAACAAGATGTATGATCACTTGAGTATCACTGTTTGGTGGGAAAATGGGGCTCATTGAATGAACAGAAAATGTAAGTCCTAATAAGTGAATAAATGGAGGGCAAGATGTGTACATGAGTGTCTGTGTATACATTTGTTCACAACATATGCTTGCTGTGGGAAAAGGGAAATGCCAGTCTAAACTGATAAAACTGTTTCTTTTCTTACAAGAAATTATAAAGAATTGCCCCAATTTCTCCTCATTTGTATTTTTAGATTTTGTGTAGTAGTTGTACTTAACTGCAAAAAATGTAGTTGTGCATGTAGAGTCTGTCATTAAAAATGCTTTAGGCAACATCTGTGATGCTCAGCTTGGCTTTGCCTGGCCTTTTCTGTGGCCCACAAGCCAAGTGCCTTGCTCAGGCCATGTCTGTAGTAGTAAGCTGCCTTATACTCCAGAGCTCTGAGGCCACATTTGAAAACTTTTGGGAACAGTCCTTGGACTGGCCTGACTCCCAAGAATGTTGTCTGGGTGTCCCATCCACTGTTTAATTTGTTATATGTAGACACTGCTTTGTTTTCTTAAGGAACATCAGGTCTTGTAGCTTGAATCTTAAACCCATGAGAAGCTAATCATATGCTTCTGCAGTGCTTAAACCAGTGTTTAAAATAGCTTTTCCATTCGAAGCCTGACTTGAGCATCCATTTGCTTGCACTAACTTTCAACCATGCTTGCAAAATAAAACCTTTCCCTGGACTTAGTTCATCTCTTTATAAGGAACATCTTTTCTGCGTCTTGCTCTAAATATGTTTATTTAAAAAGTCTTCAGTTATTTCCTTATTTACTTTTCAGATTGTATCCATATCAAGATGTCTGTCAGGGTTCAAGCTATTTGGTTTTGAAATTCAAAAGGAAGTATTTTCCTTTACTGCCTTTCTTTTGTGCAGGTGGAGAGCAAAAAATGCCCGATTTGGAAAGTCAGCAGTGGGGAAGGTACAACTTTTTGAACTTACCAAGTTTCAAATACACATGAAAATTTGGGAGTTCTTTTATCAGTTTTAAATAATCTGTTCCTCTTAAAAATTGTAAAAAGCTGGTTACTGTCTCTGAAATACAGTTGGGGTATTATTACTTTGTAACAAGATAATGGCCGATGTACTTAGAGTCTGCCTTTGTGCTGATGAAAGCAGTTTATTGAATAATTTACGGCAAGACTTGCACTTTCCTACACCTGTATGGGTCAAAAAATTAAAATACAGCTTTAATACTGGGACCCTATAGCACTTTGGTGTTTTCAAGGAGCAACAAATGAATATAATTGTATTACTGAACACTATTGTTGGTGATATGAATAATACTGTTTTGATTATATAGATCCAAACTATTGTACTGTTGGTAAATAACTTTTTTTTTTTTTTTTTTTTCCTGGACCAGACAAGGCAGGATTAGTTACTGTGAGCAATGTCTGAGTCTTTTAATGGCTGCTTGCCGTTTATGTAACACACCTGGAATGGGATCATCTTGCAGTCACAGCCTGGTTCTTGGGCAATATGTGGTATTCCAAATTCTGTCATGTGCTCTTAAGGTATTTTCTGTAAGTGCTGGATTGTCATTATAAGCAAGACCAACGTATTCCAGGAGAAAAAAATAGTTCTCTGGCTGAATAAATAATATGCAAATGAAATTGTGTCTCGTACCTAACCAAAATGCTGCATCTCTGATCACCATCCTATTTACACAAGAATAATGTAAATTCTCACAGCCAAAGTTTGTTTGACCACAGAACTTTACAGAATTCCTGCGGATAACAAATTGGTGTCTTGCAGGCGGTGTGTGTGTCTTTAAAGTGGAACGCTCCGACTGAATAAACTCAAAGAAAACATTTATACAGAAATAATTTTCTCAGCTAGTAATTTTCTGTATTTCTCCTTTTGGAAGCCACTCTGTTTTTGTTAAAATTTTATCCTTTATGGCTCTGTTTTGGTTTCCCCATGATCTTTCAGGCAGATATAACACTAACTGTAGAAAAGAAATTATTGCAGTCTAATACGCTATTGTTATTTTAGAAAGTTGCCCTAATTTTATATAAATTTATTCTTGGCAGTTTGAAGACCTGCACAGAACGTGAGGAGCTGAGAGTTCCTATCCCCTGTTTACATTTCTGGATTTATGTTTTTATGATAGCCTTCATAAGCCATTTTCAGAAATGCAGTTTTCATTCCAGGAAGCACTGGTGACAATTCGTCTTCTCGATGTTCTTTGTGAAATGACCTCCAACAACAGCCAGCTGGAACATCTGCAGGCATTCCCTGGTTTGCTTGAAACAGCTGTAGGTGAGTGAACAGCCACAAGGCTTAACTGTTGGTGCTCTGTGAACAAAAACATGTTTTTCACAATGGGTGGTAATTATAATTCTGACCTTTGAATAAGATAAATAAATAGGAGGTGGAATTAATCTGCATTTTCAAATATTTGATTTGTTCCTGGAAATTTTTTGCTTCTCTGCTTTCTCTGCTGGCCTGTGTTACCCAACAGAGCCTCAATTCAAGTATCAGCAATACTCTTTCCTTCTGGAAAGTGGTGCAAAGGACAGCTGCTGCCTATGTTCTTTTACTGTCTGAATGCGGAGAAGGTTTCTTCAAGAAGTAGAGAAAGGACTTCTCCTCCCAGCCTGTTCCCTTCTGTTTCCCAAATTTCTGAAATTTAAGTGCAGTTTGACTGTCATTAACCAAATCCAGTGACTTTTAAAGGTCAGCTTTAAAGAAGCAAACAGCAAGGGGAGGACAGTACACAAAGAAAATTATGCCGAGGTGTTTCAGAGATGCTCAAGGGAGGAAGGAGGGGTGATACACACCTGTGCTTTTTTACATCTTATCACTTTGAGACTGAGGTATGCTACCATTTTGTGAGAAAATTGTAAAAGTTTGTGTGCTTTTAAAATAAATAGGTAAAAACCACCAAGGCTGAAACAGCTGTTAGCAATGACTCTTTTGAGATGTTTGGAGTGTCCTTATTGTAAAAAAGCCCAAAGAAGTTAATAAAAAACCAAAGAAAATACCTCCTGCAACAACAAAAGAAAAACTTTAAAAAGCAACCAAACCTCTGTTTTTGGTGATGGGTTCTTAGATTTATGGCTTACGGTAAGATGACTAACAACAGGATTTATTTCATGCAAAACTTAAAGTTGATCAGAGGGATAAGGGAGCTCTGCTGTGAGGAGAGGCAATTGCGATTTTTGAGCCTAGAGAAGAGAAGCTTCAGGGAGACCTCACTGTGGCCTTCCAGTACCTAAAGGGCACCTATGGGAAGGATGGAGAGATGCTATTGACAAGGTCCTGCTGTTACAGAACCTGGGGAATGGCTTTAAGTTACTGGAGAGCAGGGTTAGATTGTGAGGGTGGTGAGGCCCTGGCACATGGTGCCCAGGGAAGTTGTGGCTGCCCCATCCCTGGCAGTGTCCAAAGCCACGTTGGATGGGGCTTGTGGCAACCTGGGATAGTGGGAGGTGTCCCTGGTCATGGCAGATGAGATAAAGTGGTCTTTAAAGTAATTTCTAATCCAACTGTTCTGTAATTCTGTGTACTTGAAGTTTCTTGTCATGCTACAGTGCCAGGAACAGGACGAAGAAGAGAGGAAAAATTGGTTCTGTGGTTAGTATGTATTGCTGTGACAAATTCAAACTACAGGAAGTTTTCTAAAAATCTTGGTTTTAGCAATATATTTATGGTGCCAGAATTCTCAACAGCCTACAAATTCTGACTCTTTAGGTACAGATCGATAGCAGCAGCCTTCAGCTTTTATGTGTGAACTATGTAAGGGTGTCAAAAGTATACAAAAATGCCTTCTGACAGTGGGCTGGTCTTTTAGGGTTGGTTATATTAGCCCAAATCACACAATGAGGTAAACTTTCAAAGTTCTTTGCCGTGGTGTTGAATATCAGAAATTATGTTGCTTAGCATTGAACTGAACAATTAATAATAAAGCTCCCTGCCAAATGAGACAGATTTTCTCATGGTAATGTATTAAAATGTTTTCTCTAGATACCCTGAGATTAACTCACCTTGCTGGGAAACGGGCTGTAAATATTTTCACCACCACACATGCTGTGACAGGGCAGGAAGAGATTTCACATCCAGCTGTGGGTTTCAAATCTCATCTCATTCGTTTGATTGGAAATCTGTGTTACAAGAACAAGGAAAATCAAGACAAGGTGAGCTTATACATTTTTCTGGCAGGACTCTGATGTGTAAACAGATGCCTGACTATAAGGTAACTGAAATATATTGTTGGTCTAGAAATTGATTTGCAAATTGTATAATTGATTGTGTGAAGCAGGCTTTTTTTTTAATTGTGTAAGAATTACCATCACAATTATGCTGTTTTTTTAATAACAGTGTAATGTTTGCCTGCCTACCTTTTGTTTCAGCCCTGTAGAATGCAAGCCAGTGCCTAATTCCTTTGTGGTTATCACTTTCGCACTTTGAAAAGTCTCAAGCTAAATTTCAACTTCACTTTGAAGGGAAATGGATGTGAATTGTTGCATGAACTTAATTTTAAATCTTTGAATTAGTCTAGTACTTTTTCTCCCTTTTCTATGTCACTTTAAAAATGCAGGTCTGCCTTTACCAAATCACTTGAGACCCTTTATCTTATAATTCCTCTAAAAAAATCAGTTTTGTTTCCACAGTGGGGAAAAAGAGGAAACAGCAGCAAGGATTAAATGTTAAACATTTTTTTCTTTGTTTGAATGATAAAAGATGGCTTTCCTCCAGGATTTGTTAGACTATCTTAGTTTCAGCAAGAAAAACATTTCCAAAAGTGTCTTTGTGTGAAAAATTCTAGTAATAGGATCCTCTGGATACGTAGTATAGGGATGATCTTCCACTTCCCCGCTCATAGTTAGAGTATATAATTAAAGTTCTTAATATGTCCGAAAAATACTATTAATACTATTAATCACTCTTGCTTAGCTGTGTCTCTGACCCATTATGATGTAATATGTGTTTGTGGAGGTGAAATTAATTTCTGTGGAATACCTAATGATAGTGGATGGGAGGGGGTGGTTTTCATTTTGAAAGGGTTGACTTACAGCTTTTTGTCCTTTTTGCTGGGATTTTTAAAGGCCCCTGGAGCAATTAAGCATGCAGGCTTAATGTTTTCAATGGAATTTGGTATTAAATTGCTACAAACTGCCTGAAAATATTATTGCCTTATGCTGTCTTAGATATTATTTATATTCTGGTGTGTGTTATCGTGGTACATTATTTAAGTGCCATTGAAACTTCAGAAATGCCAGTTGTATCATATCCTGTGTACACCTTCAGTTTATTTCATATATTTAAATCGGTTCAAATGCATAGACTTGTCATTTGTAAGGCAGTTTTCATACATCAATACGTGCTTGTGAGGACAGGACAAGCAGCTGCTGCCATTGCACAGGCAAGAAGAGTTTTGAGATAAGAGTTAGTTGTTAGTTTGAGATAAGATAAAAGCGGTGCATGGCTCAGACCTAGAACTGGGTTCCCACCTCTCTTCAGACTTGTACCTCACCTTATAGGTCTGGTTTTGTATCTGTTGCTGGTTTTGAATACAGGCAGCAAACTGTGCAATCAAAAGCAATGTAAGAAGGGCAGATTATGGGGTTAATGTAACAAGCCAAGTGACCAGTGTGTGTGAGACTTGGACTTCACCAGTGGCTGTTGCTGTCGTGTGACTTACAGTGAGAGTTGTAGGCATGGGCTGGGGTAGCAGCTTTCTCTCGGGACAGCCTGGATGGGTGCCTTGCAGGAGAGGGCTGCATGGCAGGAAAAGCCTGGAAACAGCCTTACCAAAAGCTCTCCAACAGCACTCCTAGAACTCAGGCTCCTGAACGAACTGAGGTTTTCATACTTGTTTTCTCTAATATTTTTCCATAATTCCTAGTCCCAGTGGAGCTCTTTCCCCAGAAACAATGCTAATGAATTAGTAAGTGGAGTTATAGCACACTGCTAATAATAAATAATAAAAAAATATAGTCCTTATATTTATAATAGAGGCTATGTATATGTTGAGAAGAGAAGGTTGTGTGGAGACCTCATAGCATCCTACAGGGAAGTCAGGGAAGAACTCTTTATCAGAAACCATAGTGATAGGGACAGGTCAAAGGGAAATGACTTCAAACTGACAGCAAGTAGGTTTAGATGAAAAATTAGGAAGAAATTCTTGGCTGTGAGGATGGCAAGGCCCTGACACACATTGCCAAGAGAAGTTGTGAATGCTCCATCCCTGGAAGTGTCTAAGGCCAGACTGGGTGGGGCTTGGAGCAGCCTGGTCTAGTGGAAGATGTCCCTGCCCATGGCAAGGGGCTCGGCACATCATCATCACCTCTAAGGTCTATTCCAACCTAGGCAATTCTGGGATTTTATTATATGAATCTGTAATATAAAATTAGTGCTTAATGTTGGTTTGGATGACTTGTTCTGGAAACAAAAGCAGTCCCCAAAGACATGGGGTTTAAGTGATGGCTTGGGCCAAGTTCACCGTGGAACAGAGTTGGATCACTGCATCCAGGAGCTCTTTCTGAGCCTAGTGACACCCAGCCTACGTGCCCTCTTGGGTGTGGGTCCTGCAGTGCGTGTCTCCAGTGGGAACTCAACTGCACGAGGTGTTGGTAACAGAGCTAAAGACTGTCCAGAGGGGGATGATAATGACTCTGCAAAGGCTGCTTTTCCACCTCTCTGTTCATGATCTCCACCTGCTACAAGAACAACAGTTGCAGGGAATTGGTGCACTGATTTGTTGGCACTGGGAAGAATCTTGTAATGCGTTGGAACAGAGAGATACCCTACTAGTGCTTTATTGCTTGTTCACTTTCTGTTTAAAATCAGTCTTTTGGGTCTTGCTAGGCTTGCTGCACACTTCCATGCTTTGGAAGGCTGGATGGGTTGGCATTCTTAAGTTAAAACATTCCCTTTGGACTGACCAATGGTGGGTCCCTTCATGTCCTGAGTTCACTGGCTCTTGAAGAGGAGAGAACAAAAAATAAAAGTGCTGTACTTGAGATGCCAAGGGGGTGAGTTCCGTGTTGGACCTGCCAAGAGCCTGCGATGGATGCGCAGTTCCATTCTTTTTTCCTTCTGTGTAGCAGGAAGAGCTGCAAAGAGTTACTGTCATACAAGTGGGGCACTCCTCTGGCTTGTGTTGTGTTATATTGCCTTCACAAAGATGCATTGAATGTTTTTCTTAAATACACTGGGAGGAAGGAGGTGGGTTCTCAGGTTGAGCAACGGATGGAGGTTTTGGCTGGTAGATGGTGAATGAAGCTATCAGATGGAAAAAGTGAAAATTCTTCCATACTTACATTACCTTGTTAGATTTGCCTTCTAAACACCTCACTTTTATCATCCAGACAGAATTGATAATGATTTCTTGGGGGAAGGCTTTAAATACTTATTTTCCACTCTCATTTTCAGAGCTATGTCATGATGGATTCATTCAGCTCATTCTGCTGTTTTAGTATAGAACTGTTCAATAAAGAGTAAAACTTAAAAAATAAGCCTAATGAATAAATTACAGAGGATATAGTTCTTTATTGTAGAAATTAAATGAATAAAAAATAAGTCACAGCAGTTAATCTGCACCCTTGTTTCTGTGTTCCTTTACAAGAATTATATACATGGAAGGCGAGATGACTGATCTCTGCCTTATTGTGACACCTAGCACTGCTCTGCACAAGCTTATTTCCTGTCCCCAAAACTGCCAAGGACATTTTAGGTACTATGGATGCTGATTAACTCAGTCATAGCATCCTAATCTTGGAATCTGTTTCTTTGATAAAGCTGTTCAGTTGTTCATATAGGAGGAAAAAATTAAACATATAGTGCCTTTGGTACTGGCATCTTCTTACCTAGGTAGAGTCACTGTAATGAGATGAAAAATTTATGAGGGATAATTATTTTCATGTGTCTGTATTTATTGGAGGTGGCAGCAGTTTTTTTCTAAATGCTATAATACTGTTTTTTATCAATGCAGAGATGAAAAAAGGAAGTCTTCTGGGAGAAAAGGGAAAAGAAAAAAGTTTCTACTGTTAAAATTAATCTTAATAAAAGTAGCAAGTAAAACATCTGGATACTATTTAGTGTGTTTAAATTAACTTAGATTTTTTTATATATATATGTATCTGAGCCAATTTGTTTTATATGAAACTGGCTTCCTAATTTGAAGACTGTTCTGCCTTGAAAAGATGAACAAGATTTGACTTGTTTGGAATTCAGTTTTCAATTCCTTTTTTTCATGGGGGCAAGGTGTGCAACAAATCCACTTAGTTAGCAAAAGGTGCTAACATCCCTAGATCAAACTGTGACCACCCAGCTCCTAAACTTCATTTTCTTGCTGTAGGGATTATGAAATAGGAAAACACATATTAAAGACACATGCTTTGTTTTTGCAGAATCACAGAATAATTTGGGTTGCAAGGGACCTCAAAGACCATCTTGTTTCACCCCCTGCCATGGGCAGGGACACCTTCCACTATCCCAGGTTGCTCCAAGCCCCGTCCAGCCTGGCCTTGGACACTGCCAGGGATGGGGCAGCCACAGCTTCCCTGGGCAAGCTTTGCCAGGGCCTCACAACCCTCACAGGGAGGAATTTCTTCCTGATACCTAATCTAAATTTGCCGTCTTTCAGTTTGAAGCCATGCCCCCTTGACCTTTCACTACACTAAGTTATTTAGCAAATGATTATTTCTCACATAAGGTTTTTCTAAAAAACTCCATGAGCTTATCTGTTCTTCTTCTTCTTCAGGATTAATGTAACTTTTAAAAAATAGTTGCAGTCTGGCATAGGAGGATTTGAAATTACTTGCAGTGATGATCATCCCACATTTAACTGCATATGCTATTGAGAGGTGGGGGGGAGAGCTAAACCTCTTGGATTTTTTGAGTAGAAACTTGCATCATTGCAGGGATGATCCTGCATTGGTTATTATATTTTCCCAATTTTAAACAGAAGCCTAAAATGGAAGAAAGATTCCTTTTTTACAGTTGAATAAAAGAGGGAGTCTTTTGGACCTGGATGCTCTGAAGTGGAGCTCCTGCACACCTGCCAAAATTTCTGCATGGTTCCACTGCTTGGGTGGGGCTGTTTTCATGTAGCTCTCTGTGTTCTAATTCTTTGCTAGATAAGGACAAAACATTTGGGGTGTTGCACGACTGAGCTCTGTCATTGGCAAGTTTTGACTGGGTATAGCACAGTGAAAATTAGCAGGAAAGCTGAAAATGGACCTTCTGACAGAATTCCTTTTAAAAGCTGGGGTTTTACTGTGGAGATGGGGCCTTTACCTAAGTAATGCAAAAGTAACAAAGTGTCTGTGGCTCCAGAGTGTCTTTCAGAGTGTCTGTTGGGATATATAAGGGAAGTGTTTGGAGTCCTGGTCTCATGTTGTTATTATGTTAGTCTTCAGCTCTGCGGCAATCATGAATCCTTAATGAAGTGCTAAGATTCCCATCAAAGGGTAGAGACTGGTAAACAAAAGAGGATCAGGCTCTCTTAAGGGGCAAGCCAATGAGTAATAAAGTGTTGGTGTGAGGTTTTTGCCTTGAGGTCAGAGATGACTGCATAGTGTGCAGTATTGTTTATAAAGCAATGGATTATTTTTGTGACAATATGACTCATTTGTCCTAAGAGGATAATAAAAATCTTTACTCTGTTGTGCTACTCCTTTAGCAGCAACAAATTAATGTTCCTTCTTGCCCTGCTCCTGTTCCCTCTTCTGCCTCTCCAGTTGTTGTCAGCTGACACAGTTGATCCATGGTGACTTGTCAGTCTCATTTGAAACCTTGATCATACAAAGCATTGAAAGTTAAAAAAACCCCAACGAGCTGGCTCTGTGTACATTTTCCAAACAGTCCGTTTGGAAAGCTTACCAATCTGTAGGCTTCCTGGCTTCCTTTTGACTCTGCATGTTGGTGGGTTTTTTTGAACCCTGTTTGGTGTTGAAGCTTATCACCATAGTGGTACAGCACAAGACTCCAGCCCTTTTTAAAGGAAAGCTTGATACACCAGTGTCAAACAGCTGATTCCAGACCTGTTTCAGCACTTGCCTGTTGAAACTGCATCTGTAGCATTTCTTTTTAATGTGCCTGTTGAAGGTGTAAAATATTCATTATCTCAGACAGAAATCTAAAAATAAGGCAATTGACCTTTATATGGAAGAGTTCTCAAGAGTTTTCTGCAACTTCTTTCGTGGTCCAGCAAGCTGAGTAGTAGTTGTCATACCTGTGGTAACTACTTCGAACATGAATTAAGCTTGGTATTCACCAGAGGGTGAAGCTGTTGGTCTTTCCTTTCTTCAGCTTGGTTTCAAATGATTCTGTAAGGAATGGGCGATTAAAATTCTGGTTGCTTGAGAAATATTTAGAGATGTTCAGGGATTTTTTGTTGTTACCTGTATCATCCTCAGTTAAGTGAAGAGGAACATATCAACTAAAAACATTTCTTTCTAGTTTACTAGGTGTTGAAGCATTGAATTTGTTTGGAGTAGACAATGTTAGAAAAACTTACTAAAATAACACTTTCTGATGTAGTTAATATATATTTTTTAAAGAGGTTCAGAACATCTAATGTACCCTGTACTGCAGGAAGGGGGTTATCTGTGGTTCCTGGGGCTTGCCAGTGATATATATTGCTGCAAGCAGGAGCCCCTTATGTGGAAGAACATCTGCTTTTCTGAATGCTCATTCTTTGGCTCAGATCTGAACTGTTAATCCAAATTCTTCCCACTTCTACTGGTATCAGATACAAGTGACATATTTTCCAGTACTGCAACAAGAAGCGTCATCAGTTTTCTGTGTTGTTTTTCATTGTTCTAACCTCAACATGAACTGAATTTCCCCATCTTCTCTGAAGTGCCATCCTGCATACAGAGTATCTTCAGGGTGTTTAGTTTATTGGGTTTTGGGGGTCTTCTAAAGCTGCACCAGACTTAACAATGGGCTGATGTTATAATGCCATGAGTGTTGAATGTGATCCTTTTTGTATATACTACTTTCTCCTCTTTTCACTTAAAAGAGATTGTGCATGCTATTTTAATTACCCTGAGATGCACAGGAATCTTTTGTCTTTTCATCTGTTTCCTGAGAAGTGACTAAGTTTTGATTACTGTGAAATATTAAAGTTTCTCAGCTTATATTTTTGTGACAATCCTGAAGTTTATAGGAACCAGTAGGGAAAAAAGCCATTATTTTCTTTTAAATGTTGAGACTTGGCCATCACTGTTTATAATGTAGCCCAGTTTATATTTTGGAATAAAATAGTTTCATGGAGGAAATAATGAAGCATGACATGTGAAAGACTATGTGTTGTGGTGAATTTACTGCAGTGATTTGGTTTTAGTGGCACACTAGGCTGCATTCAGGGTGAGGAGAGCACCAAGGAGACTTTGTGTGTAAGGGGGTGGTAGAAGAGCCCTTCTCAGTGGTCAGCAAGCTGGATGTTAAGCACATGCCCCTGAATCTTGAAACTAACTTTCCCACCAAAATCAGAGAAGCACTGAGCTAGACAGAAGCTCACAATGTGCTACCAGTTTGTTTCATCACAGTGGGGTTCAGTTATTGACTCCCTCCCCTGTGGCAACCAGTATAAGGTTCAGTAGAGCTGTGATGCCATGCAGGCTTCAGCCCAGCTTTGTCTTGTCAAAAAGCAGCTGTTAACCTTCAGTTCTCTCTGCCTGTGTGCCTCTGAAGCAGTCTGAATTCTTTTACTGGCCCTGAAAATTAGAATCATAGAATAGAAAGTCCTGAGGTAGAAGGAGTTGGACTAGAAGTAGAAGTAGAAGGTAGTAGGACTCCAGTCCAACTCCTGGCCCTGTGCAGACACCCCAACAATCCTACCCTGGGCATCCCTGAGAGCGTTGTCCAAATACTCCTGGAGCTCTGGCAACCTTGGGGCTGTGGCTGCTATCCTAGGGAGCCTGGGCAGTGCCCAACACCCTCTGGGGGAAAAATACTTTCCTAATATCCAACCTAAACCTCCTCTGACACAGCTCCAGCCCTTAATTAATTGCCTTCTGAAATTCTTGTTGAAGGACGCGAGGCTGTATCAGGGCACCTAGTCTTCAGATAGAGACCAAGCATTTGATTTTATTAGGGTTTTTTTTCCATTTCTCCTGTTCTCCTTCATGTCTTACAAAGGAGCTGGAAAGTGACAATCATCTGCAGATTTGAATTTCTGCCATTGGGTGATGCTGTTTGTTCTAAATTGTAGCCCTGAAGGATTCTGCTTCTTGCTTTTCTGCATGGCAATGCTTGAGCCAAGTTTAGTCTTGTGCCCGAAGGAACCAAAGGACTGGTCTCATTTTTAAAGAGGCAGGGCATGAGATTGCACAAGTCCATGGACACAAAGGTTCTGCCCATTCAGCTCCTATTTGCAGAACTCCACTCAGTTATCTTTTGTGCTTAAAATGCGGGCCCTTCAAAGAGCCCTGATGTTATAAGAGGGTTGCAGCAATATTAAAAAAAGTGGTGATCACTTCTGCATGCTTTTATCAACTAATTTAATCTGCTTGCTATCCTCAGCCAATGATTGGAAGAAACCTTCTTAGCTTTTTATGTAAGCAGTGGTAGAACAGGTGACAAGAAAAGAACCTGCAGTCTTCAAGGAGATTTTAGAAAAATATCTTCAATTCTTTTGCATTGTTTAAGGACTTCTTAAATATTCAGGATTTTCTGCCAATGTTGTGAGAGAGAACAGAAGAGAGAACAGACTTAATATTCCTTTTACAATCTAGTGATAACTTTAACGTCCTAATTCATATTTACTGTGCTTGTTTGAATGCCCTCTGTTGTTTAACCAAAAAAGCTCAGTGTTTGTATCAAGAAGTGACAAAGAATTGCCTCATTCATGAGTACTTAAATGTTTAAAACTGTGAGTCTCCAAGTTTGCCTCACAATTGCAGTCGATCAGATATGTTCAGATTTCTGTGGCAGAAGTGGTTTGCTGGAAGGATTTCAAAGGGACATTGACCAAAGATCTCACAAAAACAGTGGAAAAACAATTGGGTTTAAGTTTCTTGAATGGAGCTTGGCCTATATTCGGATACTGTAGCAGTGGGAGTAAGATCAAAGTATTTCAAGTCATCTCTATGCTGAAAGTCAGAGCATCAAGAAGATATTGAATTAATCCTCTGCTGTTTGTGAAATACAGAATGACCTAGTTTGCAAAACCGAAGATGATGGTTTGATTGTATGTATTAACATTTAGTTAATTAAAGACTGCTGGCAAGATTCCTTCCATCTTTCCCTGAAGCATTTCCAGTGGGTAACACCACAAGGCCGATTGCTTCCATCACATATGCTGACACTAAACTCTTCTCTAATGAAAGAGAAACGTGCCACCAGTGTGATTTTCCTTCTTGCTCCTCAAGTTGTCACTCACTGGGGCAAGAGGAAGCACTTAGTGATAGTCACTGTATATTCAGGTGCCCATAGGCTTAGCCTGAGGGAGACTAAGGGAGCAGACAACAGGTTGACACATCTGTTTATCCACCTTCCAGGACTGATAGTGGCTCCCTTGGACTCTGCCTGGAAAAAGAAGGTGATAATGCAGAGTATGCCCAAATAGTCCTGGTCTGCAAGAATTGCAAAATGCCTTTTGTCACCACTGATTGAGGATTGAGTGAAAACAAATGTCTGTGGGTGTATTGGGTCTGACTGATGTAAGTTCTCAGCCCTCACAGTGCTGTGCTTTGCATTGGTAGCTGGAAGGGTGTTGTTGATAACACACCAATGTTTTGTCTGCTGCCAAACAGTGCTGTCCCTCTGACATTCCTTCCCCGTCAAGGGGATGGGAGTGGGCAAGGTCCTGGGAGGGGACACAGCCAGGCCAGCTGACCCAAATTAGCCAAAGGGATATTCCATACCATATGATATCAGCTCAGATACATAAAGCTAGGGGAGAGAGGAGGAAGGGGGCCATTTGTGATCCCTCAGTGTTTGCCTCCCGGAGGAATCCTTAAGTGTGCTGAAGCCCTGTTTCCTGGGGAATTCCCTGTTTTCCTGCTAATGAGAAGTAGAGGTTGACTTTTTTTTTTCCTTTAGCTTATGTGCAGGCAGAATCTTGCTTCTTTTTCTTTCAGTGTAATAAAACTGCTTATCTTACCCTACTGGTTATTCTCCATCTTATTCCCTCCTGTGTCCCATTGGGAAAGGGAATGATCGACTTGGTGAGCACCTAGCACCAAGCCAAGGTGAACCTGCTACAGTGGGTAGTTCCAAATGGGTGAAGTAGGTGTAGGAACTCTTGGCAGTTGTGATACTTGGACGGGAATAGTTTTGACCAAAGTCATTCTTCACAAGATAAAGCAGGATTAAAGTTCATGTATAATATAATATATATAGAATAATTATTGCGAAGTCATTCTGGCTGGTTATCACACATGTCCTCTGAGCAGTAATCTGAGGGACGGAAGAAAACTCTGTCTGATTTTATTTGCAGTTGCCTTTCTGTCAAAATTGTGATCTTGTCTTCCTGTTCTCATTTCTGAAAAGGAGTATTTCCCCTAACTGAAGAATAAGGAAATTGTTAATTAATAGAAGTTAGATATTTTGGGGTTTACTTTCTGTATAATTTTATAAATATATATATATGTAGGCATGTGTGTGGGATTTCTATATATAGATATGCATCTGTGTAGATATATAATATAAAAATATATACATGAATGCAAATATAATATACTTGGAAGAGAAGTGTAGCCAGCAGGTTAAGAGAGTTGATTCTTGCCCTCTACGCTGCTCTGGTGAGACCTCAGCTATAGCACAGCCTTCCAGTACTGAAGGGAGCTGACAAGAAGAATGGAGAGAGTCCATTTACCAGGGCCTGGAGGGACAGGACAAGGGGGAATGGCTTCACACTGACAGAGGGCAGGGTGAGATGGGATACAATACTGGGAAAATATTCTTCCTGGTGAGACCTCAGCCCAGCATGCCCAGAGAAGTCATGGCTGCCTCATCCCTGAAATGTTCCAGGCCACGTTGGATGGGGTTTGGAACAACCTGGGATAGTGGAAGGTGTCAGGGGGTGTGGACAAGATGATTTTTAAAGGTCACTTCCACCCCAAACCAGTCTGTGATTCAATGTACATTCATATAAAAACATACACACGCGCGCACGAACTCCTCAGTTACCTCAATGTACTACTCCAGGAAGGCTTCTCTGGATAAAATTGAGACAATTTGTATTACTTTTGGTTAAAACTAATGGTGTTATACATCTTTTATTTACTTCTCTTTGATAATTTTCCCATAAGCAAAGTTCAAATTGTATTACACAGATATGCTGTGGAAGAGATTCTCAAATACGAGTCTAATTACTCTTTTGATTAAGAACCATAACTCTTGTTCAATTCCTGTGAGAAAAGTTGCAGTGTTGAATTTTAAAATACCATGAATATTTTCTGTGTACCTTGGTGGATCATTTTTTCATTACTGGCAAGATGATGTATTTTGGCGTCTCTTTATGAACTGTGTTTATAGATGAGTTCTGGCACAATCGTATTGATGTGAAAAGGAAGGAAACAGCACTGGTGCTAGAAAATACGACAAAATTGTATGAACATACGTAGTATGAATTCATAGAAGTGGGAAAGTCTTCCTTTCCAAGCTAGCAGCACTTTGAAAAGTAAAAGTACAAGAATGCAGAAGTCTTGGAATGGTGTGTGTACCCCAGGATGTGATTTACGTCATGATATGAACCCTGGGAATGACAAGCCCTTGATGATGGTTTCCTGTGGAATGGAACATTTAGCCCAGGGGACCTGTGCAGTATGAATGGGTTTAACCAAGGTTGGTGTAGTATTCTGATTTCAGTTTCATTATACATTCTGTTTATCTAACTTAAAAAAATACAATTTTATTGCTTTTAACAAAAAATTTAGATAGTTTACTGCCTCTGAAGTAAAAATAGCCAGTATCCTTCATTTCAGTCTAACGATTTTTGAGGTTATATGTGAAATATTTCAGTTTGCTTTAATATTTTTACATTATTACAGTCTGACTGATATTTGAAATGAAATAGTGAATCTGGCCAGGTTGGACAGGGCTTGGAGCAGCGTGGTCTAGTGAAGGTGTCCCTGCCCACGGCAGGGAGTGGATTGAGATGAGCTTTCAAGTCCCTTCCAACTCAAACCATTCCATGATTCTATGAGGATTAGCTCCATTTTGTAAAGACAGAATTTTTTGTGTTCTTGATGAACTAGAAAAAGTATAGAATATAAGTGTCTCTTCTCTCTCTTTTTCTGCATGTTTTAGCATTACAGTCAGCTTTGGTTTGACATTAATCTCACCTATGACAAAATAAGAAGGATTTAGATTTTGGTCTAGCAATTATTGTTCTAAAGCATAATTATGGAGCTCAGTGGATTCATATTGAAGCTGGCAACACATGTTGAATTTTAATAAGGGGAAATTATAACATTTACCTTCAAATCAATTTTTTCCTGTCTTTAAAAAATGAGGGGTGCTACCCCTGGAGCTGTTCAGGACTTGAAATTTTCCATAGGAGAGTTTCCAACTTCTCTAAAAATCTCTTCATCCTTGAGTCCAGCAAATGTATGATTGTGCATTTGGCTTTGGAAATATTGAAGGGCATTATTTGGAAATGTTGAAGGTCTTTATTTCAGGCAATTATTCAGTATTGTAGCTAAAAATAATAATAATAAAGCATTGTTTTGCCTGCAAGCAAAAATGCAAACAGTTCAGTGGCAATTAGTCATAAATTGGTAGGTTCCCTGCATCTATCTAACTTCTCTTCCCTGCTACTTGAATGTCACTGCCTCAGTATTTTCCAGCCAGGTCTGTTTAGTTGCCTCAGCTGTGCCTGTTCCCCAGAGCTCCAGGCATTAAAAGCAGAGGCAGTTCCAGAGGACACTAACTACTGCCAGTACTTCTGGAGCCTACCATCCAAATGGAGTATTTGGTGGTTGGGAGTGTCACCTCTTTGTTCCAGCTCTTGAATTTTACAGATTCACAAGCCCCTTACTGTTCAATGCACTTTAAAAAAAATGATTTTAGAATTTTTAGCTGCTGAAAGAAAAAAAAAAAAAAAAAAGAAAAAAAAAAAAGCAAAAAAAAAAGCCTATAGTTCCCCTACAGTAGATCAACCTGGTGGCAGCTGATTGAGGTTCTGATTCAAGTTTTTTCTCCCCTCACCTTCTGACCCACCATTACTGTCAACCTGTTCCTGCAGGCATTTCTATAAAAGTGTTGACCTGCTCCTTTGAAAATCAACTTCAAATGAAAGAATGAAAGTTTAAACTCCTATAGAAGTTTTCTTTCTTTTTAAAAATAGTAAAAAATGGTGACTTAGAGAACTCAAAGTTTTTTGAAAAAGTTCCTAATTTTTATGATTGTATTTATTATGTTGCAAATTTAATTTATGGGAATGTTCAAGCTCTGTTCATATGAGATTCTTTTTCTTGTTAATAAACTTGCTAGGAAGAGTTGGTTGTGCTTGGGTGTGTTTCCTTTAAATAATTCTTAATAACATGGTATATATATACTTAATGTAGAGTAATGAAACAGTATTGAAACCAGAACTCTTTCTATTTTTCAGTTAAAATCTGCAGTCTTGACATTATAGGCTGTCATCAAATTAATGATCTGATGCAAGATAAGAAATAACAATATAAATAAGGCAAAATAGAACATTCAAAATTGTATAAACAATTGGCTTAGTGCTTGAGTATAGATATATATGTATACATGCCTTGTTTAGTATAATAATATTTTCAGGTAAATTAACCCTATGAAAAGATACATTTATTATGGAGTCTTTAAAATAATTTGAACAACACCTTTGCAAATTTGAAAACCTAGAATTTTGTTTGTTGCAGATATAGGAGTTCAGCTAGAAATGGGGAATCTGACTTTCAGAGTTCTTGCAGTTGTTATTACCAGACTACAAGACATTTAGAGACACAAATACTCAGAAAACCCTCTGGTAGTTGTAATTTAGAGGTAAATTAAGAAACAGCTATGCAATCTCCTTGTGCACAGCTTCATGTATCATCTCGCTCGGTAGCCTGAGGCATTAGCAAGCTTTCAGCTTGAAATTTAGTGCTAGAGCATGCATTCCTGAGTTATTGTATACCATGCATAGCATATATATGGCTTTTATAGACATATAAATCACAACATCAGAAGTCTTGTTTTCTAAATGTAAAGTTGATCTTAATCTCAGCAAGGTGACTAAATTTATCTTAATAAGAGAATCTGATTGTGTGCAAAGGTTATGCTTGGTGAATCATTAAAAGAAAATCTGTATTCTCAGAATTTCAGGTAAACACAGAGACTAATTGCTCAGCTTTCTGTAAGTCTGGATTGTCAGCAAAGGAGCAGTGTTAATGTCACATGAAGGCTGGGCTAGTCCCTGGTGGGTACATCAAGTGTGTGAGGGACCATTTCTAGCCTTGAGGGCAAGTTGCAGAGTTTAGCATGGCTCACATGCACATCCCGGCATTCTCCTCTTCCTCCTCTCAATCTTCCCCCACCAAAACCAAATCACAGAACTGGCTTGCCTTTCCTTGGGAAGAGCCCATGGCCTGCACTGTGTACTCAGCAGTTCCTGAGTGTTGCCCAGAGGAGTGGAGGTTGTCAGGAGCCAGCAGCCCAGAGGTCCATCTGAAAAATGCAGCAAGGAGCAGCAGCCTTGAGGTAGTGCCAAATCCCAGCATCCCAGCTCTGTGTCTGCTCGTGCACTCGGCAGCTCTGCTGAAATGAGCTGTATTGACCCAAGTCTGTTGTAGCCTTCAGCCTTCTCTGGTGTACTGCTCACTTCAGATGAGATTGCTTAATCTTGTCCTTCCCTCCACCCTACATTCTACCTTCTGTCGTTGTATTTATTTTGATCACTCTGGGAAGGGTTAGACCTTGGGTTCCATTGGCTTGGGCAATGGAGACCTACACCTCAAAAAGTTTTCTGTGGGTAAACCTTTGGCAGATCATTTCTAGTTCATTTGCTCACCTCTTGAATACCACACGTGGTTTTGAAGCTGCAATGTGCCCTGCTCCTGGATTAACCTCATGACATTCTCTGGTTCCTAACCTATTCAGTAGTTTGTTTTCCTTGAAAATAGTTTTCAAAATACAAACAGCTCTCAACCCGCATGAGAAATTTGCTAAGTAGTGCATTTGCCTGGGGACACAGGCATTCAGAATCGGCAATGGCATTTGAGAACACAGTTGGGCAGATATATATATTATGTTCCGTAAGTCCTATGAGGAGCAGCTGAGGGAGCTGGGGGGGCTCAGCCTGCAGAAAAGGAGGCTGAGAGGGAAGCTTCTGGCTCTGCACAACTCCCTGACAGGAGGGGACAGCCAGGTGGGGGTTGAGCTCTGCTCCCAGGAAACAAGGGACAGGACAAGAGGAAATGCCCTCAAGGGGAGGTTCAGGTTGGACATGAGGAATAATTTCTTCGTGGAAAGGCTGGGCAGGCATTGGAAGGGACTGCCCAGGGAGGTTGTGGAGTCCCCATCCCTGGAGGTGTTCATTGACAGACATGGCACTCAGTGCTCTGGTCTGGTGACAAGGTGGGGATCAGTCACAGGCTGGATTTGGTGATCCTGGAGGTCATTTTCAGCATTAGTGGTTCTGTGGATCTGAGCTGTGTTATGGTGCAAGTGGACCATGTCATTTGATAACTGATGTCTTTAGTGGTCATGGGGTGCATTGTAAGGTGCAAGGATTTATTTTGCTTTTATTTGTTGCTGTGTTTGTAGATAACTGCTGAAAGAGGGCAAATACAGAATTGTTACACTACTGTAACCTAGACTGTCATTCATCTTGTTTTCTGAATTCTTTTGAGGTTTGGCAATTTGGAACTTTGCAAAACTATAATGGAAAAGATATAAAAACTTTATGCTGCCAAAATCACACTTCATAAAAATTGTCAGTTGAAAAGCTCTGTCAGTTACTTTTAACTGCAGTTACAACAGCAGAAGGGTCAAATGTCAAAAATGATGAGCCATTATTCAGATTTCTTTTGCAGTTAAAAAGGAAACACCTTTACTGAAAAAAATGCTGGAATCATTGAGGAATTCATTCTGAATGTAGAAAAGGTGTGAAAAAGACCCCAAACCAAAGTAAACCCCTTTAAGCTCTGCAGTGTGAGAAACATGAAATCTTTCAATAATATATCCATGCACAAGGATTTCCCCCATTTCTTTTGTTAAGCTGATCAGAGTCATGGAATCCCAGATGGTTTGGGTTGGAAGGGACCTTAAAGCTTCTCTCATCCCACCCTCAGCATCCCATGGGCAGGGACACCTTCCACTAGACCAGGTTCTCCAAACCCTGTCCAACCTGGCCTTGTTAAAGAATAACACTTGAATTCAACTACGCCAGTTTACAAACCTTAGGTTAATATTTTTCTCTTTAAAAAACAGAGAAAACTTCTTTGTCACGCTCATGTACAGTGATATTTTCCAGATTTTGTATTTGCCTACAGTGCTGCTAGCCACTCCAACTGGCTGGCAATCCAGAACACCTTTGTTAGTATATCTCTACTTCTCATTAAAGAAAGAGAATATAGAGCACACAGCTGATGAGAAATCAAGTAAAATTTGATTTTAAAAGAATAAATCCAAAGTGGAAAATTACATTTGTGGAAATAGTCGCCTTTTTTTCCCAGGGTATACCATCAAGTGAGAAGGGATGCATCATATTAATGAATGTTAACTTGAATAAAGCTTCTCAATGTATTTAAAGATTTTTTCTGTTGAAAAGTATTTCTCTCATGCCACAGCTTCCCTCACTTTAATGCTACCAAATCTTTTAAATACATCACTGAAAGTCTTCTGTTTTCTTTGCTTTGTTTCAGCATATGAGAAATCATTTAGTCTGTCTGGGATACTCTGATTTCAAGAGAGTATCTTCTTCAGGCAAAGTTCTTAATCATGAGGGGCTCTTATTTGTAAAATGTGTGACTGTTGTCTCAGCAAAATTGTTTCTGAAGTAGTTTGTGACATTAGGTCAATTATGCAGAAATAAATTCCATGTGAATCCTAGATTAATCCTGAGTTTGAAAGGAGCCACAAGGGTCATCAAGTTCAACTTCTGGATTTGGCTTGTAAACAATTAAAACCAAATCAAAATTTTACTCTTTTCATTTTATAATCACTTAATTCACAGTAATTTCTTGATTTTGACAGTGTTCACAATTTTTTTACTTTGCAGTAGATGCTTTCTACAAAAGCACAATACCAAAAGGAGGTGTAAGAAATCCCAGCACCCTCAGTAGGTCTGTTATTGCTACCTATGAAGTTAACGTGGTAGGTTGAACTCACTCTTCCAGGTAATATGGGCAGGAACTGACAGCTGAGTGTGCAGAGCTTGAGAGGGAGGAGTGAAAGCATCTTGATGTTGGATCATACTTAAAAGAAGGCCTGTACTTCAACCTTCTCTTGCCATTCCTGAATGTCCCAGTGGAGTTGTTGGGATTTATTTGTGCACTGAAGAAATAAAAATTGTACTGAATTTGCTTATAAAATGACATGGAGACATGAAAGGGCTTTACAGGATATATTTGAATACATATGTATAGCCCTTGAAAGGGCTATACAGGATTGATATTTTGTACGGGCTTAAAAAATAAAAAGATAACTAATGAATTACTTTTGAAAAATTAAGGAAAGTGTAGTCGCTTTGCTTTTGTATTTGAGAGGATATGCCATTAGTTCTATTTTGGATGAAGAATACTGTATGACTTGAAGGTATCATAAAATACTGGGAAAAAGACATGAATTGGTCTGAGCTGAACAGTGTATGTCTAAAGCTTCTTCCAGCTCAAGAATTGATTTACACTTGCATTGGCCTCCTTTGAAACCAACCCCAGCAGGCTCTCCAGTGAAGTGAGATGTCTGTTAGTCCTGACAGAAAACAGTTTTTCTAATTGTGAGCTTTGGGGTGGTGGGTTTTGTTGTTTTTTCTTCTGTTCAAAAGGAACATGCTTCCATTATTTACATGTTTCTCAGAATACGTCACATTTCATATAGCGTGTGAGGTTGGCATTGCTCAGTGTGCCATGTTATTTACTGCAGTATTCAGCAGTGGGGTTGTATGGTTGGCTCAGGCTTCTGAGAGCTTCCTTGACGGCTCTGATTTAAAACACAAGTAGCAAACTCCATTAAACTGTCTGCTCACTGCTGAGTCCTGCAGTCTCCCATTTACCATTTCTGCAGCATTCTAAAAAGGCATTTTACAGTCCTTTCCAGAAACACTTTGTTTTACTATGCTTTAACCTAGTGAAAAATTTAATTATTATCAAGGACGGTTTTGTACTTAATGTGTAACAGAGTGCACGTCCTTAACACATGTTCTAGAAAATTAATGGTTTGTTCTTTGACCCGTCAGTAAAATCTGGGAAGCTCTGCATACAAGGGAATGTGGAAGCAGAGAATTGTGAATGCCTTTAATAAATGTCTCTCTGCAGATTTCCAAAGTTCTAACCCACCAACTTTCTCCTTTTCTTCTTTTCTACCCACCCCCACCCCCCCACCCCCTCATCCCCTGCCTTGGCTGTGAAGTTTGGGGTGATATACTCAGGAACTTACTCTTTACAGCTCCTTAAAAAAATTCAGCAGTACTTACGTCACTTCACAATTACAATAGGAAACTGAGGAATTACGGGAAACTGCCACCACTTTGCTTTTAGTCTTGAGTTTGTCAGTGCACTCTGAAGTGATGTGATTCAGTGTGCTGAATTCAACTGCAGAATTTAACCATGAAACATAGAAATCACTGGCATAATTCATTGCGTGTTTTGAAATCATCCTACATTTTTTCACACGTATTATTTTCATCATTTGAGTGTTTGCTGCAGATGGAATTATGTCTGACATTGATTTTTTAATTTTTTTAAAAGCCCTTGTTTCAAAGTGAAACTAAGTGAGAATATTAAGTAATGCTGGAGGCAACAAAAGTCATCATTAGAGCATGGAACATCCAATTGGCATTTATTTTTGCTTCCTGAATTCCAAGAAATTTCCAAGTAAAAGAGTTGTAATCCTGAATGTTGGGAGTGGAAGCAATTTCAGAATATTGTTGTGATGTGTGAGAGTGATGACATGTGGCCTCTGTGAGGGTGGTGCATCAAAGCGGGGTATGATTTTGGATTGGTTTTCCTCCTTTTCCATTCCATTCACTTTAAGTTGAAAGCAGCTAGCAGTTTTCAAGGATTTCAGCTGGGCTGTGTGTCAGGAGCAGTTGAAATGTTTTGAGAGGGAAGCAGCAAGGCAGGTGTGCCAGCTGTTGGGGAGAAATGAAGTAAGTACCAAAGCTGGCCTGAGTAGTAGAGCAAAGTAACAGTCACAATGCTGTGGTGCCCCTTTTTGTCTGAAAAGTGTGTGATCACTAGTGTAGATCACTAATGAGGAAATCTTCAACAGGACTGTTCAGGGATAATCTGTTTTTTCTGTCAATGTCACTCATTTTCAAAATCAGGATATTTTAATTCTTCTGGAATTCTGTTCCAAAAGAAAAGCTATTGCAATGAAATATAAAATGTGAAACTGGAGAGAACAAAACTTTAAAAAAACAAACAACAAAAATATCCCTAAAAATTAACAAGCCTTTACACACAACCCACAAAATAAAGTCTCTCATTTTAATTGAGATACTTATAAAATGCTTTCTAAAGCTTGACATGGAAGACAAAAATACTGTGGCCACCAAAACAGTGGCAGCTTGTGAGAATGACTTGAAACTTCCTATTACAATGGTGATTAAAAAGGCTGAAAGGAATTATGTGATTTTTTTTTTCAACCTTTATCCCTATAATTTTTCAGAACTTCAAAGTGTGAAGTCTTCAGTTTTCACTTTGCCTTTGAACTAAATAAAATTCAGAAGTTTTGATGGTCTTGTAGAAGTTGTCTCTAGTCACATAACTAATTCTTACACTTAATTTCCTTTAATTTTCTTTCTGTTCTGATGGAAGAAGACAAGAGAATTAAGAACCACTTTTATAGCAGTGATTGGAAATCGGCAAACTAAGGTCATCTGATCACAGGATTTGTGGACAGAGAATAGGAGAGTGAGACATTCATGACTAGAACTACATAAATGTATACTGTGGCGTGGATGCAAATTTGTACAAATGCAAATGATTTAAGGGGCAGTGTTGAATACTGGATGATGTTTAGCACCATTGTTCTCTTCGACTGCTGCTGCCAGGATAGGCAAAGGCTCCACTAGCAAGTATTGTGTGTTTCAAGCAAAATGAGTCTGTGTAGGACCTCTCTCTATCCACGTCAAGTCACAGATCTAAACCATACCAGAGCAAACAGCTTGCTTCTCATGGCAGCATCTGTTTGTTGTGGTTTCTGGTTCAGGAACTATACATAAGAGAATGAGGACAGCTGCATTGTTTAGAAAGCAGATGTTCCAGTTGTGTTACAGTCTCTTGTGGGAGCCTATTCTGAATTCTCAAGTGTTTGTATTTTCATCTCTGTGGCTGGAGACTCCTGTGATTTGCTCTTGGAAAGACTAGTTGAAAAAATTATTCAGCAGCTGAGTTAACTTGTTACCTTCTCCTCACACCTGGACACTCTGCATCTGTTTGTTTTACTTCAGGCCTGATGGTGTGCTTGGAACCTTCATCTTCCCTTCCTTTTCATGAGGCCAAAACCCTCTTCTTCTAAACTAGTTCTCTGAGGAGTGGTTTAGGACATCACAAAAGTACCCCACATTTTGATTCTAAGATATTTTTTTATTATAATTATTTTTTCCTCCAAGAAAGAGGCAAGGATCTCCACTTTTGGGACAGTTGAAATAAACCTCATATCTCTCTGGGAAATAATGCTGAAAGAGAGAGACCATCTTTGAAATCAACACAGCAGGAGCAACAGGTTTTGTGTCCATTATTTCTGAGTTTCAGATGCTAAAATGTTAAATCCATGCTTACTGAGGTGGTGTAGAGGTGGAAGAATGTTCTGGAGATGTTGCCCTGGTTCCAAGTGGACATGAGCAAAGTCATTGATGCTGGTGCAAGGGGCTCTCAGGCCACCTAAGTAAGGCTGCTGTGATGTCCAGGAGAAGGGGGCCTCTCTCCACAAGTATTTCTGTAGATCTGCAGAACATGGTGAACTCTTATACCAGACTTGATGGCTGCAAGCCACAGCTGCCTGTATTGTTAACCAAAGTGCCAGTAGTCTTCCATAGGCCTGAGAATCCAGTAGCACAGAAGGCCTAAAGTGTTCTTCTGTCTTTTGAAGCAGAATATTCTGTGTATATCTCCTGTTGCTTCTGCTGCTTGGAAAAACAAATGAAAAAGCACAAACCCAAGACTCAGAAATGAAAAAAATGAAGTAACATTTATCAGTATTATCCTAGGTGCAGAGGAACCTGTTTGGGAGCCTAACAGCTGCTGAATTCCTACTCTTATTAAGCTCTTCTATTACCCACACTGAATGCTGGATTCTGCCCAGCTGTCTAATCACTAGTAAGCTACTTGTTGAGGAGGTCTTGGAGGAAAATTGACTCTCCTAGTCAGTGTGTTTGGTGTCAGCATCTGAAGAACATATTTCTTACTACATAAGTCTTATATAAAAGTCTCATGTGGTACATTCAGAAGGAGTAACGCTTAAAAATATCTTTAATGGTGGCCAAAGACTGGCAACAAATCCTCAGAGTATGTTTCATTGGATTCCTTTTCTTTGGCATAATTTAGTATTCTAGTGTGATTTTCTGTCTAAGGAAATCATGCAGACTTATAAGGGATTGAGAAGGCTGGAACCATTCACCTGTCCAGAGCAGGACCAGGTGGGGTGTTCATGGCTAAGGTTTGTCAGGTCATTTGCAGAAACTTGCAATATTGGAGTCTGCTCCAGGAGTCTGAGACTTGTGTGTCAGTGTATTGCAATGCTTCATTGGCCATTACTGTTAAAAATATTTAATGGTTGTGTAATGTGAATGGTCTGTTCTTTACACTCACTTCATCTTGTCCTCCTGGATATGGGTAATAAAACATACTGTTTTCCCAATTAAAGGTTGCTGTGTTCACCCACAAGCTTCTGCTGTAGGTTAACCATGTTGCTTATGCTCTTTTTTTAAAAATTCTCATCAGTTGTGGGGTTTAGGCCTCACTTGTATTCCTTCTTTATTTTCTTTACAGCCAGTTCTGATATTTCTTCAGTATATTAGGTGGTACAAAATTTTTACTTTTTACTCTAGAAAACATGAAGTTATTTCCTTTTGTCCAGTTGGGGAATCCTTTTTATTTGCTCTAAGGCATTAATTCATAAGAATTAATAAGAAGAATATAAGAAGAAATTCATGAATGGTCTGGCAACCAAAATACAAATTATTTTAAGATTTCTCTGTCATGTGAAGTCAGTGAATATGCAGGATTATTCCACTAATGGTTAGGAATCGTGTTTTTTCTAGAGCTGCTTCTGTATTTTACAACCTTTAGTAAATTTCTGACAACTATTTCCAACTTTAGAACCAAGAAAAAGTCATATTAGAGTAGAAAGAATCTGATCTTCAACTAAATGTTAGGAGTAGAATTGATTTGTGCTTCTTCCCATGGTCTTAGCCGTTTCATTTTTTGCTGGAGTGAGATAAAAATGTCTTAGACTCACACAGCCATTCAGAAAGGGATCTCTTCCCTGAAGTTGAATTCAGAGTAGGTTATTCAGGAATTTTCTAGAAAAGTCTTGCAGTCTCCAAAGATGGAGAGTCCACGGTGGCTGCTCCATATCCATATAGTAAAAACATTTTTCTTGTATCCAGCCACGACCTTCTCAGTCGCACTTTTGTATCCATATTTTCTCTATTTAAACAACTCTCAGTTCCACTTTTATATCCATATTTTCTCTATTTAAACATCATTGAACCTGAGTCAGGAGAGCAATTCTGCTTGCTGACTGGTTTGTAAGGGTGTGGGAAGGCTGCCAGCAGCTTCTCCTGAAGCCTCCTCCTCTCCAGGCTCAAACCCCCAGTTCCCTCAGCCTCTCTGCAAGGCCCCTCAAGTAGGTTGTCTCAGGAGTGTCAGGGAGTGGAATTGTTTCCCTGGATCAATTGGCTGGACTCCCACAGATGCAGCTTAGGATGCTGTTGATGCATGTGCGGTGGATGTTAATATCTTGGTGATTCAGCTCTTGAGAAATATGTTGCAATTTAATCATGTCAGTAATCTAGGGCACTAAGAGAAGTCATAAAATACAGTCATCAAGTGTGTTCTGCTACCTTAATACATTGGTTAGGATTCCTGTGGTGATGCCAGCCCAGCTTTGTTAATCTCCCCTTTCTCTCTGACTTCACCTCCTCCAGGTTTTAATTACATTAGCCAGTCTAATTTGTCAGAGAAATACAGGGATCAGATTTACTGTTATGCTCCTACTTTTAGCCACGTGAGAATCAGCAAATAGGGGAGATGAGAAACCCAAAGAAGTGCTCCAAAGAGGGGAAGTCAGGCTGTGGCTGCTGAAGCCCTGATGCACTGCAGACCAGGGCTGTCATTTGGCAGCCAACCAGCACAGCCCTACTTTGGCACCAGGTGCTGCTACTTGAGTGGGTTTGGGCACTTACAGCTGTGTGACAGAACTTGCAGCATTACAAAGAGTGAAGGAAAGGAGCCAAGTTCATAAAAATGTGAAGTTTGCCAGTTGTTTGCTCCCAGAAACCTTTTAAGTTCCATTATGGGAGTTAAAATATAGTACTGTGGAGCTAAAGATGGTTCAAGACAGACTTTTTGTCTGGTAGGAAACTGGCGATCTGTAATGAATGTTGTCTCTAGAGGTTTTCCTTTTAAATGGTTCCTGCTTGTTCCTGTTTTTTGACTCATTTCTAGAATATGTTTCCCACCCCCAACTGCTTTTTAACCTAGAAATTTGTCTTCCTCTTTTTAAGTGTGATTAAAAATAATGTGCAAAAGGTAGAGTAAGTGTCAGCAGAACTCAGACTGTTACTACTCCACTTCTCTTTGAGAGAACGTACTCTTTTTGCTCACCTATTGTTTGGCCAAACACAACTTCCAAGATATAGAAGTTTTTTTGTGACTGAAACTAACATCTTTCTTATTCTGCATTGATTGAAGGCTGGAAATTGGTCGAATTCTGGTGGAAGAGTAGTTTATGTTCAGCTGTTGTTATGTAAAAGCAAGAATGTTCCTTTCTGCATAATAGTACTCTTAGTTGATTAGGTGACATTTCTAATGCCCAAAATGCTAATGATTCTTTGAAGGGATTATCTTTGCTGGACTAATTTTTATTCTTTCCATTTTTGTCTGTACAGTTGCTGGACCTGGAGATTGTAGTTGCGTTTTAGTGGATGCAGGCAGATTTAGCAACAAGCACTGTCATGCTCAGAGAATTTGCATTCTTACCCCTGAGCTTGGCTCCATTGCTGCTGGAGGGAAAGATTCAATAAGTAGTCTCAATTAATTTATACTTTTCCTGGACTCTGCTGTGAATGACTGTGTTAATGGTAATTATTTCTATGTACTTTTGTAAGAAAGTACTGGGAGATTGTCAGGAGCCGTTCTGTTTAGGCACATATCCTTCACTATGCTATTGACATTGTTTATATATTGGTCAATAAATATGACTTCTCTAAGATAACATAAAGATGTCAATTTTTGTCCATATTTTTTTCCATTGCTTATTAAGAGAAAAAGCATAGCTTTTTCCTTGGGGCTGACATGTCCCAGATCATCTTAATTAAAGACTTTATCATTCCTTGGCCATGGAAGCAGTAGGCAAATACAGCCTTGGGCTAGTTCTTCCCATAAGCTTTGTTTTATATTTGTATAGCACCTTTGCTTACATGAGCTTCTTTTTAGAACCTGGTTTAAATAATTAAGCTAGATTATTAAATTTCAGATACAGAGAAAGAGAAAAAAAACTAGCTGTCACTGGGAAAGTAATTTTCTCTTCAGTGTAATACATCTAAATTTCTCTTACTGGTATGATACACATCTTCATTATGTTTCAGAAGCAAGTGCAGTAAACAAATGACAGCAATATAAAGCTGTGTTGTGAAAATAGATATTTTAACTGGCGGGATGGATACCTTCCTTGGAATGCTGGATATTCTATGTTTATTTCAGAAACTGACATCATAACATTAGGGCAAGATATTCATTACTGACTTGACTAAAGCACTAGAGATCCTTAGTACAGAGCTGGATTGTTGAAATTTTCAACTTGTCTTAAGTAACCTTGCAGCTTCATTTTCTGTTTCAGTGTAGTTCAGAATACAGTATTATTCCAAACTAAACTGTTCTTGAAAATAAAATAACCTTGTGGCTTTGATACAGTCCAGTTCAGTTCCCTGTTATTGGCCAACTGTTTTGTCAGTAATGTAAATGGAGAATAGATTTAGTGATCTTTCACAACACAGGCCAATGTGAGCAGTTCTGTTCACCAGACACCACAGATGTCCTATTCTTCAGTTTCTGTCTGTAATTACTTCCAAACTCTGGGCAAATTACAGCCAGTTTCACACCAGCCACAAATGTTTTCTTCACAAGGTACTTTCACACCATATTTGAAGTAAGATTTGGGGTTTGTGCAATATTGACTCCTTCCCTAAGCCCTGCAGAAGATCCTGCAAAAGCTCTACTCCCTTGCTCTACCCTGGGCATTTCACAGACAGTACTCTTCAGAGCAAAAACTCTTGAGACCAGGAATCAGTTGGAAAAGTTCCCAAGGCACCTTCTGTTGGCCGGTGTAGTTCCAGTGGATCTGTGTGAGATGTAGGACGATTTCACAGTGCTTGCAAGATGTGCTGGTTTGGGAGGTTATGAGGAGATGAGAGTGACTGGATTTGAGGGACTCAGCAGTGTGAGTGGAACACTGGATGGGACAGTTGTTCTTCCCTCCACCTGCCTGTGGCACTCCTGTTGCAGAGGTGGCTCTGTTATGTGTAGGGCAGTTGCTGAACTGGCTCTTGTTACAGAGCACGAATTGTAGGTTGCCATAAAACGCTTTTTCAGTGGACCACTGGGGGTTCAGGAACAGCTGGCATGGACTGGAACTTCCCTAATAGCTCAGGATTTGACATCTTCATCTCATAAGTCACTTGGAGTAGATAGATTTGTCTTGGGTAGGTACATAGTAGGATTTTCCTTTTTGCTCCATTTCCCTGTGTAGTAAATCACACGTGACATTCTAAAACTGGAGTTGTGGTGGCAAAAGCTGTGGCTAACTCATAAATTTTATGTACAGTTGAATTGTACAGTGTTAAAGAAACTCCAATGGGGGAGGTGCAAGGCAGTGGTAGTTCGCAGCTTGTTTTTTCATGAAGGTATCACTAAGGCTGTGGTGTGCTGCTGTACCTGCGTAACTTTGAATGAATCTTATCATATTCTCACAGTAACTTTTTGAAGGATCAGTGGATCCTAATTAAAATTGTACTTTCCCAAAAGCTTACTCTGTTAACCAGACATCTTGTTTGAATCAAGCATGGAGCATATTATTGCATGTTTGTTTCTGTTGACAGCACTTGATCCCGATTAATTTCTACTGTTCAGCATTTCACTGGTGGGATATAAGAGCATTGTAGGCACATCAGAGTTTGGCTTCAGCCTGAACATCAAAGAACCAGCATTTCCCAGGCATGTGCAAGTGCTGTGTTACTTAAAGGTCACTGCTTGCTCAAGCTTTGAAGTATGATACTGTACGTGGTGCATGGCCTTTGGAGAAAACACAAACATTTTGTGGAAAGAATGGGTATTTTTAAACTTGTATTATTAACTCTACTTCATGTAGGTAAAGTCAGGCATGTTAGCACAGATGTTCAAGGTAGCTTTTAAGACCTCTTTGCTTCTTGCACATGTAGGCATTGCCTGTCTGTGTGTCTGTCACTGCTGCATTCTTATGTAGCTTCAGACTCTGCAGTAACAGTATCTGAAAAGGAACTTGTAAGAGGCATGTGCTCATCTTTGTCTCTGAATTCAGTTTTAGTGATCCATAGGCTGTTTGGGATTTCACCTAAATCTACTTGACTTGCCTCTCTTATCACAAAGCTAGTGTTTCAAAAAGCAGATGATCCTGCAGAGTAAATTTTGGGGTTTATTGTTTTCCTTGGTGTATAAAAATGCATCTTGTTTTGGGAAGAAAAGATAGAAGAGAGAGCACCATCATCAAGCCACAACCTAAATTGGCATTATGTTAAATTCTTTTAACTGGTAGTTCTTGGTTTGAAATTCAATTTTAAGAAATTAAAGAACTTATGATTTGGACAAATATAACTTGGCTATCACAGAATGATTGAGGTTGGAAGGAATGTGTGAAGCTATAAATATGCATATGTAATGTTACAGTGTACCTTAGAAGTCTACATAAGTTCCTTATGGAACATACTTTCCATAAGATAATAATGCTCTGTGTTTTTTGTTAAGATCAGCTTGTCCCAAGTACTTGGTAAAGTGTATGTGTGAGTCTATTTGGATTAAATGATGTTATCTCATACACACACACAAATGTAGTTGTGTCATTCTTGAACTCCCATGTGTATGTATGCTCAAGGAGCTAAAGGCACCAGATCTCATCTTTGCTCATTTGCTAGTAACACAAGGAATTTTCTCAAAACAAAAACATCCATGGCTCTTACTTGACATAAAGAATTTGTCCTGGGCACATGCAGATAAAAATCGCTACTGAAGGTACAGGAGATGTGGTCTCATGGAAACTTGTGTGTGTGTATGGGTAGGTGTGTTTTTCAACTTTTTTTTCCTTATTTTTTGCTCCACAGTTTTTGATGGAAGCTTCTTCTGGAAGCAAGCAGGAGCTGGAAGGGAGCATAGCTTATCTGGCTTGGTGTGAGAAACAGAAAATACCTCAGTCAGACACTTGCTAAATGAAGGGAGAATGTGAAATTAGTACCTGCTTGTGTTACTTACTGCTTTGTGATACTCATGCTGAAAACACCAGGTTTATTCTGCAATTTGTGTTAGCATGTTTAATATTTTTGATGGAACAAACATCCCTGTTATGTTTCTACATATTTCTTGCACGAAATACCTTTAGTACTGTTGAGATATCTGTTAAATTAAACTTTTTTTGTTTTTATTTAGGCCTATGACTTGGATGGCATTTCCTTGATTCTGGACAATTGCAGCATTGATGACAACAATCCTTGTATCCTTTACAAAATAATTCTGTTTATTGAATATGACTCATGAGAAAAGGTGTGGAGGTTTCATGGATTTATGCCAGTATTGCTTTCATAGGGTATCTAAATGTAACTGAGCCTCATGAGCTTTAGGTTATATTTAAATGGTTCAGAAGTGAGCAAGGGCACAAATAGGCTTTCTTGAGCTGGATTTTAAGTAAGTTAACTGTGGTTATATTCTGTTTCCTAAAAATAATAAATATTTCTAGTTTGCAAGTGCCAATTCAAAGAGCTGTGACAGAAATCTGAATTCAGACTGGTCATTGTATCGGATTTTAGAGCTTTTGCTTCCATTGAAATCTGTTTAGGAGAATGAAATAGGTACTTCATTGATTCTCTATGCTTGTTAAATCAGATTGGGGAGCTTATTCTAAACACAGAGACAAGGCTAGCAAGCTGTTATGAAAATGTGTATAGTTGAGAAAATCAATGATACAAATTACTGAAATGGCGAGGAGATTTTAATATAAATGGTGTTGTGCTTCATATTAGAGATTTTTTTCCCTGGAATTTAAGAGCAGAAACTTTCAGAAATAGATTGCTATTAGAGATAAATAATCTTATATTGGAGATAAGCAGTTGTTAAGGAGAGTTATCCATCTCTTCAAGTAATACAAGTGTGTTCAATGACTGGGCTGTGATTTTCTGTTGTCTAATCATTAGCTCTTTGTAAGTTTCTGATAATTGCATCTGGAAATGAAATTTCTTTCCTGCACAGAGTCATGTCAGCTTTTTTATACTGAACGCATGAAATAGGTTTTAAAATTATTATATAAGAAAGAACACACTCTTCTAATGAGTATAACAAACAAACAAAAAGAGTAGTGAAAATGTTTCATATTGTCTCAGTTGTGTCCTGCAGCACATCATCTACATATAAATATATCCTAAAACGATGAAATAATGTAGATGATAGCACAATGTTAACAAGCTGGGTGGAGGAGCAAGGGGTGATAAGTATCCTCTGAATTACTCAGTTTGTTGCTTTATATCCACAAGTTTTAGATCTCCTGTATTCCTGTAGTTTGAGACCTGACAAGTGTGCCTCTTGATAGTGCACTGAGTAGCAGAATTGTATTTCCATGGTCCAGGTCTGTATGTGGTAGGATGGGCAGAGAAATTTACCTTTCTCTAGGTGGAAAAGCAGCCCTGAGATAACCTAGTAAAGAGTTTTTGTCCCAAGTGACTCTTCTTTGCTGGAAGAAGAAGAAGAAGTGCAACCACTTCTAGGATTAATTCTTCATTTTAGCTGTAGTAGAAGAGGATAAAGGTTGAGCCTCTCAAAGGACAGACTTATAAATTATGATCCCGAATGAAAGGAAAAAAAAAATACCATGAGAGTCTTCAGTGTGTTTTGAGCAAAGTGAAACTTCTTACACCTTTTGATACAGGCTGACATTTTATGGCTATACCATAAACTTCTTACTAGAGGATAAAACTTTTTTTTGCTTGATTTTTAAAAACACAATAACACCTCTTAATGTGAGCTTTCACCAGTGATCCACAGCATACAGTATTGTGGGATATATGGAAAAGTGAGTAGCACATGGGCACAGGAAGGACTTGCCTGCTGTGACAAGAGTTTGCTGCATCAGCTTCTGGAGTTCAGCTCCTGGCTATGGGTCTTTTTATTGTTTGATCTCTTGCTATTCCAGTTGCTCTTGTGCTACATGAAGTTAATGCTTCCCTGCTTCTCTCCTGCCTCTAACATTCCCCATCTGCTGCCTTCCCAGCAGGTCATACAGGAAGCAGAGGAGATGTTCGCAGTTTAGATGTCTCTACTTTTATCTTCTTTGCAGCGTCTTCTGCTACTTCTGGACACTACAAGTAAGAACTACTAAGAACCAGGTTCTTAGTAGTGTGAAGGGGCCTGAACCTATTGCATAATGTTTCTCTGAAGAGATTGGACTGTTTCTTTTTACTCTCTGTGTGCTCCAGTCCTGCCTGGCACAAATCCCAGAATCACTGAATGGGTAAGGCTTGGAAGGGACCACAGTGGCTCATCTGCAGTTTTCCAAGGTGGGGTGAAAGCGGCAAGAAAAAGCTCATCACAGCTCTTCAAACATGGCTCCTTCAGGAAGTCATGACCGGAAAGTTCATTTTGCATTCTTATTCCTAATGCCTGTTTCTGTGGTTTCAGGCTGTGCTACTTGGATTTCTCCTTGGATAAAGCTGACTGGAAAAAGTTTCACCCAGAATCCTTTCATATAATAACTTCTTAGATTTCTTAGTAAGTCTTGGGAGATGCACATTTTTGTTGAATCTGTTTTGGAGTCACGCAAGATCTGCAGTTTAGATGTCGTGTTTTCTCCGTCTTACTAGAAACGTTCTGCCTCCAAATTGCACATACAAAATTTCTCATCAAAAAATGTAACTTTTATCATAAAAGCAATAAGATATTTTTCTGGATGGAAAAAAAAAAAATTCCCTAAAGTGTGCAATTTATCAGGAGAAGCTGGACTGCCACATTAGATGTTAAAGGACCTTTTTATTACCTTTGAGAGGGAAAATTCTTCGATAAATCCTTTTATTTTTTACATATGGAAGTATACTGAAAGAGGAAATGGGTCTTCTCTTATCCTAGATTAAATTCCTTTGTAAACCTGTCATTACCTTAAAATTGCATCCTTTGAGATCCTGAACACTTCTGTAATGTGCACAGAAATACCAGGGAGTTTGTAGCTTATGAAGATCTGCTGACATGTTTGCATTGCTTTAATTAATTGTTTAAATTCATCTTTCAGTCCCCAGTTTGGGAGAACTGTTATCCTGTCTAATTATATCTCAGACTTGTAACTTCTACATTTATACTAGCAAACAGGGGTTTTTTCCTTCCAGATATTTCATGAGTGAAAACAAACAAACCACCACTGTCATAGTTACAGACATGAAGATTATTATGGACAGTTAAAAACAAATTTACTGTACCTCTATAATTATTTGAAATGGTAATTTAATTTTCCAGTTACTACAAGGTAGCCTGTAAATTCAACAGAGAGATGCTGAAGGATGCCAGATTTTCTGTGGCTCTTAGGCTTTCAGCACAGGACAGAAGGTAAACAGAGTGAGACTGGAGAGATGCAGTTCATTAAGAGTTTAACTTCAGAGGTTTAATACCACTTTTTCTATACCTGGTAAATCTTCCATGGATTGGCTGTATCCTAATTGTAGCTGTTCTTCTGTTTTAAAGGAAAACAGGGTGTTTCAAAATGCGAGCAGAGTTATTTGCCTTTAGATTAAGGAGAGATTCTTGTATGAGCTAATCTTTCAGTTTTGAAAATTCAGTTTCTTGTTCTGCTTCTGAAAAGTGGGAACATGGTGCTTTACCTTTGTAACCTGTGCTTAAAAACAAATAAATTCAGCCTGCTGAAGGACAGCAGAGTGGGTTGGAGATGCTTATCTGGGTAATACCGGTAAAAAATTTACTCCAAATCCTGCTTTTTAGGTTACTTGTGTTGAAAACGTGTTTGAAATTCAAATATCTTCTATTTTACTCTCTAAGTCATTGTCTTCCTCATCTCCGACTGGCTCTATCATCTGACAAGAGCCCTTCCTTTTGTTCTTGCCTTTTACCTCAGCCTAAGCTCTTCCTGCTCCTTCCAGCTTCATGTCTGCCCTTTCACATGTTCCATTTCCTTAAGGTAAACATGTAAAGGGAGGTCAACCCATTCTGATCAAAATACTTTTGACCCTAATCACTCATAAAAAGGTGCTTATGAGAGGCTTTAAATAAACTGACCTGTTTATTATTGAAGACTTCTCAGCTTAACTAAGCTGTTTTTTTTTTCACTGCTTCCTAACATTTGTGCTCACGAGTAGCACACACAGATGTGCCTTTTTTTGCTTTTCAGTGGTTGTCCATAGAAATATTTATTACTATTTTGGGAAAAAAAATATTATCCAGAGTACTGCAATATAATAGCTGTAAGTTCATGGTAAAACTTGAAAGTCAGAAGTCAACTGCAGTTTTGAAGGTGGAATATTCTTGTTTTTTCAGGCTGCTTGCCAATATTACCCTTTTGAGATTCTTACAGAAGATGTCTCAATAAATTGATTTTGTGAATGTCCGGATTTAATCAGAATGACCTTATGTAAATATCTATTTATATAAACTGTTAATTAACACAGCTTTCTATTTGCCAAGAAATCTGTCGTACATGAAGAGAATATATCCTACTGTGAGGATATATGCTTATATATATGTTGTACATATATATGTTATATATGTGAGTAAACACCTAGCAAGCTGTGTTTGAGGAGTAAGAATTTTGAGCATTTGTGAAAGGAAAATCTGTGGTTGATATAAATATCCATACACAGATCCCTTAGTTTGAATAATGGAGGAAAAATGTAGAAAGAGTAAGTTAATTTTCAGATACTCCTTCCAAAGCTGCTTCTGTTATATTCAGTCATCTGAGAGGTAGATTGAAAATACTTTTGACTTCATGGCAGCAGCAAGTATAATTGTGGTTCATGAAACTGGCTAAAGCTGGAGGAAATCAAGTTGCTATGGTCTACAACAATGGCAGTTTGTTTTTGCAAGATGCCAGCAAGGACTTGTGGGGGAGCTGACAGACATTTTTATCTGAGTTACAGAGTGCAACCTTAAACAGGCCACATGCTGTAAAAGAGCCTTGCTGCTGAATGGGAGCCAGAAGAAAGCAAAAACAGGAGAGTGAGTTGACTTTTTAGAGTGAGCCATCACAAAGCTGAGCATTTTCATGCATGTGTGGCTATTCCACGTGTGCTGCCAAGAAAATACAGCACAATGTCACTTCAGTAATGGTTGCCTTTTTTTTTTTGGAAAGCTCATTTCAGGCACTGACAGTGCATATGTAGTTTGATGTGACTTATTTGATTCTGTGTTTTCGTAAGCATACACAAAATTACATTGTTATATGATCACTGTAAAGGACCCACAGTACTGAGGAGAACTGTAATGGGCTCCTCGTACCCAGTCAAATTCTGCCCACTTGGACAGAACTTGGCCCTCCCAACCCAGGCCATGCTGTGATTCTATGGAATTAACCTTTTTCTCCTCACAGTGACGCTTGCTTGGCTGCACAAGTAAGTTTGAAGGCTCCCTAGGCTAAAGGGGAGTGTGTTCTTTGGTAGAGGGCCTCAGTTTTGCATTACTGTTGGTTGCTCTTTGTCATCCAGGGCAGATATCATCTCAGTCATCTCAGAGCATCTTACTTTTTTCAACTAGTACTGAATGTGTCACTGTGACTTTAACAAGCACTGGCTGAGGTCAGCAGCAGAAGAATGGGACTTGTCAGCAGAGGTTAAGAACATAAATTGGTTGACCTGAACTCTTCATTCATAAAGCCCAAGGCAAAGTAAGATAACAGCTGAAGGGAAGCCAACCCTGGTAGCCTGGAGAAGCTGTGGCTGCCCCATCCCTGGAAGTGCTCAAGGCCAGGTTGTACAAGGCTTGGAGCAACCTGGGATAGTGGAAGGTGTCCCTGTCCATGGAATTAGATGAGTTTGGAGCTAGAGTTGGAACTAGTTTGGAGCTCGATGAGCTTTAAAGGTCCCTTCCAACCCAAACCAGTCTGTGATTCTATTCTATGATTCCACAATAGATGGAATTAGGAAACCAAAAAGTCGCTGTATTGCCATGTTCCAGTTTGGACTAATTAATTTTCTGTGTGCTGAGAATTGTTTTTAAAGAGAGTGGAGGATTCCTGCTTTGTGACATATGCGCAAACCTGAGCTCTGTCTGAATGTGATTTTAAGGTACAGAGAAGAACTGGTCAGACGAGAAGCTGGAACAGGTGCAAGTGTGGTTATTCATTGAGCAAGAACAGTCTGAGAAGGGCTTATTTCTTTCACCTTATTCAGTAGATGAAATCCTGCCCTGTTTTGCAAGTTGCTGTAAATTCTTTGCGTCTGTATTTTGTTAGTGGCTAAGGGAGTCCAGGGGCCTGTATGGGTTTAGAAGGGAATCCCTCAATGTTGTATCAGGGTGGGGGTTTAGCAGGCTAGTTTCTGAAGTGATTCCCCAGAAGCTTCAGCCAGACAGCTATTTCCAAACACCACTTTGGTTTGTAGCTGGGGAGGTCACCTGCCTTCTAGTGCCTACTGCTGTCACTATCTATCAAGGGCAGTTTTTACACTCTTGAAAGAAGCATTGCCAAATTATCCAGTCTTTTCTTACACCAGCATTAATTGACCAAGGAGATCTCAATTCCACTCCAAGTAGATTTTTTCAGTATATTGCATAAAGTGTCCTGAGTGTCATTATTATAAAGCTCCAGAGGGGGAAGAGCTGAGTGCTGCTCCCTGTTGGAAAGGGCACAGGAGGCACATGTGTAACCTAATCTTGTTTAAAATCTCACTTAATATTGGCTGCACATCCAAAGAATTGGGATAACACAACTTCCATGTCTTAACTCATTGTTTATCTTCTCTGGATGCTGCAGAGCCTTTAGCGTTAAAGGCTGGAGAGCCAAGGGGAAAACATGCCACATTATTTCATAGCTCTAAATTCTGACACAAAGACTGCAATTCTCAAGTATTTACTGCCAGAAATTTTTATTTTAGATTAAAAACAAAAATACAAGGTTTTCTTGTGAGGTGTTTCACATAACTAAGTCTGTCTTCCACACTGATCCCCAGGAAAACTTTTCTCCTGTCAAATGCAACATTCTCTTGATATTACAAATGCTTGAGACCACAGAAAGAATGCAGTGTACTGTACAGAAATAGATACTCTGAGAAATTAAAGCATTTAACCTTTTTTGTCTTCCAGAAATGGCCACAAATCACACTTTATCATTTAACAAAGTTACAATTGCTAATGGTATATTTCATGTTGCTGACTATAATTCATAAAATGAATTTTTTTAGAGCACCTGCAGGATGATTAAAATGCTGAAAATACTTAAAATAGTTTAAAAATATTGAATTTCAGAGTTTGGGGTGAGGGGTGGGGGGATGGTGTTAGTAATTTCTTTGAGAGTTTATAAAATACTAACACAGATTTGCAGAGATGTGAATCTGAAACTGTTATTCAGTATCTCATTTCTACCCAACTACTACCATTAAGAAACATGTTATGTGCAGGGTCCCTATAAAAGCTGGAGGAAATCTAACAGAGCTATACAGAATACAAGAAGGATCTTTCAAATGTTACACTCTAATATTTCTAATCCCTTATGAGGAATAATCTCTGTAGGCACCAACTCATGCATGTAAAAGTGAGGAATTAAATTTAATAACTCTATTTCTAAACCAAATGTTGTCATATTTGTCCTCTTCTCTAATCCTCTTTGTGGATTTAAATCCATGACAGGCTTGAATTCTTGAAAGAAAGCAAATCTTTAGTTATCAGGAGCACCCACAAAAAAAAAAAAAGAAAGAAAAAAAAAAAAGAAAATATATAATATTTCACTGCTTTTATAGCTCAAGCAGCTTCCTTGATTTTTCTGTAGACTTACTTTTAAAAAATTCCCCTCTGGGCTGAGACAGAGCACTAGAAATTTGAGAGCCAAAGATTTTTGTTTTTTTTAAGTAAAGCTAGGAGTGGTTCAGAAATATTGTTGAGAATGGAATGCCTTCTACAACCATCTTACCATATTTCAGTCTGTCTTCTTGACATTTTTTTCTTGTGCATGCCTCCAAAGAATATTTGGATGTCATCTGGCCAACACTTTGAATAATATCTTTATTCTGACGTTTTTCTGTTGTCTCATTTTTGATCACTTGTAACTAAAACAGTTTTATCTTCAGCTGGCCAATGTGTTCTCCTGTGTAGCTCCTTCCTGAGCCTTAAATTGTTTGCTCTCAGCTCCCCAGATCTTTGGTTAGGCTGTGTTCTTTTGATTTTGCAAATTGTTTCTAAAACTTAACCTTTCCTTCCTCGCTCAGGATATATTTGCAGTCCTTCCCACTCGCCTTGTGGATTTGTTCCTTTCTCTTGGAGTGTGGAGATTTCCTCAAGGAGATGTAGCCGTTCCCTGAAACTTTAGACAGAACTTTGGCTAATGCTATTTTGCTAAACAAATAGTTGGTTATAATTTAGTTGCATCTTTCAAAACACCCATTTATTTAATGGGTGTTATTTTTGGATGCGCACTGGGCATGATCTGGTGTCTGTGACCATGGAACTGGAGTTTCATTTACCTTCAGTGTTTTGATTATTTGTCATAAAGTAACATTTGAAATGACCATTAGCAGCAGGGAGGAGGATATGCCACAGAAGTTCCTGAAAGATCCTGAACCAATAAAATATGCATGAACTGTGCTGAAAGATAAGGTGGTATAAAATCCTTATTGGATCTATACAAATGGATGAATCTCTAGCATTTCTAAATAGAGAAAGAGCTTCAGTCCAGATTGTGTCAGCTCAACTCATCATCTGTCTTAGAGTGGTGAATTACAATTACCTTGACCCCATCTCAAGCATAAATTAGGTTGGGTTTTAAGTGTAGTTCCAAATTTCTGGAAGTTTTATTTGACTTCTGTAATTGCCTATTAAAACATTTTAGAAAAGATGCTTATTTCTATATGTATGCATATAAGTACACATGAATATATTTCTGTGTGAAGGTGGAGCCCTTTCCTTTCCATGTCCCAGGAAATTTAAAAGGGCTATAGCCTGCCTGATGATCAGTTTGTGAGCACAGTCACCATCCCCATGTGCTTCATTGCTTCACATCTTAATGTTTGTGGTAGCTTTTAATAGTAATTTGATACATGAGTTTCAACTTATTGGAATGTCGCTTTTTTTTTTTTTTCCCTGTACTTGGGAAAAGAAGATAAGGTAAGGCATTTTTAATAGTGAGGTAACAGCAATTGAAGCTTTTTAACATACCAGCCTGCTAACCTCTTACAGATAGCTAATAGATTTAGTTACGAACTCTTAAAATGGAATTGTTTTAAAGAACAGACTGAAAGAACTGAATATTCTAACTGTGAAGTACTAGTTTGAGATCGATCAAGAGTGTGATTCTTTCTGTTTTAAAACCAGATGATTTGTAGTTGCTCATAAATTATGGGTTTCTATTAAAAATGTAAGTCGTAATTTTAAAAAAATTGGCAGCCTAAGCAGCAAAAAATGAATGTGTCATATTCCTGGTTTTAAGCTAGTATTACAAGTCTGAGTGTAGGGAAAAGGAAAACAAGCTGGAGGTTATGGCTTAATTTTTGAATTTTTTTTTTTAAAGTTCTGTAAGTTTTGGCATAAGAGACATTATAATAAAAATAGCCTAACAGAGCTAAACATGTCCTATGGCTTTTGTAGCTCTGAAGTGCTAGACCCAAATTTTTTTTCTTTAAGTTTGTAGTATGCTAAGATGTTCTGGCGTTGGAGTTTAAATCCCACAGAACATGAAAGGCTGGACATAGAGTATAGATTAAATGTTAAGTTGGCAGGCATTAAGGGCTAATAGCAATCTGGGTGCATAATACTGTTCAGAACTGTTAACCCAGAAATACCAGTGATCTAGGGAGAAAAATTCCCATATGAATCTAGGTAAGAAATGTCCCACTAAATTTCAAATTTCTGAAGTAGCAAACCCCATTTAATGAACATAGGTTGCCATTTAGCTGAACATCACTGACGTGAGGATGTAGTTAAAAACAGGGATGCCTAAGAACTCAAATGAGCTTCATGATCTGCCCTGGTTGCCAGTATTGGGCAGTACTGAAAAGGTGTGAAAATGAGAAAGGCTGGAGAGCTTGGACTCTATTTCTGGGAGCACAGTAGATATTAAATATACATATATATTCATAATTATGTATTAGATATACAGCAACTGGATATTGGGAGCTGTTGTTTTTCTCTTTCTGAACTACTCAGCCAAAGGGCCAGGAAACTGTGCTGTACCAGTCATGAACCAGTTAGCAAAGTGCCTTCAAAAAGGATACTGAAAAATATAAATTGAGGGAAGAGACACAAAAGTTTTGCAAAGCTTGGTATATCTCCCTTGGTTTCTTTCTTTAGTTCATGCAAAAAATACTTTACCAAATGCTAGTTATGATCTGGGAATTTTTTTATTTTTTTTAATCTGTGCTGAAAAGCCATTTTTGGAAACAATTCTAAACAAATATAAGCCAGGAATAAATCACAGGCTGTAATGAGTGAGATATTTACTCACTAGACAGTTTATTCAGGGACACAGTGAAATATTCCAGTTCAACACTGAAAGTTTTTCAGAGAAAAGGCATGAAAGTATGAAGCATCATGTACATAAAACAGAATTGACAAGCTTGATTTCAAGAGGAGCTGACCTTTGGACATCTGTGTTTATGCGGAAGTTAGGCAAAAGAGGTTTAATAGTCCATTCTGGTCTTCAAATCATATTTGTTGGCCATAGATACTTAAATGGAGGAATTGTCACTGAAAGTTGTACAGGTTTAACTTGTGTGTGTGCTGGTTATACAAAAGCTGTAAGTTCTGTTTTAAAGAGGCCTGTGTCCCACAAGGCACACTTTAAGAAATGTATTCATCATTGCAGATCTTGGGCAGACTGCTCCGAGAGTGAGATAAATGCAAGCAGCCAGAAGGATGGTATTTGTCTGCAAGGGGAACACTACTGGTGTGGGAGGATAGTGAGGGCTTTGGAACTGGAAAAAGTATTTCATGTACAATTGTTTTGTGCTCTGGATGTTTCCTGGTGCCTGCAGGGTGTGAATTACGGAGAGTAATGCCCTAGCATTTGAAGCTGTTTCAGTGCCTTTAAACCAAATGGGTTTTGCCCATTTGTTTGTTCTGAGATGGTGTAGTTTAAAATCTCGGTCAAAGCCATGTTCTGCAGGGTGGAACTCGAGCTGCAAACCCCAGTTCAGGTTCTTGGGGATAGGCTTTCTGTCTTTACTGGAATATTTTGTAGAAGCAGCTTCCTTTGGGGAGGGCTGCAGGTGAGGAGTCGAAGGGCTGGCTGCAAGCTCCTCAAGCCACACGTGCTGTCCAGTGAAGCTTTGCTGCCACGCTGTGGTGGAGATGGAACCTTGTTTGGTGCTGGATGGTCCAACCCTCTTACCCATCCCTTGGACCAGGTGAGAGCTGCCTGTAGCAGAAATATCTGCTTTCACTTCCCCAGTGTTGCAAATCTCATCCCTAAAATGTGTGATCAGGAATAAACGCCTCTGCCAGCATCCAGTGGTGCCTCTGTATTTTGGAGGCTTCTAGACTAGGTGGGTTGTGTTATGTCAGCTCTGCAAGAGCAAAGTCAAGCAGAGGGGGGAGGAAGGGACATTCCCAGCTTATACAGTACTGCCCATTTCTAGCTTTTAAACCCAGAATGTGGAGTCTGCAATCCTAGGTGATAAGAACAGCTGTGGAAGAAATGAAAATGCAAGCAACTGAAATATTCTAGGGGTTTTTTTTCCCTACCTTCTAGGCAAAACATTTTATGTTTGTACAGGATGAATTCCTGGTGTTTGCTGGTGCTGGTAATTCAATGCCAAGTATAAACAGAGTCTAAAGTATTAATTCTAAAAATATAAATTATCGTCTTGAAAATAAGTAAATAAATTAAGATTAAACATTTAATTCATTACATTTTCTTTATTACTTTTTTTGTAATGTCTTAATCACAGGTAGAAGTCACATAAAAATAAAAATATAGAGGAATTGTAAGGAGTTGCTGTGATCTTATACAGCATCTAGAACTTGATTAAACTACTAAAACCCCAGACAGAAAGAAAATTTGTGGTGCTTTGTAAGCAATTTGGGTGATGGTGAGGGGCCAGTGTCCTGACTGTCTGCTCCCTGTGGTCCATCACAGCTCCGAACTGTCACGAACAGCTGTGGTAGTTGACTAGAAACCTCTTTTAGTGGTGGGAGGAATTATCTTCAAGCTGCTGTGAAACAGAAGTGCTTGAAAGGACTGAAAAACTGGGAAGAGAAGTGGTTTATGTCTTTCCAGTGTGGTCCAGACAGGTCTTGCAAGCGGACATGACTCTTAAGTGATGCTTCAGTATTTCATTCCAGTCTTCAGATGTTCCAGTGATAATTGGATTACTTGTTGAAGGCCAGAAAGAAATATAATTATTGTACAATGCAAATACTGTGTTTTTCATTCCCTCTGTTTTTTAGTCCTACAGGCCTGTTCCAGAATAGCTCTTAAAAATTGGGTGGCTTTAAGAAATGGATTACATAAACAGCCCATTTGATGAGGGTTCTAACCTGTGGCTTTCATAATAAGGTTTTGTATCTCTTCCTGTATTTGATTAGAATGTGGTTGCTATTTAAATAATAAAAGAATTGATTTAAATGAGGTAATGGGATTGGGCAAAAGATGCCCTCTTTTTTGCAGAAGACCTAACTACTCGTAAGGAAGGAAGTTCCTAAATAATAATTTAGTTTGGGAAAACTGACTGTAGTGCAGGAAACAGTCCAATTAAAAAAAAAAAAGTGCCTACATTATGTAATAAATCAAACTCTCCACTAAGATTGTTATATTTAGAGATCCTTCAGTATTAATAACTATGAAGGGGGACTTAGGAAAACAGATGCACATATTTCGTCCTCCTTGTCATCCCTTCAGTATCCTGTATTAGTTAGGGATAATAATTATTTTCTAAAAGTTGCCTTTTTCAAGCAACATACAACATACTTCCAAGATTACTTGTGCATCGCCTTCTGTCTACATCATCAGCTTCCAACTACATTAATAATTTTTTCAGTTCTCCGTCATCCATAGACTCCAAATTGCTTTATAGAACAATTCAGTGAGGTCCTGGTGGCTGCAGTGGGTTTGTCAATAAAGTTTAGTTGCAATTGGACTAAGAATGAGAAGGTGGAACGCTCTCCCTGAGAAGTGGTCTGTATGTCCTCCTCTCCAGCTGTATTGGTTAGCGGTTCCTGGCAGGACATCGTTGTATTTTCACACCCCATTAAGCTTACAAACCAGTCAGTGTGCTCTTGCATTCACTCCAGCAACCTCTTGTAGCAGAATCCAAGTGAAAAGGACTGGGAGAATTGTGAAAAGTTCCCTTTGCATACAGTGGCAAAACTTGCACAGGACTTAGTGACACAGATTTTCTTGGCTTCCAGATAGTAACATTTTTCAGTCTAAGGCACAGTTTTGTCCGCCTTTCTTCCTTTGTCTTTGTGTTCCCCTCTCCCTGACAAGCAAAGTTACGACCCAGAGGACGATTTTAAATTTTAAATTGTGGAATGAAGTATGTGGAATACTTAATTCCACTTAATTATGGAATACTTAAATATGGAAGACAGGACAAACCAATTCAGTTTTGTTATTTATAGGTGTCAAAATAGCATAGGAATCCCAAAGCACCCAGTACTGAGGGATTTTAGAAAAGTGTTGCTACAAATGTACAGAAATGTTTGTTTTCAGTCCCTAAGCACAGATAGTCTAGTGATGAGGCTCCTGCAAAATAGAATGTTTTCTTCCATTTTTATGCCCTCTTCCCTGTGATAGGATATCATAATCTTCATTTGTCTATAATATTAATTTATTTGAGAGTGTAATATGCCCAGTTGGAAAAATCTATAGACGAGTCTGTGCAATCAGATCTGCTGTGCTTTCTATGTTGCTTCTCTTTGGTGCTGTTTCACAACAAGCAGGCTCACACTCATATTTGTAGTAACTATGGCAACTTTAGAAGCTCTCTTTCTAAAGCTGAGCATACAATAAAGTGCCTAAAGTGTAGGTAGGATTAGAGACTCTCAAATATGTTTAATTTTCTCTCTGTGTCTCTGTCTTTGGAGAGGAGCAAGAGGGTAATGTGAGTATTAGCTGGGGACTGGCTTTAATCTCTGCAGACACTCAAGTCTGCCAGGGTCTGCTCCCAGCTGTCCAAAGGCCTCATCCTTCCACAGCATGTGAACAAGGGGATCATGAATATTCATGGCTGTGGTCACAATGGAAAACCTACACACAGAAAGGGGTTTCTGAAGGAGTGAAAATGTTATTGAAACCATTTTGCAGCTTCAGCTACAGTAGTCAGTAATGATAAATGCCACAATGGTGATAGAGTTCAGAAGATAATGGGGATGTCTTAGATATTATGTAAGCATGAATGGATCTGCTAATAGGAAAAGAGCATTTGCCATGGCGTTTAGCAGCAGGTTTGTGTTGAAGGACATGAAGACTATACTAGCACGATCATTCCCAAGGCTAATACACACAAAAGTTTTGAGAGTACTTTTTTTTCTGTGTCTGTGTGGCACTTCGTGTGATTGAGAACTGTCACACTCTGCAAATTGCTGTTAGTATTATAGAAAATATGCCTTTATGCAAGTGCCGTGTTTTATGCAGAAGCCGTATTTTGGGAACACAGCAAGAGAAGTCTGCTTCTCATCCCAGGAACCAAGCCAGGGAGGGTGGTAGGATGTTTGTCACAGTCCACTGGGAGAACTTCATGTTACTTTTTGGCACTCAGGATGTGTCCTAAACCAGGTCTGGAAAGGGTCTGCTGGGTGTCAGCCTTGGTTTATCTGCATTCATCAGCTTGCATGCTGTGGCGGTCTGAAATCTATTCTCACCATTGGCACTAATGACTGAGAGTGTGCACCTATATAATTTTATTACTTCGGCATCTTACTGTTTCATATACTCAGATGTGATCTTCAGTGCAAATACCAAGTTTATGTAAATTAAATGTAGCTTGGCACTTGTCTTTTTACTTAACTCTACTGGTAATGCACTGACAGAAGAGAATATATTGATATTCTCTGTTCTGTTTACCTGTTAAGGCTTTGATGTGTGCAGAATTTGTTTTGTTCTTAATTTCTCTCCTCTGTCATTACCTCACACTAGAATTTTTTTGAATAAAGAAGGTGTGTAGCATGGTTCTTGACAAAGTCTAAAGAGGTCTATCAGAAAAAAAAAAAAAAAAAAAGCTGTAATAGTTAACATTTTATTATTTTTGATTTTCAATTCTGGACTTCTTGAATTTGAAAATGCATACAAACTGCTACGAAAAGGCTGCTTTACTGACACATACCAGTTCAGGGCTGTTCCCTTCCATTTGTGTCCAAGCTACTCTTCCTCTAAACCCTTCTCTCTGCTGAGGTTGTGTAGGATTGTTTAAATCCAGTTCCTCTCTTCTGTTGTTTTGTCTGAATTTCCCCTCTGTCTGAGTTTTCCCCTCCTGTCAACCCCTGGCAAATGCCCACAAGAGCATTTATCTCTGTGCTTAGATGCTTTCCAACCCAAAAGACGTCAAGGAGATGAGTAAATTATGCATATTCTTCTACTGGATGTGAAGCTACATGTAGTAAATAATTGGTGCCCTGCAGGCAAACCACTCGTGTGATTCAGAAAGGCTTGGCTCCTGTATGGGTAACTTGGGAAAGATTATATCATAACAACTTTTCAGCTGCAGAATTGGGACCAACATCTCTGACACTTCATAAAATGAACACTGTAGTTCACTTGGAAGATGCCTGGCTGATAATCCTGGGAATTTAAATCCTTTGTCTACATCCCCAACATGTGCCTCAATCCTGGCCTCAAGGGACCACCTTGGGAGGTGAATGAGTTGCAGCTTGTGCCCATTTAAACATCAGCAGGAGCTCCCTGCCAGCGATCGTAGTGTCTGGTCTCCTGGCAAGTGTGTAAAAGCACCCAGGCATAAAGGACTGAGTATAGGTAATATTCGAAGTCAAAGGAATTTAAGTGTCCTCTGACATTGTTTGTGCTGTTTTCAGGTATCAGTATGGATAAGTTGTCATTTTCTTTATCTCTTCAACTTTTGCAGTGAAAATAGTAGTCATCTTTCCTGTACATTATGTAGTTTGTTTGCTAGTGCTTGGAAGTGTAGTGTTGAAGTGTTCAGATTATAAACAACTGACTTATTTTTTATTTAAACTCACTAGGAAGATCATTGGAGCATCTCAATTGACTGTAATTTTAGTTTAAAACATTATTAATGTCTTTTTAATTCCTGCAGTTCATTTGATTGGGTTTTTTTGTTTGCTTAAGGGTTTTTTTTCACTCAATATAAATCCTAGTAAATTTGTGTGAAATTTAAGGGCATACCTCTTTTAAAATTAAATTGCCTCATATGCAAGTATTTACAGGTTCAGTGTCAGCACTTGCAAACATCTTACTTTTTCAAACCCTTGATTTCTCCTATAGTTTTCTGAATTTAAGAGATTGGGGGAGGGCTGGGGGAAGTGAGTGCAGCAATAATTGAAAATCAGCAATGTTTCACCCTTAAATAAATAAAGGATCCTTAACTCTGCCCACCAGTTGTGAGCCAGTGGGCAGTTTATGCCATCCGGAATCTCACTGAAGAGAACGAGCGGAACCAGGCGCTGATTGCACAGATGGAGCAGAGGGGGCTGGCAGACAGCTCTGCCCTCCAGAGGATGGGCCTGGAGATACAGCAGCGAGATGACAAGTTAATTCTGCGCTCAGTAAGGAAAAAGCCCTCCTGAGCAAAAACATTGGCAATAGTCAAATCACAAAAAATGTATTTTCCCTTGCTCAGCAACCAGGTTTTTTCAGTTTTAGTGCCAGTCCGTTGAAAATGTTTGTGTGTTCTCAGAAAAACTGCCAGATGATGCTTCTGCCTCCCTTAGCTGTAAAGAAAAGGTCACACCTGTGTGTTTTCTATGTACCTGGGTAAATCAGCTTGTGAAAAAATGTCCTTCTTGTCAGTTGGAATTTCATTACTTCTTTTTTCATCTGTTGAAGAATGTCGTATGTGCAGTATCGACTTGTTATAATTTCCTTTGCTGAACCTGGAGAAGACTATCATTAAAAAACTCTACAAAGAAGGAGCTCCTTTGCAGGCTGCCTCCTCCATGTAAAAGATCTGTGCTGAGTCAGGGCTAAACGAGCAAAGTTACTAATTTTCAAATCATGGGTTCTAAATATCTCTATTTATATAAGCATCAAGGGAATGTTGGATGTACTTAAATATTTAGTGAATTAAATACAACATGCCTTTTGTGTGTTTAAATTATTAGTAAACTGTCTTTTCTACCTTGATACCTATCAGTCTTCATGACAAGTATATTAAAACCAAAGCTGAAGCTGTTGTGGCAACAGATGCTGCATTCCTTTGCACTGGGGCATGTCTCTGTTTTGGAGACTTGGGTGTTTGTTTGAATTTTATTTGTTCCTTTGGAGGGTAAGTCAGCCCACTTTCCTTTTATTTTGCACTTCTCATGAGTTTTCTGAACTTTGGCAGACTGCTGAAGAGGTAGTTTCTCACTGTGATTAATTCTAGCAGTTTCTTTTCACCCCTCTGCCTTTCCAAAACATTGACAAAACTCATTTCCAGTTAATTAATTCAAGAGAGGCAGAAGAATAGAAGGCCCTGCCTCTTCATTTTGGGTACCCTCCTATATTGTTGTTGGACCCTGCCACTGTGGAATGTGGCATGAATGAGATGGGGGAGAAGGGGGGTGAAGCTGGGGGGCAGGGGGAGGAGGGCACAGTTAACTCTGTGTGTGCCATAGCTTTGCCCTGGAAACAAAAAAAATGTAATTCTCCCTGCACAAGCAAAACAGGAATTACAGCTTAATATTGCTGATACTTGTGTATGGTTACGGTCGTTGGATTATCTTCAGCCACATCTAACTCAGAGGTCTCAGAAAAATTGACATGTTCATGTTCTTGTTGACATATAATCCCATTCTTAAATAGAAAGGCAAGTTCATGTCTTTAAACTCCACATTACGTGTAACAGACCATCCATGTGCATAAGCTTTTGCTCCTTCAATTGAATTTTTGATTTAAAAATGGAGAAAAGTACACATTGCTTTGAACTCTGAGAAACACATTGTACTGCTTAAAATTGATGGTGAGTAGAGCTGGACTGCTGTTTCAAGTTAACAGAAAGATGTTGATGTCTGCCATGCCAACCTGGTGGAACTATGGAATTGACCCAGTGGGATTTTAGGCACCTGTTGGTTTTAAAGGCAAGGATACAAAACTCCTGTCTACAGCCATTTATAAAGTAAATTATGTCTGAAAATGGATAATGGCAATAAGCAAAGACTCTAACTCTTACTGCTCTTAGTGACTTTTTACTTGAAAAATAAATAGGGGAATAAAGTGGTTTTGCTTTAGCAAAGAGTAAATATGAATATAGGCAAATTTTTTTTCTTTAAAAAATAACAGGAATATTTTGTTGGGTGTTAAAAATTGTGTTGAAGTACTGTCATATACAGGTAGGTGCCTTTTGCTGGCTGAATGGAAATGTAATTTTGGTTCTTCTTGAGCACATGGTTTCTCAGGTATTTCCTTAAGCCTTAATTATTGTGTTTAGGCCAGAATTCATTTAGCATTTTCATTACTGTTACATAAAATTTACAGCTGGGTTTGTAAGGGGTTTTGATCTTTATCGCCATTATACAATGGAAGATTCATACTTTGAGCACCTAAATGGGAAAAAAAATTACTCTTATAAAAACAGAAAAAAAGGAGTTATTTGGAAGGCTGCATCATTCAGCTTTAAAAGGAAAGAATTAAACTTTTGCAGAATTAAACAAAGGAGCATCAAATATGACACTATCTGAAATAAAGTGAAGTTCTTGATTGGTAATTAGAAAAATTCACTTTTATTTTAGTGCCACTACTTACGAAACTCATGTTAGATAATTTAACAAAGTGAGGAAAAAAAATCAAATTGTTCTGAACCGAAAATGTACTTTCTGTGCTTTCTGTGTGAGGAAAAAAAATGCAAAGAATTTCCTTTTATTTAGGGTGATAAAGAGTTAAAATCCTGTTCACAAAGCAAATCCAGAGAGAACTTTAGTTGTGGTAAAAGCAGTGGGAGTCCCTTTTTCTTTTTAAGCAATGGGGAATAGGCAGGGTGGGGTTTTTCTAACTTAATGGTTGTATACCCACCAATGAAATACACATGAACCCATAAATATAAGCCAAATAATAACAAACACAAAAAAAAAAATAAAAAGAGTTTTGTGTGTTTCAGTACATAATGGAGTAATAGTTGTGTTTTCTAAAAGGGAAACGTAGGGCTTTCATAGTGGAGAACATGCTGATTACTGTATTGTGAGTGGCTGGCTTTTGATTTTCCAGGATGGATTAATTCTCAGAAGACAACAGCTTCCCTGTCCTCCCCCAGTGGAGTCCCGGTCTCCAATAGACTCATTTTATATGCTTGGGGATTAATACAGCACAGCAATCAGTCATAAAAAGCAAGCTTTAGTGAGTTTGTAAAGAGGCAGAACAGGCAAATCAAGTCTTGTGACCATCTTATTGCTTTTGAGTGCTTTCAAACAATAGTGATCAGATTTTTTTTTTTTTTTAATTTTTTTTCTTTTAACGTTCATTTGCTATTAAAAGAGAAGGGGAGTTGGTTTTTCGTCGTAAGTGGAGAGATTCTGGAAGAGCTTTCTGGCAAATTGTGAGAAATAACCTGAAATGTTTGCAAAGCTCTGAATATGCTTTTACCAATTTTAAGTTATTTTTGCCTAAAGTGCTTGTAAAATAGGGTTTTAAATACAACCCACCACACCACCCTCCCCCCTCCCAAAAAAAAAAGTCACAGGCAGTTTACGCCATTGTCCCAACCTTTATTTAAAAGTCAGTTTGTATTTTGAAGTTGGTGCGAGTATTTGTGTGGTGAGAATAATTAAAAAAAAAAAAAAATTTACAAATAAGAAAGTACTAAAAATGTGAGGCTCTACCCAGAATTACCCTCAGATTTTGTACAAACCTGAACTGTGACGGTAGGTTGTACTGACTTTGAAATCCCTGCCTTCTTAATGTAGACATCTTTTTCCTAAATGGGGGGAATTTATGAAGCAATGCAGAAGAATGCATTTTAGGAAGTAATTCTTCCCTGTGAGGGCACTAAGGCCCTGGCACAGGTTTCCCAGAGAAGCTGTGGCTGCCCCGTCCCTGGAAATGTCCAAGGCCATGTTGGATGGGGCTTGGGGCACCCTGGGATAGTGGAAGGTGTCCCTGCCCATGGCAGAGGGACCTTGGAACTGGATGATCTTTAAGGTCCCTTTCAACTCAAGGAATTCTGTGATTTTCCTGGACTTTCCACTCCTTCAAATCCCCGTGTCCCCCTTCGGCAGTGTGCACCGCCAGCTCCCTGCGGTGCTGTCCAGGGTCCTGACGAGCTGCCCCGCTTTGCCAACGAGCCTTTCCATGTCCAGGGCTGGTTCCAGTCTCTTGCTGCTTGGCCAAGGCATAACCAACCCACTGCGGAGGGCTCATGCTGCTTTAGGCTTAAGGGGTTTCTCTAAGGGAAGTTTCTCTTCCAGTAGTTTCTTATAACATCCAGCAATTTATGAGGAGGAGAAACTGGCATTGGTTTCTGAATAGGCCTTTACTATCCCTAAACCAACATTTTTTGGGAAGCTTTAGCTATTCCTGATGTAAGTGAGGGTAGTGAATTTTCCTCTGTCGTAATCCAGCCTGAACTTGGCCATGTTGTAAGCTCTGGAAAACTTTATCAGCTGGAAGTAGAGACATGGGGGCTGAGCTGCTAAATTTGCTGAATTGATGTTCCAGTCATGGATCCAGTGTCTGTACAGGACATTTCCCACAGCTGCTGCCCCACACTAGGGTGGTGCTGGCGAAAGAAGGCAAGAACTGACAGACTCTCTGCGTTTCTCTCAGACCTGCCTGGTGGTGTTCATCTAACACAGAATTATGAACTGCCAAGATTGGAGAAGGCAGAAGCAAATAAAAGTGGATCACAGGGTGAGAGAGGGGGGAGTTCAGGGCCCATGGGGAACTCCTGGGAGATGGCAAATGTGTTGTCAGTCAAATGAGAGGTTATTGTTAGTTTACATCTTCCCTCCTTCTGTCTGGACACGTCGAAATTTGCTGTCCAATGAGTATTTTTTTAGGAAGAACCTCCCCTCTTCAGACTAAGATAAAAGAAATTTTTTTTTCACCCCAAATTTAATTTGCACAGGATTGGCCCTGTGTTGCTTTTATCATGAAATTGTTAAGGTTGGAAAAGAGCTCCAAGATTATTAAGTCTGTGTTGGAATCAAGGATACTCTTCAGCTTTGCTCAGCATTTTCTGCAGCCTTACAGCTTACTCTAAAAGTAGTATATAACTCAGAGAATACCTAAAGAGTTAAAATTTGTAAACAGTAAAGAAAATACATACAAACAAATCAGAGAATTTAGTTTTGCACGAATTTTCATGGGAAAGGAAAACACAGCTGAAGCTAAGACCAAGGGAATCCCAGAGCATTTAAAAATTTACCTTCCGTTTTTTGCTACATGGCATCTCAGTTCAAAAAGTGGGGCTGATGCCACACCAGTGATGGAATGAAGATGTCACCGAAGTTCCTGAACAAGACACACTGTAAGTTGCACTTGGTTTTGTTTAAATTTAAGATGGCTTCCATAACACATTTATGCTAAACTCTGAAGTTTCCTTTCATTTTTCAGTACAAGTAAGTATTAATGTAGAAACATAATTGCACAAAAGGGATTTGTGTTTGATTTTTTCATTTTGTCATTCAGGAAGTATTTCAACCTGCTTGTCCACTTGCATAATTGTTACACAATGCCATTAGTTCTGTAATAATTTAAGAGTTCTGAAAATCTTCATGTTTTAGCATATGTTCATAGTCAATATTTGTTATAAGACAAACATCCAGTTGGTAATGTCTTTTTTTGGGGGGGGTTGTTCTTAAAACATTTTCTTCTGGAGTTTTGAAAATGTGATCAAAGTAAGCACAAAAGCTGTGTGTCCTAAGAGAAAAAGTCTTGATAAAGCTCTGAAGTGGTAGTGCATTAGTCAATGAGAGGTACCTTGCCATGGTAGTGTTAACTCTAAAACATAAGCAGAACAAATGGTGGTGATGATCACTCTTCTACTGCAGACCTTGCTTTCAGAAATACATGTTTAAGTAGTATTCATAGCATAGTAATAAGAAAAAAAAAAAAAAAAAAAAGATAAATAATCCATACCAAGTCCTCAATCTGGATGGAGAGGGGATTTTCAGCTGTTGTGCTGGGCAGTTTTGGTTCTGAAGTTGAGTTTACTGCAAGTTATTTATAATCATAGAATGGTTTGGATTGGAAAAGATCTCTTAAGACCATTGGATCCAACCATTCCCCCAGCGCTGCCAAGGTCACTACTAACCCATGTCTGCAAGTGCCTCATCCACATGGCTGTTAAACCCCTCCAGGGAAGGTGTAGAAAGTAAAAAGTAAGAAATATTTCTCCATTGCCTGTCTGAATATTAAGTTTTGTAAGTTAGTTTTGAACTTCCCCTAACAAAGATTTTAGAAATTGCTTTATTTTAGAAAATGAGGCACCCTGTTTGAAGGCCATTAAAATAGCTTGTAATACACTGTTGGTACATCAGGTGAACTAGCAATAAAGTTTTGATTTATGAGAAAAGCAAGAAGTAAGCTTTTTTATACATCAAAGGAACTTTGCTGGTGACCAGTGAGCAGCCAATAGCTTTAAGGGAGCAAAGATGGAGTTCTCCACAGCCACGCTGTTGCTATAAGGTAGGTATGGCATTGCCACTCCAAGCAAGTGCCCAACTGCTGCAGGTTGCTAAATGAACAAAGTGTCAGAGTCTTTGCTGTTCTTTGTTGTCCTGGCTGCTCCTAGGAGCCTGCTTGTGTCCCCCCCTGTGCCCCTCCCTGCTGGTCCTGCTGCCATGGCTCGGCTCTGCTCTGCTGCTGGCTCTCTGACAGCGCTTGGAGGGATTTCACTGGGGATGATTTTCTCCATTGCACTCTATGAGCCAGCACTGGGCTCATAGAGGTGGCAACCCCTTTCTTGTGCTTCTCATAATTGTTACTGGCATTTTCCTACTTTGCTATTTTATCTCTTTTTTCCTTCTTTATGAAGAAAAAAAAAAAATTAAGCTGAGTGATCACGTTGGATTCCAACATTTAAGCTCATTTGGGTTTTAATCTTGTTTTTTACTATGCTGAGAACCTAATCCCTTTCTGCAATTTTAGACTGGGGCAAAACTCACCTGTCCTCACCTTAAGCAGATCAGAACAGATGGGGATTCCACACCTGCTCTGAGTAGCCAGGGCTGGATGGCCCATTCCAGGAGGAATTTTCCTAAATAGCCACCCTAAACCTCCCTGGAATATCTGGGGGTCATTTCCCCATGTCCTGTCTCTTGTTATTCAGGAGAACAGACCAATCCCAATGTGGTTGCACTCTCCTGTCAGGGAGTTGTGCAGAGCCAGAAGGTTCCCCCTGAGCCTCCTTTTCTCCAGGCTTAGCTCCCCCAGCTCCCTCAGCTGCTCCTGGTGCTCCAGACCCTTCCCCAGCTCCATTCTCTTCTCTGGACATGCTCCAGTCCCTCAAGCTCTTTCTTGCAGTGAGGGACCCAGAACAGGCTCACAGGTTCATGGTGCCTCAGCAGGGCCAGCACAGTTAGCTTTTTGATGACTCTTTATAAAAGTATTTGGCTTTCATGATAAATCCTATGTATATTGCTTGTTTTAATTGTATTTAAACAACTTGGACTAGGAATCAGTTTAACACTGAACATTTGCATGTTCTGTGTTGGCACTTTGCTCACAGAACAGGTCATGGAAATTGTGTACGTTGGCCTTTTTGGGGAGGGAGTTGGGGGAGAATAATCAGTTTGCTGCTTCAGATTACCTCTGTTGTGGAAGAAGTGATCTACATTTGCTACAGAGGGAGGAAGTTATCTACATTTGCTACAGAACTATTCAGCTGTTAATGTTAAATGTAGGAATTAAAATGAAGGAAGGGAAGATCATGCTGGAAGAATATCTAAGATCGGCTGAGTAAAAAAAAAATAATACCTAGAAAAGGAGATCTAAACAGTTACAGAATCATAGAGTGGGTTGGGTTGGAAGGAACCTTAAAGTTCGTCTCATTCCACCCCCATTCCATGGGCAGGGACACTTTCCACTAGATCAGTTTGCTCCAAGCCCTGCCCAGTTTGGCCTTGGACACTTCCAGGGATGAGGCAGCCACAGCTTCTCTGGGCACCCTGTGCCAGGGCCTGGCCACCCTGACAGGGAAGAATTTCCTCCTAATATTAATCTAAGCCTACTCTCTGGCAGTTTGAGCCATTCCCCCTTGTCCTGTCACACCATGTTCTTGTAAATAGTCTCTCTCCATGCAAGTCCAAGCTGACAGTGTCTTAAAAAAAGTCGAAGCAAGCCTTGCAGACCAAGGGACTGTGGCAGGGGAGAAGTAGGTTTTAGGTTCACCAGTGATTTTAAAAGAGATGAAAAGCAAATTCCGAAGTTGTTGATAAACCATTTACAAAGACATGTTTCCCCAGATATGGGATGTGGAGTGGCTGGTATTTCTGTTCCTTACTCCCTTTACTCTACACTATGTATTTCTTTCCTTATGCACATCACAGGCTGTGCCTACCTTTGATCAGAGGTGAGGCTGATTCACATAAACAAGGCTAGGGGAAAAGGCAGTGTTGCATGTGCAATAAATGGGAAAATATTGATAAGGAAATAATGGATGAAAATGCCCAGTAATTTGCTGAGGGTAAAAAGCATCCTTAGTGACTAATACCTATGAGGAGCCTCACCCTTGATGTTAAGTCTTCTAAACTGGGCCAACAGGCTTGAGCACACCATTTCTGCCCCTCACCATGGGTAAAGTGAGTGCATAAGACTGCAACAAATCTTATCCCACCAAGGGATCTTACTAATAGTGCCATTAAAATTACAGCACATCCCTTATCACTGTAAACATTTGTGTGTCATCTAACTGTTGGCTTCGCTCTCTTCTCCTTGCCTTGTAAACTCTTCCTTAGTGGAATTGTTTATTACTACATTTAGACAGACCTTGGCACTTCCTATCAACTGCTCTCTAGGCCAACATTAGATTTTGTTTTAGAAGCAGCTTTTTTAGCCACATCTCTTATAAAGTGGTGCAATTCCAGTCTTTGCCCCAAGCCCATATTTGATGATAACAAGATGTAACTGGGAGAATTTCCTCCTCAGTTCTGTGTATTTCTCATTGCCAGGGCTTTTTTCTAAATTTGAGCCATCTGTTGTGAGTCTGCACTCCATGGGTTAAAGTTTATTTTTATATTAAGACAAGCTTTCATTATGTTTTCCTTCTTTCCCCCTTTCTCACC
>JAGMWU010000051.1:376333-462407 GCA_018697195.1 Certhia americana
CCCCCCCCCCAATCTGGAACTTCAGATTGGAACTTCAGGCTTTCTAGTTAAGCTTTTATGGTGGCCACAAACAGGTGCGTGCTTTACAGAGGGTCTTATTCTGCAGCTCCCACTGGCATCCCTGGCCTCCTGAACTCCCTTTTGCTACCTCCTTCCCCCTCAATAATTTTTTATGAATGATAGCTTTTCAGCACCCTGGGAACAGCTTGATGGGAAAAACACTCTTTGTGGGGTGCAGTCAAATCCTACACATTTCTCCAAGGGTTTTCTATGAAAGGACTGGTTCTGTGTTGCAGGTATGGACGTGTGGACTCCCCCTCCCTGCTGGCTCCCCCACCTCCTACTTCTATGATTCACTGTGATAAATTTGCTTTTTAATAATGCTGGTAGGCTCTCACCACAGGTGCTTCTCAATTAAAATCCACTTTGTTTAAAAACTGAAGGCTTGTTTAACTGAGCCCCTGGGGAGAGTTTTCAGATCCCAGGATAGGTGACACAAATAGATTGGTGACCCTCTGGAGCTGCATTGAAAATACCATATCCTGGGGTACCAGAGGGCAGTGTCACTGTGAAAACAAATCCGCATGTTTGAGAAACCCTGGGTGGAATCCCTGTGACTTGTCGTTTTCAGTGTGGGGCCTTTTTAATCCATCTTTTAGCACTTTGTTTTGTTCCTGCTACCCTTCTCACACCCCCTCCCCCCCCACCCCAAGTACTTTCACCTTCTTTCTAGTACTGATATAGCTATTTACAAAATACAAAGGTAAAAAGGAGATTTTTTTTTTTCCAAGAACAGTCTCTCCTTTGTAGTCTAAAGATACATGCAAGAAATTAATCTGAATGGCAATGCAGGGTGTAGAAAGATATTTGGAGGAAAAAAAAAAAGAAAAAGCAACTTGAAAATGAATTTTTTTTTCATTTATTTTTTTTTAAAGAGAAAGGAAAATGTACTTTTGAGTGATCTGATCTTTTCCCTGCGTTCTTAGATGTGTATTTTTAGCATTTTGAACACATGTAATGTTCTCAGATAATGCTTACCAGAGCACTTTGAAATAACTACAGAGGGTGGATGGGATGACTCAGGGGACTGGTAATTGAACGCGGAGCCTTTTCACCTCGAAGTCCTCAGTTTGAATGGAACCCAAGTTGAGAGCGACCTCGTGGTTACCCTCAGATGGGTGTTTAGTGGCCTGTCTGAAGTGAGTTGGTGGTCCCAGTCCAGCCCTTGGCAAGCAGCTGCCACATCACAGCGACCACGGCTGCACTTAGTGCCAATTATCAGCTGGGCTGGCAGTGCCGGCAGCGAGGGCAGGCATGGAATTAGCCTGTGCTGCTCCTGCTGTCAGAGGTGGTCCCTGCTGCTCTTGGAGCCCTTCAGCAGCAGCAGCAGCAGCTGGGTTGGATACTGTTGGCCTTGTGGGATGTGTGTTCCTGCACTCTGGGGAGACAGCAGCACTCCCAAGTGCTGAGCTGGGTCCCCGTATGGGTTTGGTTTTGTTTTGTCCTCTGCAGGTTGTCAGTCCCTGGCTTCAAGGGCTTCTCCATGCACAAGGGTTGGACTTTCCCACACACCCTTGGTCAGTCAGATTTGTCTCCTGACATCTCTGCTAAGTGTGACAAAAGGGAGATTCTTCACATTTTTGAGTCCAGAGAAGGGAACAGAACTGGGGAAAGGGCCTGGAGCACCAGGAACAGCTGAGGGAGCGGGGGGGTCTCAGCCTGGAGGAAAGGAGGCTCAGTGGGAATCTTCTGGCTCTGCACAACTCCCTGACAGGAGGGGACAGCCAGGTGGGGGTCAGGTGCTGCTCCCAGGGAACAGGGACAGGACAAAAGGAAATGGCCCCAAGCTGTGTCAGGGGAGGTTCAGGTTGGACATCAGGAGGAATTTCTTCACCAAAAGGGTGGTCAGGCATTGGCAGGGATAGGGGGGGATTGGCCCAGGAAGGAGTCCCCATCCCTAGAGGCATCCAAGGAATGACTGAACGTGGCACTCTGTGCTCTGGCCTGGGTGACAAGGTGGGAATCAGTCACAGGCTGGACTCAGTGACCCTGGAGGTATTTTCCAACCTGAATGATTCTATGAGACTGTGATTTCAGACCATTTGTTTGATAACAGTAATCACACTTCTGGTAGCTCTCAGCTCCCAAAGTTTCTGTATCACCCCATTATTTTTCAATCTTTTTTCTGAAGTAGTTTTACATTTTATCTCTGAAGAAGTTGGGGTTTTTTTCTAAAGCTAAGCTAAAATATAGTCATTTTGAAAGTGTGAAAACAAAATAGATAATTCTTACCCTTTAAAATGCCTTATAGCTGAAAAAAACCCTTCCATAAATAACTTGGGTTTTGGTAGTTTTTGAGTATAACCCTCACAGAGATTCTGAATGGTGCTTTAATGGATTCCAAAGCCCACAGAGCATCCCTCTGCTGGCAGTAAGATTTTGATGCACAAATTTTGATGCACAAATCTTATCTGTGACAACCTATTTGCAAAATCATGACAATTTTCACATGTAAACGAAAAGTTGAAATCAATATGGTTTACAACATTTTAAGCTGTAAAACAGTTCTTTCCAAAAATTGGGAGTTCATTTTTTGCACTCTAAATTTCATTCAAGGGAACACAATTCTAATCAAAATGCAGTGGGTTTTCCCCCCAAGTACTAAACTAAGTCTCTAGAAACCCATCTTTGTGGGTTTTTTTGCCCCTAACTCTTAATGTTAACTGTGGTTTCTGTAAAAATCAGCATTTCCTCGAGGTATTGTCTGCCCAAATAGAGATGTTGAAAATGAATGTAACAAGAGTGACCTTACGAGGGTTTTTTCCTCTGAGACAAATGACTGAAGTGAATAGCGCAAATAGAAACAATGTAGATTTTTAAGCTTTTGATTCCTAGTATTGGTAAAACAGTAAGGAAGAGTTTGTATAATAGGAGATCTAAGTATTGCCTGTTGAGGACGACAGGGATGCAACTTTTGGAATTTGTAGTTTAGGTTGGGGTAACATCCTGCTGCGCACATCCAAGTAACCAGTTAGGCTGATTTCCTCATTTCTGGTCACTCACTGATAGATGATTTAGCCAGTCTTCACTGAGAGGGAATGGATTTGCACTATCTTTGCAGAATATGGTTTATTTTTATCCAGCAGGAAGATATAAGAAAGCAGGTGGGAGAGCAGCTTTCTGGTGGGAGCAGCACTGCTGGAGATGGAGGAAAGCCTGGCTCAGGGCTTTCTCTTCTCTTTTGGGAAAGCTCAGGAAATTAACTCTTGGAAGGGTCTGCAAGGATAGTCCCATGCTTGGTGTCTTGAGCAATCCAGAAAAGAGGCAAAAGTCATTGCTGTTTGCAAGTTGAGATTAGTGGGTAAAGTCAAGAAGATGTAAGTGCTTTGCCTCAGTTGTGAAACAGATGTGTCCCTCACCAGGAGCTGATGGTGGCAGAGTGTTCATTCTTTAAAGCTCAGGCAGGAAGGAGGACTGTGCATAACACAGCCCTGAAAACCTGGCTTGGAGAACATGTTCACAGCAGAAGTGCTGAAAGTCTGGAGGAGATGGAAGTCTTCTAAGTAATGATGGGTTTATGGAGGAGGCGACACTTTCACGAAGGAAGAACATGGAAAAAAATGAAGTAGAAACAGTTGGCAAGGTCACTCTGTCTTGTTGTCTCAAGAATGTCAGGAAGGAGGCCTCCAAACAAACCAAAGCCCTGGGAGTGAGGCTATCACCATTTCTTCCTGCTCAAAATGAATTCTTGTTCAAGGCATTTCCAAATAAGGGTTAGGAGCTGAGCACTGCAACCGCAAGATGACAGTGCAAGGCTGTCAAAACCAAAACTCCTTTTTCTTTCTACTTAAAATAATCCATGTCCAGCCATGTATCAAAGTGCCTCTGTAACCTGCCATGCTCCAAAATAGACTGACAGAAACATATATATAGACATGACAGAAACAAATCCTCCTGGAAGAATAAATTATGAGAAAAGCATTAGCTGGAAACTCTAGAGTAAGAATGGCTAGCAAGTTGCACCGTTGACTTAACGTGATTTTAATCATGGGCTAGTTGTTCATCTCAGGGCTAAAAATGCCACCATGAGTCTCTTGTGTGAGCACAGGGCACATGGAAATCACGTGGCAAAAGTAGCATTTGCATAATGGGAACAGTAGAAACAAAAAAACAAAAAAAAGAGAACAAGGGGCAGGATTTCCTGGCCAGTATGAATTAGCCTGAAGTCAGTGGAGTTTTACTAATCCATGCCTCAGAAACCCTCCCCTTCAGTTTCCCAATGTTACAGCAGCAATGAGCCTTGTTGAGATGCCTCACTGAAGTAAAAATCAAACCACTGTGCTACTGAGGGAAGGAAGGAAAGAACAATTTTAGCATGTAAGATTAGGGCAGTGCTGTCAGGGCGGGACCAGCCTGGAGTTTGCCAGTACTTGAGCCCACTTACACTTTGTATAAACTTCTAAATATTCAGGAAACCATTCAGTGATCTTTTGATTTCAAAAGCTATCTGGAGGCCTAAATGTCCATACCCAACAATTAAACCAATAAATACAGAGGCCAGTCTTTAAAGTTCAGAGCTTCAAATGCTCCCACTAGTGCATTATTCATGGGCTTGGTTTTTTCCTTTGATATCTCTCTATGGTGTGATCTATATAGCAGAAAAGAACCCACATCTGTCTGTTTATACCACCCTGGAAATTCCTGTGGGCAACCAAAAAAGTCAACCACAAATAACTGCTGGGCTACCAACAAACATAGTATCTGGAGTGCCTCCACCCACCTGCCATCAGGCAGACTTCTAAATCTCATTCAAAATGGGAAAAGTCAGATCAGGGTGGGAGGCAGAAGTAGAGGGAGAGCTGGGGGAAAAATAACTAGAACAAAAGACTAACCTGAAATTAGCAGAACTAGGATTCTTTGACTCCTTGTGGGGTTGGGGACTAAACCCATTTGTGCTAAAAGGCGACAGGTTCTTCTGAGCTGTGTCTTGATGAAAGGTGAACAGAAAACATCCTGTAATTCATTTGGAAAATTCATGAAAGATTACCCAACAGGATGTTGGGAAAGGCTGTAAATGCCTGTTTTGCTTGAGCCAGTGGGGGTTCTGGTCATTCTCACTTTAGCTGCAGGGTCTCTTTGCATTGTTGTGGGTCTTTTTGGAGAGGGTTACAATTTCCATTGGCTTGAAAAGCTTCCCAAATGTTTCAGGGATGACTTCCTTACCAAGGCTTTTACTCACCCAGATATTTTCGTGTACCTGAACTAAAGCGTTTGGGTAGTGTTCTCAAAATCACTGGAAGTAGTTGCATGCTTAAAAGTAGGCATCCAGAAAGATGAATGTCATCCCATGACCCTTTAATTCTTGAAAAGTATGGAACAGACTCTGATTTATTAAGCTGATCCTGCATAATACTACTTGATTTGCAGTATTCAGAGAGCTTTTATTGTTATTTACCTCACAATAATATTCAATCACTTGGATGTTTCACTTTAACTTGATTTAGGACTAAAATAAAGCCATGGTGGAGATGGTATGAGGATTTTATTGTCCACAAACAGTCAGGTGTTGCATCTGTTTCTGAGGCTTTAGTTCTTGGTGAGGTAATTTCTCCCTGATGCAGATCATCTCACGTGCTGGAGTATACCACACTGACATTGACTCACCTGCTTAAAGTTTGTTAGTCTTACAGCTTTTATTTCCTGAATCTGCAGAACACTTTTTCCCCTTCCAGTTGTGTTCAGTCTTCTGAGAGAGGAGTGCCTTTTTGACTCGTCCTGACTTTCTCCCCTGTTCTGTTTATCCTTTCTACAGAAGATGGCCACAATTCCTCCATTTTGTGCAAATTAGAGGTAGTGCTAGGGTCCCTGGCAAGTTCCCAGTACAGGTCTCAGATGACTTAAATGCTTCCCATGGGTACATTGACACATTATTGAGCAATTACATTCTCTTGTGGCAGTCATCTGTGGAATAAGTAAACTGCCTCTGTGAGCCCCACAGTGATATCATGCACCATAAATGCATGCTTGGCCTCCATTGTGTCAACAATCCCTCACGTTCTCAAAGGCAGAAATGTGAGTGTAATTCTCAAACTACACTGACTAATAAACAGGTTAGTTTTATTACTTGTTTCTACCTTGAAGGGCAAAATAACATTTCATTTATAAGGCTACGATGAAAGGAGAAGGCATATGGGTAAGCCTAAAGTGATTATTTGTTTATTCACTGTAAACGTACTAATTTGGGGTTTGGGGAGCAAAAAGGGAGGCCAGCAGAAGAGAGTGACTTACATTAGAACATTAGATCTTTCTTTTTTTTTCTTCTGGCTAGGGCAAGGTTGGTCATGAAGATCATTTTCTCATCAATAACTTTAGCAAGACTATGACATACATTACTGATTATTCCCAGATCTGCTTGCACGAGCTGTATATTTATTCAACAGGATGTCAAGTAACACCATCCTGAAAATTAGGAGATCTTTGATTGCATGTTGTAGTGTAAAGTTAATGGTGTAATGATTATTTTTTTCCTCTCCCTTTAAAAAACTTGTGTCTAAATGTTTTGCAAAACTTTGAAAACTCCCAAGGACAGAGCATAACTAAAAAGGTGACATAACTCCTTGTGTACTCATTAATAGCATATGTCAGCTGTCATTAATGGGATAGATTGTGCTTTGGTGCCTTCTTCAGCCTTTGTGTCATTCAGTGATGTGTGGTTGAGGCTGATCGCTCTCAGCCCAGCACAGGGGGAGTTTGGGGTCCCAGCACACACAGCTGGGGCACATCCAGCTCTCAGCCACTAGCACCTCCAAGTCCTTCACTAAGGGCTGCTCTGGATGATGCTATCCTCAGACAAATTTTATGGCCACGAGGAGTGTTGAGACCTCTGAAAGAGAGAAGTCCAGTGCTCCTGCCTGAATCCCCCTGAAGGTGGATGTGGCAGCGCAGGGTGTCCTACACACGAGGCCGATCGGGTCATTTCCTGCAGATCTTTGTTGTGGCTGGGGACAGAGCACAGACCCCAGCATGCTTTTCAGCATTGTACAGTATTATTCAGTCTGGTTGAATGACTACCCTCTGCTTTGTCATCAGAGAATATTTATGACCGTCGAAGGAAGGCTGAGTTCCTGGAGACGGGGTAACGCATGGCTTTCTGCTGCCAGACAGAGCGTTCCTTTCCGTGGTCACACCAATGTTTTTTCATACTCCCACGGACACCACAACTTTTTTGGATAAGGAAGAAGATGATGGAACACAGATGAGGGAAAGAAATGGCCTCAGAGAACTTGGATACGTGGGGGTATTTTTACCCTTTGGGGTTTTTTCTTCCTGAATTTCAATGAGTGACTTATTGGAAACTTCTTTGGGTTTGAAGTGTTTTTTTTTTTTTTTTTTTTTTTCTTGTTCCACACACACGAAACTGTTTTGGGTTGTTTTGTTTGTCTTTGTTTATAATGCAGTTGAGATAGGGTGACTTGATATTTTTAAAATAGAAAACTGATGCCTTCTGAGGGAATAGGGGGAAGAGAGGAGGACTTTACTAGCTGGAAACATGGGTCATACCAAGGACAACTTGTTACTGTGAAGGTTGTGCTGGATATGGGGGGGAGGATTTGGTGAAAGCTGGTATGGAGCCAAGAGTAGTGCTGCTTCTCCTTGGGTGCCAAATCAACTGCCGGTTCTCCAAATGCCAGATCCAAAGGGTCCCTGTGCCACAGCCATATATCTCTTTTTATTAACTGATTTTTTCCTCTTTATTTTAAAGCAAATTCTAGATTTGACTTTTCCAACATGGCATTAGAAACTATCAGGCACTGAATGCCAAGGAGGTGCCTTCAATTTCACTCACTGACATCCTGCTATCCCCTATCACTCCGTGAAAAATCAACCTAAACCAAAAAAATTCCTTGTCTTATTGGTGAGGTAAATGAATGGGATTACAGATCCAATTTTTGAGTTGCTAAGATTCAGAACACTCATGGAAAATGCTCAACATCTTGTCCCTTCTCATTTTGATCATTGCCAAAGCCCTAAAAGGCACTTGAAGTTTAGGAGCATCTTCTGGAGGCTGTTACATGCTGTAGGCTGCTGATGCCTTCTGGAGGCTGACCTGGAACATAGACCAGACAGAGTAAAAGGATAAAGTAGGGATTTACTAAAAGGCCTCAATGATTACACCCTGGGCAGTGCAAGAGTCCAGCCAGACCACACCCAAGATGCCCCCAAAATGGTCACAAAATGGATGATCATCATGAATATCACACTTTTATAAGTTCTGGTCCATTTGTATATTGGAGTTACTTGTTCAATTACAGTTTCAGGTTTTGAAGGCTCCATCCTCCTTGTTTTTTCTTCTCACTTCACCATTGGTTTTGTTCTTGGGCTTAAAGTTGTCCTTGGTACCAAACTAGAGAAGGAATTGTTTTGTCTATCTACTCTGTGAAGAGAGCTTAGTAGCATTTAATATGAAACCTAAAACTCCCCACCAAAACAGCACAGAGAGCACTAAAACCTAAGACATCACTGCCCAGCACACCCTGAAGTGACAGCAGGTTTTCAGAGAAAGAAATTGTCAGCAAGTTATCCAATGAGCTGTGGAAAAGGAGTATAATGTGTCAATGACAGTGTCTTCCAGGGATTACCAATCCAATGAACAGTGTGGGTCTCTACAAGAGGCCTCTCCACCTGGTGCCTGTTGGGGAGAGCACAGGGCTGTTTTCCATGCTGTGCAATTAAATTAATGAATAGTATAAGGCATTCTACTTTTTCAAGCCACCACCGTTGGGATAACTTAATAGTTTGAAAGGAATATTTCCTTGCCATTTCTATGTCTATATAAAAAATATTATCCAATACGTTAATATTGGCAAGTGGTCACTGTAGGGTAAGTCTCTTTGATGGTAATCCTCTTTCCCTTCTCTGCTGTCACATCCATTCCAAAGCTTCCAGAGTTTGCTATGGGAACTGTTCCAATTGGAGACAGGGATTAGAAATGGATGAAATAAATTCTGTTGTTCTGAGATTTCTGAATAACGTGTTTGCACTGGTGCTGATGGGTTCAAACACAAATTTGGATATACTTTGCTGTCTCCTGCAGGTGAACTGAGAGAGAGAGAGAGAAAAGGTGGCTTTGGCTTTACATATCCATTATCACTTAATTTTGATTTTGTTTTTCTGAAATACTTGAGGTTTCATATATTTTGAGTTTAGCAAAGGTACACTTTGTGCAGATGCACTTGAAACATCAGCAGATGAGCGCCAGGAAATAATGTTGGACAGGGCACTGTTACAGTCATCCTTTTTACCACTTCCTCTCAAACTGATGTAAACAGATGCATGTTTTTATGTCATTTCCCTTGGGAAAGGGGGAACACTGAGCTCAAGTGATCAATATGTGGCTTTTCCGTGGTTACTTGGGAAACTTCATCCCTGAAATCTTTTTTAATCACAAGTTATCTCGCATCCTTTGACAGGATCCAGCTTTATGTTTTTCATCTACTGTAAGTTATAGAATCTGGCTAATAGGAACAAATCTGGATGAGCTGGTTTATGCAACAATAAAAACAGGTATGTGTGTTTGTGAAACTAAGGAGTTTTAAAAAGGGAAATAATCACTGTTTTAAAATAGTGATTAATTTTAGATTTTAGATGTACTGTAAACTTCCATATTCATTTACTTCTCCTTGCAAACATTTTTCATATTTTATTTTTTCCTTCAGCATTTTTAGCAGATCTATGGAAGCTGGATTTGATGGCTTCTGGCACACCATGATTTCTCTTCACTTCGGAAGGCCCTGAATGAGGCAGTCCTGTGTGAACATGAGGTGCAGTGGCTGTTTTGTGGGGATCAGTGCCAAGACACTCTGGTGTGCCGTTCCTAGATTGTATTTCTGATTGTGTTGCAGCTCTGGACAAATCACATCTGGGAGATTTTGAAGGGCACAGATCTGGTGTTTATTTCCCACTGACGCGCAGTAACATGAGTGGTTGTATTTTTCTGAATCCCTTCCTTACAATCTTTCAGTTTCCATGTTCTCAGTTATCCCAAATAAAAGATAAAGGCTCTGGGGTTATCTGGAACTGAAGCTCTGCAAAAATATGCTTACAAAGGTCCCTCCAAGAGCAGCAGCAACTCATTTCTACAGCTGGAGCTGCTGGGTACTTGGTGAGCATGGGCGTCCCAGACTGGAGATGAAAGGGGTTCCTGAGCCACAGCTTCCTTCTAGACACTAATGGGTGGGTGAGACTTTGTACACCACACTGCCAGATTTGCAGGTTTGGCAAATAAATTGTGAGGCAGATTGTTCAGAGGGCTGGGAGGAGGTTGGAGGTCTGTGGGGTTGTGTTTGTAGGATGGGAGAGAGATGGGGTGTCAGTGCTGTGTGTCTGGGAGCTGTGCTGGGAGATGCTCCTGGACCTTCCTCCAGCTTTGAGGGGGGATTGGGACTTGTGAGGCCAAACATGGGGGTTGTTGGAGGTGGGAGCTGGTGTTTTCTGATAGTATTGAGAGCAATTTTAACAAAGCCAGGTGAGGGCAGACGCTATTACAGGTACAAAATAATAGCACTAGTCAAAAGGCACAATAGCCCTGTGGTACACACAATGGAGAGGAATTGGGAGTTCTTGGATCACTTTTGACTTTGCCACAGACTTCCTGTGTTACTTTCAGGCAGTCACTTAACCTCTGTGTCCACCATCTCTGAAGCAGCCAGGCTTGGAACAGTTTGTCTCTCTGGTAGCGTGTATCTAATTCACCTGTTATTATCAAAGTTAAATATTAAAGAACTGCTGTGTTATCATAGGATAAAACCATGCCACAGCATTCTCACTGTGAACTTTGTTCTTTCATTATTACATTGCTTCTCAGGAAAAAAAATGTTTTCACTGCATAGAAGTAAGTTAGGCAGAAATTCACGATGCCTGTTGTGCGAGCTAGACTCGTAGATTTGATGTCTGACATAAAATAAGAGATGCATGTTAAATGCCATAGGAAGACGTCAGGGCTGCTTGTTCAAAAAAATGAAGCACAAGTTTGGGCATTGAAAGTAAACAAATAATATAAAACTTTGTGGAGATCAGCCTTCCAAAGCTGTTTGGAAAGTTCCGTAACTTGTGCCTAACTGTAGGCACTCCTCATCCCCTTGGCGACAGGCATGCTGCTCTGAATTTGTTGTTCAAACTTCCACTAATATTCTGTATCAGACAAGGAAATAACTCAGATAAGATCAATTTTCAAACATGTTTCTTCAGGAAGCAACTAAAGAGCAATTCCGAAAAATATCTACTGGAATGGAAAAATTCTGATCTCTGGGAAAATAAAGGGACTGCTGTGTGAGAGGAAAAATGTCCATACACTTGGAGGACAGGTGAATTTGTTTGCAGCCTTCAAGTCTGTCTTTGAAAGTGCATGGTCAGTTTATGAGGAGGTGCTTTCTTTCAGGTTTAGGAAGCACTGGTAAATGTCAAAACAATTTACATTCTTCTCATAATGGAACACAGAGGCTTTCTATGACGATTGGCAATTTGTCCACGTGGGGGAGAGGATGAATGGAGACTTTTGAGAAATGCAGTTTGGGCTTAATTATGTTTTCCAGTATTCATTGATACTCTGGGAGATGGTAATTGCCTAGTTGAAGTCTGGAGTAGTGAACTCCCCAGCAGACATCTACAGCACTGTCCCATCCACCCAAATTGGCAGGGATTTGGGCAATGTGGGGCCATCCATGTGCCATTCAAAACCAGCAGTTTCCCCAGTCCCACCATGCAGTGTCTCATCAGTTCTAGCTGATGAGAAATCTTCCAGCATAAAGGCAGCTTCTGAGGGATGGAACCCTGAGAGCCACATCTTTTCTCAGCCCTCCAACCCTAAGGAGAGTGTAAGAATGACCCATGGGTTTTGGCAGAATTTCAAATATTTCACCTGTGTTGTGTCTACTTTATCACATGCACTGATGTGTCAACCCTGAAACATTTCTACTGCCCTATAACGTATCTTGTCTCAGCTATCTCAATTTTCCCTCTAGAATTTTTTTTGGATGAACTATTCATTAGACAAATCACCTTTTTTTTTTTCCCACTGAGTATTTAAAATGATCCACAGACTATTTCAGATTGGTTGTGAGCAACTACAGAACAATATTTTGAGCAACTTTTTCTCCATGATCTATAAGGTAGGCCACTTTCCAGAAACTCCCAGAAGTATGCCTGGAGCATTCGAATCAGGGAAGTACTCAGCTGGAAAACCTGTCACCTTCAGTGGAAAAAAAACCCAAATCACCCGTATTCTTTGGATGTAATGCAGTGACTGTTTGGCGTGGTTTGGACGAGAGGTGTCTGCTAAGGAAGGCAGGAGGCTCCCTTAGAATGGAGAATTTAAATCCCCTCCCTCAGAATTATTATAACTTTGAAATTAAGGGGCTCTCAGGCGAAGATATGGGAATAGGAATAACAGTTCTTTATTATGGGAACTAAAATAAACAATAAAACCAAAACACATGCAGTAAGACAAACAAATAAACAAACAAACCCCACTGACAGAGACAGGATCCCAGCTGTCCCCCTATGGGTCAGGGTGTTGGTGGCAGTGCCATTCCATGGTGGCTGCAGTCCCAGTGGCAGATGTGGCTCTGTTGAAGTGATGCTCCTGGAGAAAAGTAGAGTTCTTTCACTGAAGATCCAGTGGTGATAGATGGGCCTGGTCTTCCTCTGGGAATCCAGTGGAAAGGCTGCTTGGTGTTCCAACTCCCAGATTTTTATCCAGTGGGAATACTTGGCTCCTCCCCCTGGCTGGAGCATTTCCCAGTGGGATGATGGAATTCTCTCAGTGACACTCACTGGCCCATGAGCAGAAGATCTCTCCCTGGAGGGAGGCTGGGTTGTGGCAGAGATAAGAAAACTGCCCCAGCAGGTCTACTGACAGTTGGCCATGGACAGACAATTACAGCACCCCACACACCTCAGTTTGATCAGATGGTGACAGAACACAGAGTTTGGGGTACATTTTGCACTGCAACCCATGACAGTGTTGCAAACCTCAAAACCAGAGAGGTCCTCCAGCTTCTGAACCAGCCACATCTCTGCCTGGTTGTGCTCTTGGATGGTTTGGTACAGCAAAGCAGAGCCTTTCTCTGAGGCACCTCCATATCCCTGCCTCGTCTGCTGGGACAGATGGGGCTGGTAGTGCCTCTAACCTACCCTGAATTAGTTGTGTTCTTTACTGCAGATCATCTTCAACAACATCTGCTGTGTTCCTTCTGCTGGCAGAGGTTTTATTTTGTCAATACACAATTTATTTACTGGGGTTAAATCAGCGTATCTGGCTATGGTTTGTATCGTTCTGTGTAAACTTGAGTCTTTGGGGTCTAAATGCCTGGGATGTCTTTTTTTTTCCTTTCAGTGAAATTTTCAGGAAGAAAGTGCTGTTAAAAAGGAGGCACAATTTAAATGTAAGGCTTCAGCTGAGGTGTGCTGCACTGCAGATTTTCATGTGGAGTTGCACAGCCATAAACCTTCAGCCACACAGAGCCCTGCAACAAGTTAGAGAAGGAGCACAGAGGCCTCTCCTGCAGGAATCCCCTTCCAGGAGAAGCTTGATTTGTGCAGGAACCTCCAAAGGAAGTAACAAAATCACTGCTTGTAAGGGCCTGCTAGACTTCATGTGGCTGTAGTGAAACAGGCTTTGGAAACACGTATTATAATGGATCATGTCTAACCTGGTAGGTACTTTCTACCTGTTTTCCCTTATATATGTGCTGAATCTTCAACACCACATGACACTTAATCCACACTATCAGGCAGAAGGCTTCATTTTAAATTATTCATTTGGAGATCAAACAATTTTTGTGCCTGATAGTGTCTCTGACAGTGAAAGGTCACAGAATAATTTAATTTAAAAGCTAAAGCAAAGCACTAATAATACATGATATCTCACCAAACCCACAGACGTCTCCCCTGCAGCTGTTGGATTTGAAAGAAAAAAAAAAAAAAAGCCATGGAATAATGGATTAATGATGCCTTCCAGCCTGAAACCTTTAGGTAATACACTACCAAAACATGATTCTTAATAGGAATATCGTGAGGAGCATCATCATTTAGAAACATAGCCAGCAAGCATTGGATTAATCTATTTTTGTTGTTATCCTTGCAGGCTGGCAGTACTTCTCTCCAGATGTACCATTTGGCACATTAAGCAATTCTTTTCTTAGAAGGAGAACCTATGGTTTTGCCATGTAATGCAAAACACCAATGGAATCACTACATAAGCAAAATGCCAGTAATGGTACAGTGGTCCAGCCACAAACATTGGTATGTTAATTTTGTTTTATTTTTCCTAGTGTGTCATCTGTAGTACTGTATTTTGTATCAGGACTATGGCTGGACTGTTTAGTATCAGATTTTAAAGTGTGTTTTCAGCAAGAGATTTAAGCTAGGAAACTAATGGTTGGGGAGGGTTTTTTTACTTATTATGGATGTAACTATAATTTTAGCTTGATTTTTGAGACCAGGCCAAATTTTCCCCTCAATTATAGCTGTTCTATCATTCAGCAGTATGCATCCACTTTTGATAATGATACCCAAATACACTGGAAAGCAAATAGTTTACACTAAGCTGTGGCTTATATATGCCATTGCTTCCTAAGACTAGCTAAGATTAAGACTGGGCCTTAATTATCTTTTTTTCACTCTGTTTGTAAGATTAGTTAAATTACAACATGTGGAGTTTCTTTGTGGAAAGCAGTGCCTGGCCTTTCCGTCCTCTGTGCTCCCTTGGTTCTCTAGTGGATCATCTCCAGTCCTTGTGAAGGCAGCAGCAGTCCCCTCTCAGCTGGGATGCCTCTCCAGGCTGGACATCCCCAGCTCCCTCAGCCTTTCCTCACCAGGGAGATGCTCCAGGCCCCTCATCATCCCTGTTACTCTCCTGGATCTCCTGGTTCTTCTCCAGGAGATCCAGGTCTTTCCTGTTGTGAGGAGCCCTGAACTGTCCTGGGTGTGCATGAGGTAATCAGTTCCCCAGCTGCTTCTTTTAAGGACCTGAGAGCTAGACATTGGGAAGCTTTGTCCAGATGATCATTTAGAGACTCCAGGATGGTAAGAAAGGATTTTTCACCTTTCACAAGTGATAATAACATTGTTGTTGTTTCATTGTCTTGCAGGTGAAGGACAGAAAAGGAGCAAGGACATACTTCACGTCACTCTGCCACTGTCCACTGACTCTTTATGTGTATTACAGAGTTTCTTCCCATCAACAGGCTTACCCTCTCCCCTGTCTGAAGCTTCCTATAGGATGAGCAGCAGAACAACTGCCTTCCTCCTAGCCTTGTGGCCAAGGGAGATGAAGGAGCTGGACAGGCAAATCACACAAGTTTCCTTGGCAGGGCTGGTCTTTGCACCAGGGAAAGGTTGTCAGCCTGGGGAGAGAGCTGTGGCAAACTGCCCAGCCTGACCCCTGGCTTGGGTTCTCTGGGGTTGTTCTGTTTGCTACAACAAATACCCTCTAATTCAAGCTTTGCGTAAGTGGGGTCATACTCTGCTCGGTAGAGTTTCAGTAGATAGCAAGTTTCTTTCCAGTTAATATGGCAGGTGTTTAGTTTTTTCCTGCCATTCACCAGAAATCTCACCTTTATTCCTCCCATGTTAACTAAGTCAGTTCTGGCTTTTGCCTGTCCCTGCAGGCAGAAAATGACACTTTCTGATTACTCTCCCCCTGCCTAAAAGCAATGCAAAAACAATGGCAAAAAACAGTGATTTCTCTCCAAGTTTTTAATGAAATGTGGTTATGTGGCCTTTCCAGATTGATTAGCTCTGTAATTAATAATGACCAGGTGAGGCAGGGAAGTTATTTTCGTTGGGTTTTTCTTGTCCCATGAATGCTGGGAAAGAATGCACGGAAGGCATTTAGTTGTGAGAACACTTTCCCTCTCCTGTTGGTACAATTCCTAAAATTTGGCCATGTTTTAAATCCCTGTGAAGAGCAAAACTTTATTATTTCTCCTCTAGAGGATTTCTGCAAAAAATTTAATCCTTGTTTCTGCTCAGCCATAGCAGGGAAAAGGACAATGTTAATGCTGTGCCCTGTTCAGTTTTTTCGATTTTCTTTTTTATTTTCTCTTTTATTTCTCTTTGAAGCAAACAACCCAGGGCAAAGCATGGCTGTGAAGGTTTGCAGCTAGCCTAGGAGCTGAAGTGGAGAGAGCCACTGCAGTGGTGCTGTGAGTTCAGCCATGCGGGTCCTGCATTGAGGGGATAAAGGATGCACATTCAAGGTAAACTACTTTTTAAAAAGTTACTAGCTAAATGTTTCAGTATGTATTTAGTCTTTCCCCACTCCTATTTGTATTGCAGGAAATGATCCTCTGCTAGTGGGATTGAGGTAGACTACGGGATTACCACGGGAATGTTTCTTTAAGGCAAATATGTTCAAGTTTGAATTGTGTGAATGTGACTTGCAGCATTGGCACTGCTTTACTCAGCAGTAAATCACAATCATGTTGTGATTAGGAGTCCACAAAAGAAATGTGAATTAGGCAATCAAGCTGTGTGAGACTTTTCCCTATGGCACACCAGCTACTCTTCATGTTTGCTGTATTTTCGTAACAACTGAACTTAACATATTCTCCATTCCAAAGTTCATTCCATTTTGTAGTGCTTTTCAGTTAGAGATGGCTTTTCACACCTGGCTGTCATCCAAATTGCATGTTGAAGGCATTTTTGAGGAAACTTGAAGTTTTAGAGTGTTAATAAAGTGCTGCCTGCTAAAATAAAGTCAGATTGGTTCAATGTTAATGTAAAAGAATAGGTAAATAGTAAATACTGAAATGTTAAAACAAATATAGATAATTTAAAAATATTACCCTGTGCTCAAGGTATGTTGGTGACATATCATGACATATTTTAATATTTTTCAGTTAAAAATTATGCACTGCCATATGCTGAGTATGTTAAACTTCCCTTCTACTGCTGCTGTTCCTATATTAAAGGATTCTGTTATAGTTATACAAAATCATGTTATGTTCGTTTCCTTCAAAATCTTCCTTGAACCTGCACCTCAGAAATGCCTACAGTTTTGTCTACAGTTTGATGCAGGTACTTATGTAAAGCTGCTCTTTGTCCCTGTGTGCCTTTTTTCTTTTGACTGCCTGAATCTGTATCTTCTCTCTTGACCTCTTTATTTGGGAGTTCTCTGAGGCAAGAGCCTCATACAGCAACTAGGTCCTTGCCCCTAATAATGCTCCCTCCCTATACATCCAACAGCAGCACATGGTTTTTCCTAAGAAGAGTGAGTCCTCTCCTTAAGAGAGGAATTAGGCTGGTATTCTATGAGATCAATCTTTTAGCTTAGTTATTGACTTGGTATGTTATTAGAGCCTTGGCATCAAACCAGTGATCCCTTTACATGAGTTTTCATCTAGAAGGGGGTGCCAGTCCCATTTTGGGGTAACTCTGCAGGCTCTCCCCTCTGCCTCACACCTTTCCACATGCCTTTATCCAAAGACCTCAAGGCTGCTGCAACATGTTGCAGGCTTATTCTCCTGAGCTCTGTGCCATTAGAATGGGCCATGTTGTGGAGTTTGAGAGGAGGACGATTCTGGTGGTGATTCCTGACCCACTGAGTTCCAGTGGGTACATTTTCATTTGATTTGTGTGATCCACTGACACGTATTATGGTGGTGTGTCGTTGGTTTCCAGGAAACAGGAGGAAGGACAAGAGAAAGACTGGGAGAAGTGGTTAGACTCAAGGCTCATAAGGGTTTTTTTCCCACCTAAATGGTTCTCTTTAGTGAAACCTTGAAAGGCTTTTCCTGTATTAGTGAAGAAACTGGGTTCCAATATCACCAAGACAACCTTTACCACTTCTTTAAAGATGTCTTGAAGCACATGAAGAATTCAACTTTGCATCAGTTTTAATATGCTTCTATACTACTAGACTGCACTTCAAGTCAGAAGTAACTCTTGGGTGAGGTTGGATTTGATGTAACGAACAGCATTATGTCATCATATGGGAAAGTGCTGCTTAACCACCAAAATATATTTAAAATACTTCTCTGAGTAGATTTGTTGCTAATTATACTATATAAATTTGAGAGTGGAAACTTGGTTTCTCCATCATCATTTCTTGCATGTCTAATATTTTGCACTGAGCTTTGGAGTGCAGCTGAAGTGCAGCTCTCCCTGGAAATCTGTTTTTGACCTAACCCCATTTTCTAGTTAAACATTTCAAATGAAATATACTGAGAAAGAAAAAGAGGTCTATTTTGTTTGGGGTATTCTGTAGGCAGAAGATTGCCTAAGGACTTCCTTATTGACTGTAGCTTATCTTGCTGAGTATCCAGTGACAGATCGAGTTGGAGTGTAGGTACCTCAAGCTCTGTTTAGTTTTCTTTTTCTTTTTTTTTTTTTTTCCTTCTCCAGCTACATGGATTAAAGCTATAAAGATGTTGGTCTAAGTCACAAGAGTTTTGGAGACCGGAAATACTTGATTTCAGTAGTTGAATTTAAAGTTATCTGAAGGTAAATATCTCTTATCTAGACAGTGTGTAAATTGTGTATTCATCTGATTTCCTTTCCTTACTGGTTATCATTTTCCTTTGGTGAGTGGTTCATTTGGCTTCCTAAGCAGAACTAGACAAACTCCTAAATCACTCCATGCTTTCAGTGAGCCGCGTCACCTTTCATTTTTATTTTCTTTAATCATTCTTTTCATGCTTCCGGAACAATTGAGCTGAAGTATTGTAAAAGATTTCCTATCATCTTCTGTGTGCTTGTCTCAAACTTCATACCTTAAAATTCGGTGTGTTTGATATTCAGCTACCTCCTCTCTAACACTGCATGCATGAGGAGTTGGGATTTCTAACATGACTGCAAATGTTACCTTTCCAATGATAAGTTGTGTTGGATTAAAAGGTGCAAATACTGGAATTGTGAATACTGGATTTAAGTGCCCTGACCAATCTGGGGACCTGTAACCTGCTGCTGGAAATTCTTATTCAGCTCTCCCAAAGATAATACCTTGCTGGAATTCTCTGATAAATGTCTATTGTGTGTTGCTAAATAGTTTGTGTAGAGCCCAAAGCTGACTAAATTCCAATGAAAGTCCCAGTTTTAAGAAAGGATGGGTGTGATGGATACTGTAATTGTATGGGCTTTTTTGCAAGTACCATATGTGGATATTTGTTTTAATACCAAGTAATTATAGTAATAAATGCCATTAATATATGAGTTAATTCAACGCTTTCTACTCTGAGAAGTCATTCTGAAAACATTTCACCTTTCCTCCATACCATTATCACTCCATAACACACCATTATCAGCAAATACCTGATAATATATCCCTATATGCTTGCTGCTGTGAAAGAAATTAATATTTGTACTTTTATTGCTGCAAGCATTGCCAGAGTATGTGGATGTCTCAGTTTTTGAATATGTCTTGGCATTTTTAACTATTTTGCTACTGTGGATGCAAATCCTGCCTTTAACTTAGCATTGTTCTGCCTTATGGTAAACAGGGGATTGTCCATGTGGAGTTGAAACCAGGGTTTGACCCCTGGAATTTCTGTTCCCAGTGGTGCCATGTAGGCAAAATGAAAACCAGCTTGACTCCTGTCAGTGTCCATGTGAACTTTTCTCAAAAATGGCAAAATGTAAGTTTGCCTAAATGTAGTTTTGCTGTATTGCGCAGCAGATTGGTACGAGGAAGGATTGATGCACTAATGTCTCTAGACTGACTGTATACTTTATGGTCATGCAATTCAAAATGGTTTTGAAAAAAAAGAACATTCTTCCAGAAGCACTGACTGGATCTTCTTACAATCCTTACCTGGTCTCTGCATGTAAAAACCTGATGGTTCTGCATTTATCCCAGCAAGTCCTGTGTGGAGACCTTTGTTTTCCTCACAACTCTTGTTGTCCTTCCAGAGCTATTAAATTAAGAGACTGGCATGCCCTCCCTCGAATACCCACGTGAGAGATGGAGGAAGGAGTTGGAAGTTTGGTGCCATTCACATACATCTCAAATCATTTAAAAGCAAATTTGGAGGGATTATGGCAGCAAAGAATGTAGGTGCAGTCTTGAAGTCACATGAAAATTCCACTGCTTCATAGATCTCTTTTAAAACTCTGACCATGCTGATGTATTAATTTGCCAGCTGAGAAGCTTTGAAATACCTAAATTTCCATATCTGCTAAACTAAAAAAAAAAAAAAAAGGATCCACCATCTGTTCCTGTGGCCTTTTGCACTATTTTTTCCCCATGATGTTAGGGATGGTCTCCACTGCTACAAGACCTTCCTGAGTAGGAATATTGATATATTTCCAGTTAGGCTGAGGTAGTGATTCCCTTTTTGGTGCCATTTGTGCAGTCTCCCCTGCCAGAGTTGTGCAGCTGCTTTGTATTTCATCTCGGGAGTAGCGTTTCCTTGAAACCAGTCTTCAGGAATCCAGTGTATAACTTGGAGAGGGTGAGGGCATCCTCAATTTCATTAAAATTATATCCAGGACTTCTGTGGAGGAAAAGGCTTGGAAAAAGGGAAGAAGCCAGCATGCTATTAATGAAAACATTAGATTCCTTGCAGAACACCACTTTCCTTGCAAGGCATACCCCAAAAAGAGGAAGAAGGGGTCTTGGGTTTCTGATTTCTGTGGCCCTTTGAGCTGATTTGCAGCAGTGAGAAAAGGTGCCAATATCTTTGTATTGTTTGGCAGAGAAAAGATTACCTTGTAACTCATCTTGTCTGGCTATGGCCTGGCACTGGATCATGACCAGGTTGATGGCAGCCTGACAGTTTTAAAAGAATATGTTGGCATTTTATGAAAAGGGAAGTTATTACACTTGAAAGGAAGTAAAAACAAAACCAGAAAACCTACACTTGTCAGTTTTATGGCAGAAAGGCTGTAAAAATCCTGGCATGTTATTTCAGCCAATCCCTGCAATAAATTAGTGAACTAAATTGATTACAAAATCAAAGATGGATTTACATAAGCATTTGTGTTTTAGTTACCCTGCTCTTACAGTGTGTCAGACACTCAAAAGAGTCAACCTCATGCCCCTTACAGTTAAAATTAGTTTACAGCCTAAATTTAGATGTGTAGCAGCAAGAAGGGAGCACAGAAAGAAAAGAAGAGCATGGGAAGGGATGAGACCTCCTGGGTCACTGGCTCCAGTCCCTCCCAGTCTCAGGAAACCACATTGTCTTCCCCTCTTTCAGACTGTGTTATGGTCTTCTGACATATTGCTAGATGATACAAAAGATGGGAAGTTAAATTTACAGATTTGTCCCAGTTCAGTATAGTTTATGTCTGTCTCTATTAACTGCAGGATTGGACCCATGCTGAGGCTTATCACAAGTTTCTGCTGGTGGGCTCTGTTTTACAGCAGGAGATGTGCCAGGGGATGGGGACTGTGGAGACAAAGGCAGCAGCATTAGTGAGCAAAGTATGAAGAAAAAGGAGGATTCAGGGTAGCTCTTCCAGCAACCAGGAGGACCATAAACTTGGAAAATAATGCTTCCAATTCTCTTATTTCTCTTTCTGTTCCCAAGCTGCTCTCAGAGGAGTGAAGCAGATCACTTCACCCAGGGAAATCTGCAGTGCAACCTAGGGTGGGCCAAGGAGGTTTGGGTGCTGTGGACAGACTGAACAGATGCCTGAGGAGCACAGCTGTGCCAGCTGGGTGGCATTCCATTCCCATGCTAGCTCAAGTACTCCTGTGTTTTGCACTGCCGGTCCTTGGAAACTCTTTCTCAGGGCATCCTTCAAAACCCTGCATCGAGTATCTTCATCTTCATGCTCGTGGGAGAGTTCAGTGTATAAGTGAGGGCTACAAAGAAGGCTTGTTTGGCAAGTGCCATGGCCTCAAAAGCAGTTTTGAATTATTTTGCTTTGTCAGTCAGAACTGTAAACTGCAACTGTACAACTTTAGCTCCAGAGAGGGCTGCATGGAGTTCCTAGCATTATAGCATGTTTTCAGTCAGGCAACGTAGCCAAAGAAAATGATGAAACCAGATTTCTTCTTGTGGTCAGAAAGAAACAAACAATTTGTTTTGATTGAAGGCTCGCTGCTGTGGAGAGGCCCAGAGTTCTGAGCAGCTGCACAGGAATTACAATGGTATGGGCTGGTGGTTGTCAGCACAACTTACCTCTGTCACAGCTGAACCTACGGCAGGATGAGGGGCTGGAGAGCTGGGAGCAAGGTTTGGAGCTGGGAGACACAGAGAGAATTGTCAGTGAGCTGAGGGCTGGGAGCAAGGTTTGGAGCTGGGAGACACAGGGTTGTCACTTCTGACAAGTGACTTGGTTGCCACTTCTTGGCCAAAGTGATCTGCTTTTCTTAATGCCCATCAAGATTTTTGTACATTGAATGCAATTGCCTGAGTAGATGCAAATAATCTGGGAGTCATTTTCTACAGGAGTTCTGGTTCCTCTCTTGGGAAGGAGCATCCTGATGGTGGGAGCTTTGGGTCAGTAACACGTGCTATTACACCTGCCTGTGGCCAGAGAATCTCTCACTTATGGCTCCATCCCTGCAGTGCCTGTATCTTCTGGGCAATGCACCTTGTGTTCTGAGGCTGGCAGCTTTTTTTCTTCTTCAGGTCAATGCAATTCTTGCCCCTTCACAGTTATTTAACCCTGATAGGTCCAATGTCTCAAATAAAACTGGAAAAATTTGAATAAATTTTCTTTAGATGCTGAAAACAAAGTCAGTTGGGTTTGGGATTGAACCTCAATATAATATTTTTGGTGTTCTCAGATTCCTTGAAGGATTTTAGACCTAAAGACTTCTCCTAGTATGTAACTCCTAAACAGGTTTTTCCATGAGATAAGAATAAAAACTCCCTTTTCTGAGGTTTCAGAAAGGTTTCAGTCTTGTGCAAGTATAGTGGAAAAACCTAAATATTAATTGATATTTTTTACTTATACTTTCATTACTTAATTATTACCACCTATATTACTTGTTTATTGGGTTTTTTCTTAAAAATGTTTTGTCTACACAGTGTGTTTGAGGAAGATGTGCTCAGATTTAGAGTCCAAATTTCACCTTGAGGACATTAGATGCTTATGTGGGTTTGTTGAAGAAGGTTCCCTAATTCCTGTTTTACAGACAAGAAATTCAAAATGCTTCTTAACCATTCAGTGGTATTGTTAAGATAAATACTTGAGAAAAACACATAGCATGGTAATGTAGAGTCACAGCTGACATATGGTGAGCATCCCAATGTCAATTGTCAAAATCTCTTGTTGCTTTATGAAAGCAAAAGTGAGTAGAAGAATCAGAGCTGCCATTTAAAAATGAGATTTGCATAAATCCGTGTTGAAACGGCATCTTGGGAGTTTGTGCTAAAAGGAATTTCTGCAGAGCTTGTTGTTAAGGAAATCTTGTGAGAAGATGTGCTCCTTTTTGCTTTGAAGCCCTTGAGAAGAACTAAACCCCGAGCAAATGAAGTTAAGAGTCTGAGTTTAGTTTCAGAGCTCTACCGTCACCAGCTATCTGTCTGTGAGCCAGTCAGGCAGCTGTCTGTCTGTCTGTCTGTCTGTCCCTGTAAATCTGTGCAATGAAATATGGCCAAGACCAGCAGGAGCTGTGGACAAGGATGGGAATTGCCTGGCAGGGCTGCCTTGCTGCTCCAGAATACCATCAAGCTGTTCAAATAAAGATGAGCTGGGACAATGTCACAGCTGGCTGAGATGAGCATGGGAAAGAAAAATATGGTGACAGGAGAGGCAGAAGTGACTCGGTGTGCTGGCATTCCTTTCTTTTCAGGGCAAAGATATGTGAAAGGGCTTGTCAGTGACAGAAAGACCCTCTCACATTCTATTGTGGTGAAACTTTCATCCTCCAAATAATGCTACGAGTTGTATGTTTCAGGATGTAATTTGTGTACACATATTCTCACACCACGGGAATTCAGCATCGCTTCCTCACCCCACAGCCTCTACAGAAAACACAGAAATCTGCTGGTTTATTTCAACAAAGATTGGGGTTTTGCATATTTTTTGATTTTTAATGCATCTGTGCAATCTTTTCCTTCTATTTTTAAATTATATGCAGGCTGAGATCCTTCTATTGTGCTTGATTAACTGAAACTCATTGATAAATCTTTAAAAGGAGAAGGTTTTCTAATTTCCATAGAGTGGCTACACTAGGGGGGTTAGGAATCTCATCTTGCACCTCTAAGCTTCTAAGCTCAAACTTTTAGGCTGGTGTAAGCAAAGCTAATTCCCAGAAAAAAAATGAAACAGAGGAAGAAAATAATAGTATTTCTAAGGAAAAAAAATGCAATATACAATGGGGGAGTTTATCCATCTGTATTCAACATGAAACCCTGTGTTGATTAGGGGCTTTGTGAAAAGTTGATTTTCCAGTTCAGCAAAACTTATAGAAAAAACATTTGCTTCAGGTCAACTGCAGCTAGTTGCCCTCCCTCTCACTCATTAAAATGAAAAGCAAGTGTTCTCACTTCATTCAGCCTCAAGTGACCTTTTGGATCTAAAGCAGAGCTTCCCCCAGAGCTTGGTCCTGGTCACTGGACTCAGGAGGATTCCTAATTTCTGTGGTTACGGTGGCATTTGAGGTCACACATAACTAGGCCCCAAAACAAGGAATGCAGTCCAGGATCCCAGCCCCTGATGGATGTTGAACCAATGGACTGTCCTGGCTTGCTAAAAAAAGTTTTCATCAGTCCCTTGAGAGGAGCAGCTTCACTTTGTATGGGCCACAGATGAGAGGATGTTGATCTGTAGCTGACAGAAAGGGAAAGTGTCCCTGTGCTGGCCCTGCTGAGACACTGCAAATCCCATGGACTTGGGAGTTCTGGGACCCTCACTGCAAGAAAGAGCTTGAGGGACTGGAGCATGTCCAGAGAAGAGAATGGAGCTGGGGAAGGGTCTGGAGCACCAGGAGCAGCTGAGGGAGCTGGGGGAGCTCAGCCTGGAGAAAAGGAGGCTCAGGGGGAACCTTCTGGCTCTGCACAACTCCCTGACAGGAGAGTGCAACCGCATTGGAATTGATCTGTTCTCCAGAATAACAAGAGACAGGACATGGGGAAATGGCCTCAAGCTGTGCCAGGGGAGGTTCAGTTGGCCATTAAGTAAAATTTATTAGTAGAAAGGGTTTTCAAGCATTGGAAAAGGCCAGCCAGAGAATGGTGAAGTCATTATCCCTGGACATATTTAATAGTCATGGATATGGCACTTGGGGTCATGGTTTAGTGGTGGCCTTGGCAGTGCAAGGTTAACAATTGGTCTTGATGTTTTTAGAGCTCTTCTCCAGCCTAAATGATTTTGTGATTTATAGAACAGAACATTGCCAAGAAGCACTGAGATGTGACATCAGCTTCTGAATTGGTAGGAAGCATCTGGAAGTCCAGTCAGACTGGACTGACTGTTGGTGAAATAACTTTTCCAGATGGCCATAAATTGACAGCTTAATCACAGAGTTAAGGAGGGTTTACTTTTTCAGTAATAACTTTGGTTAATTTTATTATGTGTTTCACTTCTCAGTCCAGCAATCTTCAGTGCTGTTGAGGCTTGGGTTGCTTTCTTATAGAATTTTTTTCCCAGAAGTTGCTAAGAAGCTGATTGCTAAGTGCTTGAAGGGTACTCATGAGTGCTTGGGAAAAAACAAAGGAAAGCAGCTAAGTGAGAGACAGGGTGGCACCAATTTCACTTCGCTCTGGGCAGTTTTTCTGCTCTCAGAGGAAACTGCCAGGACTGCTCATCTTTGGGACGGCAGAGAGCTCTCACCATCCCTCACCTGGAGCTCAGCTCACAGTGACCCATCACCATCCCTTTGTGTGTCCCCCGAAATTTCAGAACCTGTCCTCTCCCTGCCCTGCCGGGAGCTCCTGCCCCATTGCCCTGCACCCACTGCTTCTTCAATTTTGTTCGAGGTTTCCCCATGCTGTGTTCTACACTCTGTGCCCAGCTGGGACATTCCTACAGCTCCAGCTACTGCCGCTGAACCTCGGATGCATCTCGTCCCCCAGGACTGCTGCTCGCTCTGTTAGCTTGTGATGGTACTAAGGGGAGAAGGTGCCAGAGAAGAACTGTAACTGGGTTGTTGTTGGGGTTTTTTTCTCTCTAGTTCTGTTTGTTGTCAACACTATATTTATTTTTGTTAACTTACCTTGTTAGACTCACTAGTAAAGAACTGTTATTCCTACCCTCACATCTTTGCCTGAGGCCCCTTTAATTTTAAAATTATAACAAGTCCAAAGGAGGCTTCCATTTTTTAGTTCCCTACAAGACACCCTTGTCTTTCCAAACTAAGACAAATGTTTGAAGAGTGGCTTCAAAAATAGAAGGGAGAAGGGACAGTGTATAGAAGTTTAGGAATAGTGTCCTGCAGTGTCAGATCTTACAGAGCAGGCCAGACAACATTTTTATGGTCTTTTTTGAAAAACCTGCCTTGTGCAAGCTTGGAAAAGAGAGCTCTGCTCATCTTCATGGTGAGGCAGCGGTGCTGAGGTGGTCTTGTCACATGCAGATACTTTGCTCTAGATGCTTTGGGGTTTGATATTGTGCCTGAGAAGGTATGAGATCATAGCCTGAGCTCATACCATCTGTTTAACAGATGGGTGTGTATGGCAAGGCTAATGGTTAAAAACCTGGCTCCACTTAGGTCAGTGGTATCAAGATTTTGCCCACGATTGGAGGGGGAGGAGGAAAAAAGTGTCCAAAGATAGGTCTCCTAAATCATTGCTGGGAAAGCCTGTAGGCTTAGAGCCTTGTTTATTTACCCTTGTGTCATTTGGCTGATAGTTATTTGTGCTTGCCCTTTGGACAGAGTATTTGATCTTTATGTCTATGTCTGTATGTTTGTTGGTGCAGACTACTAATACATGAAACTGTTGAAAGATATGGAAGAAGTGCAAATCTTATTTCTAGTGAAACTGTGAAAATTATGAACTTAGCTGGTATTGATCAGAATCCTGTTTGTCCATCCTGTAATGAATGTAGCACAAGTATCAGTCATGTTTATCGATAAGTCTAGTTGTGTTTGCTGCACCAAACCAGATGTTCAGGTTGTTTTCTTGTTAGCTAAATTGCCCTCTTTTTTGTTTTCTTTCTTTTCTTCTCTTTAAATACCCAACAACACATAGATCATCCCTGGATTTCTTTAACCCACAGAACACAATTGTTCTACCCTCACTGAAATGTTCAAAGTTTGTGGACTGGAACGTGGCTAGGTGGGGCACTATTCAGTTTCCAGCCTAAAATCCGGCAATGGCTCCTAAAATACAGTCCTTGGCAGATTAAACCCAGCTGTTGCACAGGTGCACTGAGGCTGTGCAGCAAGGAAGTTTAGCCACTTATAAACTGTGTGCGTCATTAAACCAAGATATTTTTGGATCTCAACTATATACTTTTTGTTTTTTTGATTAGGCAAGACAAGTGGTCTTCATTAAAGCCACAGGCAGCAGAATGGTTTCATCTAAATTCTCCCCTGTAATTGCAGAAAGACAAACACAGCCTCATAGTGCTCCAGTTCTTGCCCATCCAGCTCATTCAGCCATTCTTATCATCAGGAGTAAAGCCTACAAAATCTTACTTGTTTGTCCAATCTGACACTTCAGCACCCAGTCTGCACTGAAACAGTCTGTGTGGAGTTACAATTTATAGATTTTTCTCATTGACTCTAAAAGGGCTATCATATCCCATTAGGAATATGGTAAAAGGTCTAGAGAATCAGTCCTATGTGGAGCAGCTGAGGGAGCTGGGGGGCTCAGACTGGAGGAAAGGAGGCTGAGGGGGAACCTTCTGGCTCTGCAGGAGGGGGCATCCAGGGGTGTCCGGCTCTGCTCCCAGCAAACAAGGGACAGGACAAAGAGAAACAGCTTCAAGTTGTGCCAGGGGAGGTTCAGGTTGGCCATCAGGAGGAATTTCTTCACTGAAAGGGTGTTCAGGCATTGTCAGAGACTGCCCAGGGAGGTGGTGTAGTCCCCATCCCTGGAGGTGTCCAAGGAATGACTGGATGTGGCACTCAATGATCTGGTCTGGGTGACAAGCTGGGGATCAGTCACAGGCTGGACTCAGTGACCCTGGAGGTATTTTCTAACCTGAATGGATCTGTGATTCTATGGAATGGCCCAGAGAGCCAATTTAGTAGAAAAGTTGCTTTAAAGAAGTAGGATGATGTATTTTTTCTGAGCAAATTCACATGAAGACCCAGACTTCTCTTGCCTTTGCAGAACTCTGATGTGCAAATAACATGCCCTGCAGACAGGAAATTGTGACTACAAGTGTGTAACTTACCCATGGGGGAGCCCCACATAGTGGCAATCCCATTTTTTCCTACTGATTCTAGCTGCAGGTGTGACTGATGAGCAAGGGGGGAGGAAAAACCAATTAGTTCCCCCATCTTTTTGTTTTATAAAGAAAATTCTCCTAACGTGTGCAGCCAGTAATGGAATCTTTGCCACAACCCTTCCTGGCTCAAAGATAAAGCTTGTTGCTTGCAATGACCCTTCCTCAGGTGACAGCTAAGGTCTGGAGGCAAAAAGCTTAGCACTTCCATAATGACTAAGAAAGGAGGGAGGTTGAAATTTTATGCAAATGTTTCCATACCACCACTATGTGCTGCCTTTCTGATTGTTGACTTGCTCCTGAACAGGACAGGAGGAAAAAGAACATGTCTCTACTCAGGAATTCCCTTGAAATTCTGTATTTTACCTTCAATTCTCCTCTTGGTGCTTCTCCCAGCCAGAGGTTCAGTCTGCATGCCTGTTTTTTACAGCTGCTGACATATGCATCGTCATTATATTTCTCTAATGGATTTTTTTGTCTTAATCCCAAAGCCTTCTGTATCAGTGAGTATCCTCTCACTGTATCATTGTATCCTCTACAATTTAAATATGTGTTTTGGGAGAAAGCACTTCCTCCATTTTTTGATCTCATTATCTGATCATTGCATTAGATCTACATTTGTACTGTATTTGGAAGCAGGCTGTCTTTGTAAGTTTGACTTTAATGGGCTCCAAACAGAAGTTTGCCATGCTGATTCAATTACTACATGCTACAGATTGTTGCAGGTCCTGAATGCTCAAGAACATTTTACAGTTCCTGAAATATATATACTTCCAAGCTGAAAATGGCAGCACAGCAAGGCATTGGCAATAGCATTTCAACCCAAAAGTGCATGTAAGTCTTCATCAAGCTACTATTGTCTGAAGTGGAATTTGGTGCAGAAATCCCATCTAGTAATTTGTATTCTTGCAGAAAAGGTCACCATGAGGAATTGAATGCTTCAAAAGAATTGTATTCTTCTATTACTTTTCATTCAAAAATAAATGCTTTAAATGGGATATTGAAGCAGGAGCTCACCACTGGGATCAATCCTCTTCTTAAAGGCTTGAGGCATGGCTAGGTTCAGGCTCTTAAATTGTGCACACAGCTGATACAGCAGTTAATGGGATTGTGATCAGTGACTTCAAATGCATTGAGCTGATCCCTTGATGTTTCTGAGGTGGACATTAGCAAACATGGAACTTGAATTGTGTAGAACTTTCATTTTTGCTGTGAAGAGGCTTTCAAGAGCCTTTTGCTTTAAAGGCATTTCACTGGTTTACCAAGGTCTGCTTTCTTGCGTTTCCATATTAAAATGGACTTACGTATGTTTTTTAACTCATGTCACATTTACATTAATTGTTATTTCACTGTTTCCATAAATCCATCAGTCTTGTTGCTGAGAATACCAACTCTTTTACCTCTCCTCAGCTGATACGTAGTCGAATATCTACTGTCCCATTCATAAGGACTGGAGAATTGGATTTTGATCCAGTCCCACAGCTGAAATTCTGTTATGGGCCATGGATGTTAATAATGTGAAATTTAAAATGTAGATGAAAACTATTGTAAGAACATGTTTGTTAGGGTTTGTTAGGGTTTACTGTATTATGCAGTAGATTTCACTGTATGAGAAAGCTGTTATCAAGGTAGAATGTATTTTGAACTTGAATTCTTCAGAAAATAACCTATAGCTAAAGTTGTGATAGCATCAGAAAAAATAGATACTTAAAATTCATATTTTGAAATGAATGATAAAATCGATGTCATAGTTCTCATGGGGGTTGTTTCCATGTTTTCAATAAATTTTATTGAAAGATGATGTGAGTCACTCTAGGCTTCCCTTTTCATGGGTGATATTCTGCTGAGAGTCATATGACTTTTCACATGACTTTAGGCACACCACAAGCTCAGGAATACAATTTTTTGTACTTATTTATGTTGTACTCTAAATCAAAGAATCATAGAATAGTTAGACCTTAAAGACCTTAATGATCATACAGTTCCAATCCCCTGCCATGGAGGATATGAACTTGTAGTGCAACTGTGGTAGGAAACAAGAAAAAAAACAAAAAAGAAAAGAACAATTATTCTGGTTTTATTTAATAAAAGCTGCAAAGTCCAGCACAGGTGATTGAATTCCCAATCTCCTGCCAGTACCTGAAGTGACATCCACACTCACAGCAAAAAAACTGATCATTTCCTTTTGGTTTTTCCTCAGATACTCCTATGTGGGAAAAAACCTTATCATCTCTAGTCCAAAAGCACTTGTGAATGTTTTTGTAGGTTGGTAGGAAATCCTCTTAGCCCTTTGGGTTATAGGACAGTGAAGACTTTCTCTTGGCTTCTGCAGCTTTGGAATACCTGAGCTGAGAAGCCTGTGCTTGGCATCTGCCTATAAATAAGAGTCCTTCTACTTCTTTTTGTGTCTATGTGTTTGCAGAGCAGCTGAGAAGGACTTTTGTTTTTCTCTATGTGGGTGACTGAAGGAGAAAAGGCCAGCTGGAGTAAAAGGCAAGGAAGATATTATTTGATTTTTTTTGATTTTACTTTAGGCTTTTTTTTTTTTTTTTTTTTTTAGTATGGTAAATGTAAAATTCATACTCAGATCTGCAACTCATTATTTGCTATGATTTTCCTTATTTTTTGTAATTCCCTTGAGATCAATGGTGTCTAACTTTTTAATATACCTTCATACAGAAAATTTTGTGTATAACAAATTGTTTCTCTGACAGCTGTTTTCTGTGGGGATGATGGTAAAGCATATTCCAAACCATTTAATTTAAAGTGCAGTGTCTGAGATTGCTTTCCTTGACACCACTGCTCAGTATGTGGTTCTCATCAGAGTTTTTTGGATAATAAGTGAAGTTATTGTTTCAAAGTGAGTTTGACAAATTCATTGAGTTTGGACAAACAATAAGTATGTCCCAGTTTAAGCCAGCAGCTAATTTATGGTGCTTGTCCCTGGACTTCTTTGTGTCAGGTGCTGTTCCCAGTTCTCCATGCAGCTGGGACATTATCCTTCTGTCCTGACTTGTAATGACCTTTGGTATTCCAGTCCAGGCTTTCTCTTAAGCAGAACTTTGCAGTTGTACAGGATTTTATGGTGGTTTTTCACTGTTGACAGAAATCCACTAGGATGCAAACCACCAAACTCATTCTCACTGTGACCTAAACCAGGATTTAAACTGAAGTCTCTGGAGGTGGAAAACCAGACTACTTACAAGTGATGGGAGAGCCTCACATAGTTTGGTTCAGATAAAAATCTAAATGTTTAGCTTTTCTGAAACCATTCTGGTCCAGAAACCAGCATTTCAGTCCCATGAGAGCAGTTTGCCTTTTCTGATTTATTGCATAATCAGATTGGGACTACATTTCTGAAACACCAACAAAACCAGCTTTTTTTTTTTAATAATGATTTTGACTAAAACCAGTGAGAAAAGACATGCATGAAAACATTAAAACAAAGAAAAAAAACGTTAAAAAGGCATTGTGTTTTGCAATCTCAAACACTGGGATTGTTTTCCAGAAAACAATCTGGAAATGTTTCCTCTTACTTGACTGAAATTTTGTTTTCCATAGTAGTAAGTCACAATGAAAGAAGTAAAACTCTGGTCCTCTGGTCTTTATGCCAGTAGGCTCTAGGAGAAGGACTGGGTTTAAATAGATATTAGAAAAAGGAACTAATACTAAGAATCGGAATCACTGGGACCAGACTGCCTAGAAAATGGGTGCCATTTCTATCACTGAACATGAGAGGGGCTAGATAAAGGTTTTGGAGAACTGAAAAATTTAGGGCTTGTCCTAGGATAGGAGTGTGCATTATGAATTGTCTTCAGATGGCTTCCAGGTTTATAATTCTGTAATTATTTCTCTGATGCAACAAAATTCTCAAGTGAATTAATCTTCATGTGAAAATATCATACTGAAAAAAAAACCCCTGTCTCTAAAAGATCACTCATAATTTACTTTATTTGGCGTAGCTTAGCAAAGACTTCTATGTTAAAATCATGGCAGCCTTTGCTTGCTGGGGCTTCATTTTGGTCTTCCAGAAAACCTTTGCACAAAGCACTTGGGAGATGCTAATTGACTAGTAATTATATCCTGAAGTTGCTGTTCTGATTTTAACCCCAAAAGAGGGGTTTATTTAGCATACTGAAGTGAATAGGGTGTTTCCACTTCCCTTTTTCTTGATCCTTGAAAGTTTAAATATGTGTGGGAGAGACATGCAGAGGAAGAACTGGCGAGAAGTACTAGATACAACTTCTGGAAACAGTGGTTCCAGTACATGAGACCCACTCAGATAATAAAAATGTGAGTCAGCTCTCACTCATGTGCTAACAGAAAAGTTAAATTTTCTCTAACCAACTGTTTTTGAATTTTCTACATAAACACAATGATGCATCAGGATATGTCTAAAAATAGTTCCTCCTCCCGTGGCGGATATATCCACAAACCCTGCACAAAACCACTTGTGCTTCTCAAACACAACTACTGGGCTGAAAAGCCATGGATGAGTGAGTGAGCTTGGTTAAGATGAGTTTCAATCAAGCTTCAGTTAAAGATAAGAATAAAAAAAATTATAGAATGCCTGTTCTGAAGGGTAGCAATGAGCTGAATTGTGCTACCGTGGTTACTCCATGTAACCCGGGTTTGTCAAGTCTCACACTTCTCTTTGATGTGATTAGCTTCTCTGAGTTTCTCCTAGTTTTGCTAGTTTCTGGAAGTGTTGTGTCCTTCTTATCATAGCTGTTTGCCTTCCCAAGAATTATTAGAAGTGCCCCTCGTCTGAGCTGGGTAGTTTCATACAAAGATTTAATTCAGCTGAATTAACACATGGCAAAAAAGGTCACTAGAGCTGTTAGTTTTGCTGTGGTCAGCTTGAGTGGGGGCTGGCTGAAAGGACAAGATCGTATTTGAATGGGACATGGGGAAAGTGGTGTTACACTGGAATTCAGAAACAAGTTCATTTTTACATTTCTGCTTTTGCTTTTTTGAAATCAGCTCATAAGCCTGTATTGGTCTGCTATTGCTCAGTTATATTGACCTACTGCTGTGTAGCTGGGTGAGAGAAGAGACATTCTGACTGCACCCTCCTCCTGATGCAGTGTTAGCTGGGACTGGCTGAAGTGCACACAGGTGATGCTGCTGCTGTTGGGGACTGTGTGGCCAGGAGTTTTAGGAGCTGAACACACACATAGGAGCAACAAGAATGGAGAGGATGTGACGGGGCAGCGTTGAGGTTTGTCAGGGTGTGGAAACCCTGCTTTCTGGCAGTCACTGAAGTCAGTGACGGGCTGTGACATCCTGACAGTCCTCAGAAGGAACTCCTACAGAGGACAGCACCAAATCATGGAATCACAGAATGGTTTCACTTGGAAGAGACCTTAAAGCCCATCCCATCTGCCATGGGCAGGGACACCTTCCACTATCGCAGGTTGCTCCAAGCCCCATCCAACCTGGCCTTGGACACCTCCAGGGATGGGGCAGCCACAGCTTCTCTGGGCAACCTGTGCCAGGGCCTCACCACCCTCACAGGGAAGTTTTTCTTCCTAACAGCCAGTCAAAGCCTACCCTCTGTCAGTGTGAAGCTCTTCCCTTTGTCCTGTCATTCCAGGCCCTTGTCAATAGTTTGTCTCCATCTTTGTTCCAGGGTCCTTTCTGGAAGGCCACAGTGAGGTCACCCCACAGCTTCTCTTCTCCAGGCTGAGCAATCCTATTTCCCTCAGGCTTTCCTCACTGCTCCATCCTTCTGGTCATCTTGGTGCCTCCTCTGAATTCTCTCCAACAGCTCCCTGTCCTTCCTGTGCTGGGAGCCCAGGGCTGGAGCAGCTGTGCAGGGTGCCAGCTGCCTCTGAGTGACATCAGCCACTCAGTAAATGATAGAGGTTGTTTCAAGCCTGACACAGGGAGCTCAGCTGTCATAGTTTCACTGAAAATTGTATCTCAGAAGAGCTGCTTCTTTTTACACCTGCCCAAAACCTGCTTTGTGAGCTCCACAGCTCTAGGCATCACTCCTGCAGCTGGTCTCTCACACACAGACCTGGGATCTCCAGATCAATCCAAATGTCAAAGTTCCATCCTAGATTCCTCTTGAGCCATGGAAAACTATTTTTAAGAGTGTTAGTTCAATGCCCTGAAAAAATGAGTTACTGTGGTCTAAATGAAATAAGTAATAGGCATCAATTTTGGATTTTCAAAAGTCTTCTGAAATGACATAATCCTGCTCCCATTTATACCACTATTGGGACTTAGGTGGGCTAGAGTTAAGATGTGAAGAAAAGTGCATTCAGAAATCCCATCCTAAGTACAGCAGAAGAGTTAGGAGTGTCAATGTGGTGCATTCTTGAAAAGATATAAAAGAGAAAGAAACCCATTTGAAGTATGACTCATCAAATCCTGTAATTTTATGCAAAGAGCTGTTTCACAGATATACACAGTTCCTAAAAAGATAACTTCAGCATTAAAACTTGAAAGATTATCAGTAATCTTTTACAAGTTAAGAAAAAAAAATCTGGCTGAGTTTTTCAAAGAAGTTCTAGATTTTTAAATATAAAATAGTAAGTGTTGCATGGGTTATATTATGCCTTAATCCTCAAGTGCATATTCCTGTAATAAATTTTGAGCTGAGTCCCCTGTGACCAGAAATATTCCTTTAAACTCTAGGGACTGAGCCAGCTATAGTTTCTTTTTATGCCAACTAGACAGATGTATTTTGAAGAAATAAAATTCTATTCTAAGAAAAATAAATTCAAAACTCTTTACCATAAAGTCTAAAAAATAAAGCTAAAAACCAACATAGACTTTATTTCCACAACAGCACAGAATAAATATGAAAAAATAACTGTGTCACATGGGATCAGAACTGATGTTTGTGCATTGCAGAGCATTGCCTGAGCAAGGACCAGGGCAATTGCCTGGACACACACAGGAAAGAAATTGCTGCAGGGATTTTATATTTGATAGTGGCACTGAAACATTTTTGTTTCTTATGTGGCACTGAAACATTTTTGACCAAAAAGCCCTAGAAATTTTTGCAACTTCCATCACATGGCTGAGTTTCAAGAAGCTTTGCTTTGACTGAAAAGCTCTAAGCCATGCAGGAAAAGCATGAACTTGAGAGAGTCTGATTCTGAATGCAGTGTCTCTGGGTGCAGGGAGGCTCCCCTGGCCTGGCACGTGGGCATTGGGATCACACACAAAACTGACCCCTCGTAGTGGCTCCCAGTAGTGATTTGCAAACAGGGGCTTAGAACTGTTCTGAAGTTACACCCTCAAATGCATGCTGGTGCCCTGGTTTTCTCTCCTTCTCCTCCACCACCCTTTCCTTGCATTCCCTTTCCTGTACTCCTCTGTCGTGAATATTCCTCCATTCCCGACCCCTGCTGCCTTTTTTTCCCTATTTTCTGCCATTTAGCATCACACCAGCAGTAAATTGCATGAGTGGCTTCCGTAAAGCAGCAAGTAGACTTAAAATCAAGGAACAGTTTCAAAGATGGGCTTGTTGTGTTCCTGTGAACATATCATAGCTATAATGAGGGTTTGGAATACTTTGACATATGACATAGGGGTAACCTCATCGTTACCCACCCACAGTGAACTGGTCTTGAGTGATCTCATTCCATATCCTCAGCATAGTTCTGGCATGTTCCCTCTGTATGGAGGGGGGAATAGAGAATGACCTTCCTTTGAAATCCTAGATGTATTTACATGAGACCACGCCAAGTGCATTAACAAGCGGTGGAGCGGAAACCCTGAGCAAGTAAACATGGTCAGCCCAAGCACATGCAAATATATCTTAAATTTTGTATATCATGCTTTGCAAACTACAGGAGGAAATGCCAGGCCAGTGAGAATCTGCTCTATTCATTTATTTTTAATTGATATTTTGTCACGGCACAACACATCATGCTCTCAGGGAACTTTTAAATCTCCTCTTTGCAAAGTAGATTTGGTTCAGGTGACAACCCTGTTTTGTTGAGACTGACATGACATTTTCTAGCACACAGTAGCAGCTCCTGGTGGTGGTTATCTGTGATGTGGTACTCTCGTATATCCCTCCTTATCTGCTGCACTCCTGCTCAGAGAAAATGAGAAGGCTGCTGCTACTAAGCTTGGAGTAGATATTTGGCCAAGTGCTTCCCTGGTTTTGGACGGGTGTTCCTCCTTGGAGCAGCATGCCTGGGCTTTGAGAGTCACGTTGTGATGAGTGAACAGCTATATGAGGAACTTTCAAACTTTAAATCCTATCCAAGGAGCCTCCAGTAATAAGGGCTTCAGCTTCTACCCACAAGTGGTCCTGTGGGAAAACTAGTCTTTGGCTTTTATTTCCTGAAAGGAAGGATTGTATGGCAGTGTTGGGGCTTCAGGGTCTGTATAATCAAGGCTCGGCATGATGAATTTGATGTACTGGCATCTATTCTGTGTGCTTTGTAAGGCTTCCAATAAAATATGAATTAAAAAGAAATATGCATCATATGCCTATACAGGACATATGGCAGTTAAAGCTTTAGATATGACATTTTTGTGGAGTTAAGAAAGATGTGTTAGAACACACATAAGTTGCACAGTTCTTACAAAAAACAGAAAGGCAGGGGAAGTTTAGGAAGCCAGTCAATGTAGATCTGACCTTTAGTGGGGGGGGATTTTCTGGGGTGCCAGGATTTGCTCCAAGCTTTATGCACCTTTGAAAACTGAAGCTCCAGACTGCATCATGTTACTGCATGTAATCCTCCAAAGAGGGCAAGGTGTGAAAACAAGTTAATAAATGTGTAAGGGCTAAAGGAAGAATTTTACAGGTCAGAGTCAAGGTTGCCAGCCTTTCCCCACCACAAAACCCCAACATCCCTCTCCAGGAACTCAACCCAGAATATTAGTTTTGGATGACTGCCTTTGCAAGTCAGTACAGCAGATGACGACCCTCCCCCATTATCGACTTCCAGCCCTTCTATGAGTGCAGAAAAGGTAAAAATAAAAGATGAGGCTGCTGTTTGGGTAATTTTGGTCTGTGATGGATTATTCAGCACTGTTGATGTGCCCTGTCTTTCCATTGTGATAATTAGAAATACAGTTAGGTAAATCATTTTCCGATCTTGTTTGTGTTTTGTCCCAAAGCAAAACCAGTCACTTTTTCTTCCTTGAGCTTTTTCTTCAGCTCCTTCCCCTGGCTCCTCCTCAGGGCTCGTCTGCCAGAGCTGCAGCCCAGCCCCAGTGTGGGACAGACCAGAGAAGGCATCTTGCCAGGAGCCTCCCCATGCTGCTCAAGGGTGACAGCCCTCACCACTGGTCCAACAGCTGTGGGCACTGTTGTGTTACTGCCTGATCCCTGTCTGGGAACAGAGAAAGTTTTGGCACCCCCTCTGAGAAGCCCTTTGAAAATTTGGGGTTACACCCATAAAGCAAAGGGTTGTTAGAGCTTTCTGCACATGAACTCCTCCAGATGCCATCTGTAGGTTTCTGAATGAGCTACAGACGGAACTGAAAAAAAGCACTCTTCCCCTGGAGGTGATCCAAGGGAATATTTGTGGAAGATACTTCACAAGCAATGGGTAGCTTATGAACCCCTTCCTTAAATTTATAGAATGAATTGAACAGAAAATGAAATGCTTTGTAACATGACTTGGTTTCAGTCATTGGAGCTGATCATGAGCTACCTACTGTTCATACTGGCTGTTTGCAAGGGCAAGACATCCCTCTTGCAGAGTTTTAGAGTTCAGTGCACTGGACTGACAGAAAACAGTTTGTCATCATCCTGTGCCATCCCCTTGGAGAGCTTTCTCTGGTCTCAGCACAATGTGGTGTCTTCCACATGGTGCCTGTGTTTCTGCTCTTCTTAAATCCCCCAAGACAGTGAAACATCTCGGTTTGTTCTGCTTTTCTCCTAGCCCAGAAATGTCCTTTCCTGCATCTCTCCTGGGACATAAATTGACATAACTCACTATAGCAGCACTAACCCATATTCCACAACTGGAAACAGTCTCCTGGGGACAAAGACCAAAGGCTGCTTCTATTTCTCAATGTTCTTCACTCACCATATGGGTGGGCTGGAACCAGAACGCTTTGAGGGAAAACCTCTGAGAAGGGAAAATGTTTGGGAAGGGGTCCCGGCTGTCCCTGAGCCAGCAGTGCTCTGGGGGACAAGAGGGCAAGTGGAACCCTGGGGTGCATCAGGAGGAGCAGTGCCAGCAGCTCAGGGAGTGCTCCTGCCCCTCTGCCCAGATCTGTGGGGCACCTCTGGAGAGCTGTGTCCAGCTCTGCGCTCCTCAGCACAAGAGGGACAGGGAGCTCCTGGAGCGGGGCCAGAGGAGGCTGCAGAGATGATTTAGGGCCTGGAGCATCTCTGACAGGGAAAGGGAAGGGAGCTGGGGCTGTCCAGCCTGGAGAGGAGCCCCAGCTGGGAGGGATCCTCAGCCCTGGGTGTCCCTGTGAGCAGGGAGGGTCAGAGCCCAGCGCAGGCTCTGCTCCAGGGCCCAGCAATGGCACCAGAGCCACGGGCAGGGACTGAGCCCAGGAAGTTCCACCTGGACAGGAGGCAGAAATTCTTCCCTGGGCAGTGACTGAGTCCTGAACAGATTGTCCAGAGAGTGTGTAGAGTTTCCCTCGCTGGGGATATTCCAGATCCCTCTGGACACAATCCTGTGCCCTGTGCTCTGGGATGGTCCTGCTGGAGCAGGGAGGTGGGACCAGATGAGATTCTTCCAACTTTACCCAGTCTGTGATTCTGTGTGAAAAGAATAAAAATTTCATTTCTCTTTCAGAGTAAACAAAGAAAGTGCAGCTAATATCTAATAGTGCAGATGTAACTTATGTCAATGCAACTTCTGCCAGCTCTAAGAGCTTTTATTGCTGGAAACAGACAAGTGACAAGCCGTGTGAGGTGAACATGAACTCCACATGAATGAGATTGGAAAAGAAATAGAAAGTGCTTCAGATAGTTTTATATTGAGGCAGAAATCATCTACCTGCAAGGGTATATTCTCGTTACAGTGTATTCTTGATGCCTGCTCAGAGGCATCTGGGTGCCATCACAGTGCACACACATTCATTACCTGCCCCTTTCTCTGCGACAGCTCTCCTCCCTGCAACCTCCTTGCCGGAGGATATGGGAGCAATGACTCCAGACCTTGCTGGGCACAGCTCAGTGTTGCATACATATGACCCCATGAAACCAAAACATACTCTCAAAGAGCTCTTGTACTCCAGGCCTTTCACTTCAGGAAGGATATTCAATTTCAAAGTATATTTACATATTTACTATAGCACTTCCAAGAGCAGAGTTTTTTTAAAAAGGTTATAGCAACATCTGTTTGCCTTTGATGGAGACAATTCCTCTTGCTTATGTTCCCTATGCTGTTGAACTTCTGAATCTTACAGAAATCTTCATCATTTTACAGTGTCTAAAGGTTTTTGGAGTAAGTGATTGGAAACTAGTTGACTGCAGAATATTCATAGATGAAACTTAAGATGCAGCAATGCACTTTTAAGGCCCTGTGTTTCTTAAGTGTGTTGCATTTGCTAAACTTTAGGAAAAAAGCAAAGTCTGACTATCTGTGGCTCATACTGTGTTGTGTGTGATATGTGGCAACACAAAAGTGAATTTTCTGGTTACTCCATACCAATGAAGTGGGCAAAAGGTAGGGAAGAAATTTGACAGTCAAGTAGCTTTGTGAACCCTTTGTGGAATCTTCAGTGTTCAGGACTCATGAGCCTAACAATAATAAGATGATTGGAAATGGAAAGTATGGAACTGGCAGTGTTGAACCGTGGACATAAATCTTGGTTACACTTTTTAGCTATTTTTTGCATCTATCTGGTCCAGCAATACATTTTGCTCTAAAATGAGAAAAATTTCTGTAAATGGCTGTAAAATTTATCAACATCAAATACTGTGAGATGTGTCAGTGAAACTCCATAGAAACAGGTTAATTCCAACTAATTAATTTTGTTTGACTGTCAGCTATGCCGTTGGTGTCCACCTGAATATAGGAAAGCACTTTATAATAATTTATTGGAGTATGCTAAAATGAGAGACAGTATTTCTATGTGATTACAGAGTTACAGTAATAAAACCCTCGCAAAATATGAACTGGTTTGAAATCTGTTAATGAAAAGTGAAAGCATCACTCTTCAGCTCAGCTGCTGTTTGTTCTGATGACAGTTAAGCATGAATGATGGGAAAGCTCCTTTTATCCTTTTGGGGAAAGTGCCTGTTATCCTTGCTCCCGCACTTTTCTATTTTGTATTTGCCCTGGAAACTGTATTTCAGCTGGAAGTAGTCATGGCACAAGAACAGGATATTCTTTTGGGAGTTACACAGTAGAAAAGCTGGATTAGTTGGGCCCACCAGTCAAAGGAAAAAAATAGCTTGGGGCAGCTTTTCTGGGGTGTCACCACCCCTTTTCAGCATTCACAGAACTGCAGATGAGTTTTCCAAGTTGGGTTTGAGGGGTCTGTCAGGTGAAGGGAGGCAGGCTTGCAGGGTCCAAGAGCTTTGGGAATGTAGTTGGTCTGACAGCAAGTGCACAACTAACTCTAAGACTGTTGTGCTTTGGTATAGAGGAACAGAAAGAGAAAAGAGTAGAGAAATGTGACTCCTAGTCCCAGCTCTGCCTCTAAATGCAGATACCCAGAGGATGGATTAAGGCTCTGCTCTTCACTTTGAATGAGAATACCTTGGTATAAAAGTATAATCTAGACTTATGTTTCCTCAAGCTGTCCCAGCTTTAAAAAGTGTGTGGCTACCAGACCTCATGATTTCTCCTAAGTTTGTTCTTCAGGGAAGTGGAAAAAAGACTTAAATATTTTGTTTATTTGTCTGACAAATTCTTTCAGTGAACATGGAAGAATACAGAAATTGGAAAAGTGCAGAGAATTAACCTAAGTCTTCCCAAATATTAGCCCGTAAGTGAAATTGCAAGTATGGTGAGTTTTGTTGGTATGTGCTGGAGTGAAAGCATAGGTAGAAGCAGGAAGAAGGGCCATGATTTTAGGTTTATTCCTAAAGTACTTGCGTTTTCAAGAGGCAGTCTAGAGCCAAGGGGTATGTTTAAGATATATGTTGGAGGACCATACCTACCACACAAAGAGCCTCTTCCTGGGTTGGATGGTATAGCTGGGTAGCTGGGGAGTTGGAGCATGAGTCATCAGCACAAAACAGGCCTGTTCTCTGAAGGCAGCTCACCCAGGGCTATTAATACACTTGTCTGAGGAGAAGGAGGAGAAGGATGTTCTCCCCTTCCTTGTTCAAGGCATCTCTTTTTGTTCCTTCCCATACCCTTGAAGGGAGTACAGACGATCCTGTGACTTCCTAAGAGGTGTAATAGTCTACAGCTAAGATTTGCTGGACTTCTTTTTCTTTCTAAACACCTCTCTTCTAAAAGGAATGGAGAGGAGTAGCAATTTCTGGTAACATCTGAATGAAGATTATTTGGTACATTGAAAGTTCTTTATCCCACAGCTGAAATTATCTTAAATAAACAAAACCTTGTGGGTTTGTCCCATAAAAAGGATTTCTCTGATTTTTTGTGTGCTCAACCATCTCATTTGAATTATACCGTGGATTAGCCTGGGAAATGTAACACAAATGACTGATTTTTTTTTTTTAATAGATCAAAACGCCTTTTCAGTTTATGAAAGCCTTTTTCCCATAATTGATATTATTCCTTCTATTTCTTCTAAGTCCTTAGAGGATTATGAATGTCAGTATTAGAATAAAAGAAAGATTGCTTTAGATAATTTTATGTGCAGGGCTCCGTTCCAAAGGAACCAAACTCACATGGGGATCTTTGAGAACACGATTAAAGAGACATGATGAAAATAAGGTGGGGGTGAAGAAGACCAAAGGAGGGGGGGCGAAAAGGAAAACCTACAAATCAGACTCAGCATAGGTTTCCAGTACAGCTGACAGTCAGTAGAGCTGCACTTTTGGTCATTACAATCCATCTGGAACACCTTGGTGCTGTAGCACAATGACTCAAGAGTGTTTTCACTTAACACTGGTGATTATTTTCCTGACTTCTGTGAAGCTTTCCAGTAATTGAAGTAACATGATCTTGTCCTAGGTTCACACAGGACGTGGCTGCAGGAAACTGTGGCATGGAGACCGTGTCCCTCTGGCTGCAAAGTGTAACACCACAGTTGTTTTCAGACTCAGGAGCAGAAGATACAGCTTTGCAGAAAAATTCTTAGTGTATAAAGTCATATTACTCCAGTTCCTACAGGAGAAGGTGTTATCCCACATCACAGAGATGATAGCAAAACTTTCACCTGCAGCTCGGACAGAGGAGAGCAGTGGCTCTTTTAGAAGTAAAGGGTTTTCTTCTTTTCTGTGATGTAAACATTGATTAATGCTTTTGAGATTAGATGCAATATGGTTTGAAATCACACCTCCCATCAAAAGACTACAGTGGATGTGCTTGTAGAAGATCTTTTGCCATTAATTTTAGCAGGTGTGTGGGAAATGTCCTAAACTTGTACCAGTCAGCCTACAAGTTTTTGTTGGCAAGCAGAGATCAAGATTAACATTTCCACTGGATTTTTTGTGCATTGGCTCTAGCTACCTTAGATTAACAAGGAGAAAGATAGGGATGTGAAGGAAATCAAATCAGCCTAATGCAGCTTCCTAAAAACTTACAGCTTTCATCACAGATAATGACAGTTACCCCTAAGGGTAAATTTTTGGGGATGTTTATAAAGTTTCTACTTTTCATGGTGAAAGTTATGACGTTGTTATGTCTAGTCCATCCAACCCAGTTCAAGAATGAGTGACAACAGTAGCACAAAAAAAGCTCAAGATTTGAGGCTGTTGACATTGATTTAGGCTTTGGCTGCAAGAGTGTCTTGCACTCTCACCAGTGTTACAGAGCCTGATGAAGAGGAGCCCAGTTTGTTTTGTGGGGATATTGCTGTCCTGTCCTGACCTCCTGGAGGTCAAGGTGCAGCCACTGTCAGGTGATGTTGATGCCTTCTGGAGGCTGACCTGGAACAGAGACCAGACAGAGCAAAAGGATAAAGCAGGGATTTATTAAAAGGCCTCAATGGGTTCACCTGGGCAGTGCAAGAGTCCAGCCAGACCACACCCAAAATACCCCCAAAATGGTCACAGAACGGACGACCAGCCACAAGGTCTCACATTTTACGAGTTCTGGTCCATTAGTATATTGGAGTTACTTGTTCAATTACAGCTTCAGGTTATGAAGGTCCATCCTCCTTGTTTTTCCTTCTCACTTCATCATTGGTTTTGTTCTTGGGCTGAAAGTTGTCCTTGGTATCAAGCTAGAGAAGAAATTGTTTTATCTATCTACTCTGTGAAGAGAGCTTAGTAGCATTTAATACGAAACCTAAAACTATCCACCAAAACAGCGCAGAATCTAAAAAATATAAAAGCTCAAACTTAAGGCATCAATGTCACTGAATCATCCAGTCCCTGTGCAGTACAGTCCCTTGGGGGAGGATTGGACCAGGCACACAGTGGTCACTGGACTTCAAAGGAATGCTCCTTTTCCTGCCTGATGCTCCCCAGTAGGATCATGGGGAGGGCAAGCCTCTATTTGGTGTCCAGTTAAAAACTGGGAGTGTTTCGAGCATCTCAGCTGCCATCTTTGTAAAGGTTCTTCTTGCTGGCTCAGTAGTCCTGAAGCTGCAGATTTGTCACAGGAAGTGGCGGGGATAGTTTTGAGGAAGGAGAGATCAGAAAGGAGAACACTGGCTAAAAAGTGAAATAGGTGGTCTCCAATCCTGGATTCATTACAAATTAATTCTGTAATCACAAAAGTCCTTGTCAAGGTACAGTAGTCAAGTTAGCCCACAAAATTAACTCCTAAATTAGTATACTCCAGTAAGAGAATTTCCATGGCAAAGCTTTTGCCTGCTGCTACTGTATGGATACTGGGCCATGTTTTATTTTCCCCTGGGCTGAAGTGCTTTTCCCTAAATATCCATAGAGAAAATTGTGTCTTGATAATGTTCAGATGATTTCGCTACTTCAAGCGTTGATATCATTAAATCTGCAGAATGCCATTGGGTTTAGAAGCTGGAGAACTGTCGTTCCAGAAAAGCAATGAGTTTTGCTCTAGAGCTCTAAAAGTCAGTGGTTCACAGAGTTAATGGTAAATATATGTAATATTTTTAAATAGATCTTATAGTGGTGGAACACTCTATAGTGGTGGAATCCCACTCTAAAGCAATATGCTGCAGTCCAGAAATGCTTAGAAACTGGATGAAGTTATGGACCTGTGATGTGGCACTCACACCCTACTTCTGGTATCATTTAGAGGTCTTGTAACTGTATTGATTAGACCCAGCTTTGTGCCATGTGGACACCTCTTCACATCTTGATCCTGTGCCATCTGGCTTTACCCAGCTGCTTGCTTCCCAACGAGCAAATTATGTGACTGGTGGAGATTTAAACTGCTCATGGCAATTTGAGCAATTGCTGCCAAATGATGTGGAATTATAATCCAGTGGATAGGCATTCCTGTCAAGATCTTTGAGCCCACAAATGAAAACCTGTAATTCTAATTTGCTGTTTAGGAGCATGAAAACAAGATCTGTATTTTCTATAATGCTGGGCCTGCACCTGATAGCTCCTGTCAGAAGATGCCTTATACTCCAAATCTTTGCAAACCAAAACCAGTTAACAAAGTGCTCAAATAAGAGTTTAGGAAAAGATAATGAGGCACTGCTTTGGGAATTTCATCTCTGAATGGAAGGAGTTTGGCATAAAACCACGCTGACAATGACTCAGTGCAGTCCTTCCCAAAAGAAATGAAAGATGGCATGGAAGCTGGCCAATGTGAGATCAAAGCAGCCAGAGCAAGGCTGCAGAGAAGTCAGCTGCAGATGAAAAGCAGAGATAAAAAGCTTTGCATATTTTTGTCTGAAGTCCTATGAGCTTGCCTTTATGTGGGTGAGTATCACTGATTTTGTAATGAGTCACTAGAGCAGTTGAAGGAAATGATTAAATGAAGAGTAATTGTATGTTGCAACAAAAGTCTGAGGAAGTGGTGTGTCCCCAGTCTCCTGATGCCTTCAGACAAAGATCCTTCTGGAAGGTGAGCACAGACAAGATGTAAGTTACTGACTCAGGTGCAGAGTATTTCAGAGTATTTTTGGTTCTGCATCTCTGGCTGGCTGTGGGACTGAGAGGCTGCCAAGTACCTGTTGAATTGCTTATTTGGCTCTGAGGGGAGAACTTTGTCTCACTGGCCTTGTCCAAATACCTCTTCCACAAGTTTTCTAATCATAGAACAAGCTTAGATAGACTGCTACAACCACAAACAGGATGGTTTCCAAAGCTATATTGAGTTAAAATTCTACAGGACTCACCCAGGTGGTGGATACCCTCTAAGAAATCCAAATTTACCCTTGGTAAATGAAGGGGCTCTGTTGTTTCAGGCAGTTGGTTTCGTGCTCATCCACTTTGCTGTATCACAGCATAAGTGACTTCCCCTGCAAATCTGTCAAACACCTGACAAAGAGTCTGCATTTACCTCATCCCACTGGTAAAATCAGTTCTCATTTTATTCAATCACTATTTCATATATTTCAACAAAGTTTTGCAGCAGTTAGACTGGTCTATACTTCAGTATGTGCATTTCTTCTATGAGGAGAAATCCTGAATAATTTATAGTTGTTTCTTGAATGTACCTTCACATGCAAGGAAGACTGGATAAAACTACAGGTTCTGGGTGTTTTCTTTAATGTGCAGCTTTCAATAAATTAGAAATACAATTCACTTGAGGGCTTTTTCATCTCTTCTTGTTGAATGCTGAGATTCATTTTGGCAACTGGAAAAACTTAGATTCAATGCCACCATGTAGATTTTCAGTTGGACAAAATGATGCCTTTGCCTTGTATATTATTATAAAATGACCACATCAAACTATGCAAGTGTCCTGTAATGTCATGATTACAGTGTTAGGCTCATACCAGTTGAAAAATATGACAATTGAATATTAGAATATTCCTTCAATTATATGTTTGGTTGTCCACATAGATATAGGCAATCTGTTAAAATACTATGTCAGTTTGTATTATGGCAAACTTGGACGGTTCCTGAGAAGGGAAGTGGAGGCTGGAAGTACAGGTTATAGTATGTGTTGTGGTATCACCTAACCCTGCCATCCCATCAGAGGCTGCTCATGGGGAAAGCTATGGGAAAGGAAATCCCAAAGAACGCCCAGACTCATGCTGGTGGTCATCAGGGCTGTTTGTCCAACCTGCAGGGTGAAAGGAACTTCAAAACACCGAACCAATATGATTACACAGAAGCTGTTTATTGTTTACATTACAACCCCAATTATAATTTCTAAGACTACTGTTTACACTTTCACACATTGCTTAATTGGTTGATTGATCCCTTTCACTCAAGCCCCACGAGGGTCTCTGCAAAAGTGATTGGTCAAAGTCCAGGTGTGCCTTTATCTAGTGCTTTCATTCTCTGCCACCAGTTTCTCAGCATCTCTGCTCTCGATCTAGCCTGACTGTTGTTTCAGTGGCCTTGAAGATTTCTCAGTTTAGCACTATGGTTGTTTCAGCAACCTTGACGAATTCCAGATGATCTGATAAACACATCTGGAGATAATCTGGCTGGGACATCCCTGGGAATGGACTAGTCAGATGCATTGCAACACCAACCCAAACCTGTTCCTTGCTGTGGCATCAAGTGGCATCCTGTGACCAGAGAAGCCTATTTTTGATGATGATGAGAGAAACAATGGAGCTGGTCATGGCACAGCTTCTGTAAGTGTCTTTTTGTGAGAACTTATAAAATCATAGACTCATTTAGGTTGGAAAAGCCCTCTAAAATCATCAAGTCCAACCATTAACACATCATCACCAACTCCACCAGTAGATAATGCTTTTAAGTGTTCCATCTACACATTTACAGGGACAGTGATTCCACGACTTCACTGTCCCAATGCTTGATAATCCTTTCAGTGCAGAAATTTTTCCTGATATCCAACACAAACATTCCCTGGCACTACTTGAGACCATTTCCTTTTGTGCTGGTGATGCCTTCTGGAGGCTGACCTGGAAGAGAGACCAGCAGAACAAAAGGATAAAGCATATTGGAGTTCAGTTGTCCAACCATAGCTTCAGCCTATGAAGCTCCATGTTCCTTGTTTTTCCTTCTCACTTCATCATTGGTTTTGTTCTTGGGCCTGAAATTTGTATTGGTTGTCCTTGGTATCAAACTAGAGAAGGAATTGTTTTATTTATCTACTCTGTGAAGAGAGCTTAGTAGCCCTTAATATGAAACCTAAAACTACCCACCAAAACAGCACAGAATCTAAAAAGTATAAAAGCTCAAACTTAAGGCATCACTGTCCCTTGATACCACCTCCCCTCACCTTGCTACACCTGTCTCTGCAGAGCACCCAACATTCCCACCCAATTTGGTGTCATCTGCAAAGTGACTGACGGTCATTGTTGAGAATGTTAAAAATCTGACCACAGTTCTGAGCCTTAGGAACACCATTGGTACCTGGCCCCAGCTGGATGTAGCTCCATTGCCCACCACTCTCTGGGCCCACACGTCCAGCCAGTCTTTCACCCAGTGAACAGTGCGTGTGCCTGTCCAAGCCAGGAGGAAAATGCTGTGGGAAACAGTGTCAAAGGCTTTCCTAAAGTCCGGGCAGACACACCCACTGAGGGGGTCACTCTGTCCTAGGAGATCAGGTGGGTCAAGCAGGATCCATAAACCCTGGCTGGCTGGGCTGATGCCCTGGTTGTCCTGCACGTGTTGCATGATGGCACTCCAGAGGATCTGCTCCGTGACCTTTCCAGGCACCGAGGGCAGGCTGGCAGGCCCGTAGTTCCCTGGATTCTTCTTCCAGCCCTTCATTACAGGAGTGTCACAACTTCCCTTCCCTTGGGACCTCCCTGGTGAGCCAGCACTGCTGGGAAATAATGGGAAGTGGCTCCATGGGCACTGCCACCAGCTCCCTTGGGTGGATCCCATACAGCCCCATGGACTTAAAATTCTTTTTGAAAGACCGTGATTTCGACTGTCAAATTACAGCCTCTGTAACTATATTCTGGTTGCCTCCAATAATCCTGCTATTTCAATTGAATGGACAAATAAATAAATAAATAACATGCTTTAAAGATGCTAACTGGACAGAATGTCAGGAGACACAGGGGTGTGGCCATTGAGTTTGAAAAAGCATACTTTATTTTTTAATACTTTTGCCTGAAATAGCCTCATATTTTCAGGTCAACTTATGGCCAAGAAAAACACAAGTCAAACCAAAGTCCACAGGAAACTGTAACAACTCTAAGAAAGGCCAGCGAATGAAGGTTGTAGAAAAATCACCGTGAATGATATCATTGACCACTGGCAGTGGGAAACTCTGAGGACTTGTAGCTGATCATGAACAGGGATTGGGGAAATGAAATGTTAAAATATTCTGGACTTTTATTTATTTGTCTTCTATTTTCTAAGAATCCTGGGAAAAAACAACTTTGTTATGATTACCACCCATTGCTTTCTGACTTTTAAGGTCCCACAAATGCAATTTATGCCTCTGTGTAGCTATAGATACAGGACACGAAATCTGTTCCTGGCCTTGCTAAAGTTGTTGGGAGTTTTGCCATTCAGCAGGGGACAGATTTCACCATAGATTTTCAGTGCCACAATCGTAGCTTCTGACAAAGATAGAGTCAAAATGCTGCCACTTCAACGAGCAACACTTTGCCAAGACAGGAGCCCCCATGTAACTGTTTGTAGAACTGCTTCTGTGACTTTATTGGAATTGTGTGTGCTGGCACAGTGTGAAGAAAGTGCATGGGATAAGAATTTGGGTGGTTCGCTGGAAACAGCTTTTCTCAGGTTTGGTGTGGACCTCTTGCTAGAAAGCAAAAGTGAGGAAGTACAGAAGCAAACTGAGAGTGCTCCAGGTGGATATTGAGCTGGACTTATTAGATAACAATCACCTTCTGATGCCACAAAAGGGCTTTGTGTTCAAGTATCTTTATGTGACTGGCCCTAATCTTTTGTTAATGCATCTGAATGCCCTGGTTTGTGGGCTGGGGTAGTATTGCTCTCCTCTCCTATCTTTCAGAGACTTGATTGGATTCGTGTGGTGGGCTACATTTTCACACAAACCTTGTAGCACAGATCACCTTTCCTGCTGTTTCTGAGCACAGACTGTGCTTCTGTGGTATCTGTTGCCATGATTTTAATAGAAATGCGATACTGGGAAAGCAGGAAAGATATTGTATATATGGTTTCCACTGCTCAGAAGTCAAGGAGCAAATGCCATATGATGAGGCAATTCTCAGCAGACCTCAGCCTGGGGAATGTGGAGTGCAGCTGCACTACCCTGATGCTTTCCCTGTAAGGAAGGAGGGACAACTCCCTGAGCTGTTCCTGTGCTTTGGATTGAGGGCACCCTCTGAGCAGTGAGTGGTGGCACAGTCTGTCTGGTGCTTTGCTGCTGCTGTTGGGGTTCAGTGCTGTAGCCCACAGAAGCCCCAGCCTGCCCCTGCAGTTGCAGATATTCCTACAAAACTGTGCTGCAAGGTCACCAAAGCTAAAATTGGAGCAAAGTGAACCAGGGCCAGGACAAAGCCATAGCTCTGTGTCCCAGTTTAATGCCTTTTCCACCAAACCTGGTTGGTTGGGGCACCTTTCCAAGCTTCAGCATCTGGCTAACACTGGAATTACCTGGCTGAATTTCAGCCCAAATTCAAGCAAACCAAAGGTGACATAGGCAGGTGTTGGTGTGGTTCATCTCATAGAGATGGTGAAGGAACTGTGTTAAATACCACAGTTTCCACAGTTTTCTTGCTATCATTTCTCCCCAGAGTCCAAAATACTTTACAATGTTAAACTATCTGTATTAAAAGAGTCTCCCTGATGCAACTGGAGACCACCCAGAACTGATCCTAGATACAACAGCATTCTCTCCAAGGAGAAAGGCCGAAATTATTTTGAGTTCACTGCCCATAGGGCATATTCTGGGCTGGATTTATGCACGCAGGCAGTGCTCAGGGGACTTGTTTCAGAGCACTCTGTTTCTGGCGTGCTTTGTTTCCATTTGTGTAATGGAACCATTTAAAAAATAAATAGCAGTTTAAAAATAAGTGAGTGATCTTCATAGCTAATGTTTATCTAGGAAAACTGGCATCCATGTCCATGCTGAAAAACCTTTGCTGGCTTTATGAATCTGTTTATTTAAATATCTGTATCTGAAATGAGGCTTATAATATTTGCATGTTGAGTAGCACAGAATTTCTTTTATCAAGAAAGCTTCTTCCCTATATAATTCTATGCTGAAAAGAGAAAGTTGTGCTTTATAGCAAAGCTTACTGACATAACAAATCAAATGAGACCTGTCAGATTCTCAGTAGCACCAGTTTCCCCAGTTTAGTTTTGCTCTGCCTTAGTCTTTTGTGATAGAGTCCAGACATGGTGTTAAATCAAGAGCCTGAATTGGAATTATTATGTGGTTCAGCTGCACCTGAAAAAAAGTGTGTGTGGCTGTCACCAAAGGATTTTAGAGAGAGTTTTCTGTGTGATTTTTAACTGAAAGACAAATGACTTATCACACATTGATTCTGTATATGCAGTTTTTATGGTTGAAGGCAATGTTGAATATTAGAGGAGGGTTAATAACTAATTAAGAAGATAAGAAGATGTGAGGCACTTTTAGCACCTGTCTGTTTTGTATGTCTCTGTCCTTCAATTTCACATTAGTCATTTGATGAATTTGCCATATTGTCCCAAATGTTCGCTTCCTCAATGGAACTGCCTCCATCCAGGTCCCCTTTTGGTCTGTGAGCGTTAAATGTCCTCCTGCTGAAATACACCTGATCCTCATTTCAGCTGTGTTAGCTGGTGTCCATGGTGCTAACAAAGATGCAAGTGATGTAATTTAATTATCTAAAGCCATTTTGAAAAAGCTTGGATCTTTCTTAACCAGCCCTAGTGTAAGTTACATTGGAGTGAGCTTACTGAGGGGATTTGAAAGACAGTCGCAGGGATCAGACACCGAGAGTTCATACCCGTACCAAAGGAACAGAAGAATTACAATGCTCTGTGGAGCTTTGATTAACTGTCTCCAGAGTAAATACAACCTCTGGAAACAAAAGCTTTCTCTCACACCAGGCCCCAGAATTGGCAACTTTAGCACATTCTCTTTGTTCACCTCCAGGATGGCTGGCAGGTTCAGCCAAAGGAGAGGGACTGTAAATTACAACAAAAAGGGAATTAGAAGATGTTATTTTAATCAGACTACTGAATGACTTCACTGCCGAGCTAGTGCACGGTGTGCACAGTAATCAGACTTCTGTGGGCCCGGGGCAGCAGCTTTCTCTGTGGGGTTGTGCCGGAGGAGGCTCAGAAAGAAATCTTTCAGCACAACCTTACGGTTGAATGACCAGGCAAGTCCTGTATCCCTCCCCTTGTACTTCTATTGTATCTACTTCAGACCACTCTCTGCATAAGCAATAAGGCCGGATTGTTTTAGCTGGCATATCAGGCACCAATTTTGCAAAACATGATCTACTTATGTAGACCTGAGTGCCCACAAAGAGTCCAACACAATTCCAGAAGCGATTCAGGGGATCCTTGCTAGGAGCTGCTGTTGAATGATTAACTTTCTCCCAAGCCCCCTGCATTATTTTAAACTCTACCCTTGTTCTTACAGAGAAATGCAGAATATTAGAAAGTTCCCTGTGCTGTCCCTTTACATTGTCAGAGCTATAATCTCACTGTAAATTACTGTGTTCAGTTTCCCAGTCTGCCATAGCTCTCCCATGCAGGCAAGCTGTGCTTCCTTGCAGTATTTCAAGTGAGATATTTACTGCTAGTGTTAGCCAAAGAAAGGATTTTTGCATGCTCCCTTATTTTGAATTATTTTCCCTTTTCTTTTTATGCTGCTTCACACTCACTTTCCCTAGGCTCCGAAGAGCTCTCAGCGAAAGAGACCTGCCTTTCCCACAGCAAAGTTCAGGAGTTGTGCCCCAGAGTCTACTCCCAAAAGCTGGCATGCTTGAAGCAAAAGCAAACTGCAGGAATGGATTCTTCAAGGGAAGATACTTGCCATTATTCAAAAGAAAAGTATGTTTTCCATTGAACATTGCCATCACATAGTTGGCAGCTGCATGAGCAGGAGGGAGCAGGACTAACAGGCTGTGCCACACTTAAAAACATAGTTGAATTTAAATTGCCAGTTGTGAATCTGTTTAACAGATTTACAGAAGAGCATTAGTCGCCTGGGTGTTTCTGTGAAGTTTAGTGGAGTGCATAACATGACTACTTGAACTTCTCGTATGGGAAAGAGCAGCTGGTGGTGCAAATTTGGAATATTCTTTACTGCAAGGCTGTGTTTTGGGGGAAAATGTGTGCACAGCCCTGATTCCCAGGTGAAGATGCCCAGCATTGTCACCAGAGGAGGTCCGTAGTGCCTCACTCAATTTTCTAGAAGCTTCTCTGCTCAGAGCAATATCCACGTTCGTACCTCTGTCATCCACTTCCCTTTCCTAAAACCACTGACGCATATCCTTGCCCTTGAACTTCCCCAGTTCTCTTTGTCTCACGAGGCAAGGCAGCTCTCTGGAGCACTGCTACTTCTTGCTGCTGTTTCTGTGCACGTGCCTTTGGACTACTGTGGTGGGATCCTGGTCACACAGCTCATGGTGAGGGCACCTCAGAGCAAATAAATGCAGGACCAAACTGGAGTTCCCTGTGGATGAATCTAAAATCTAGGCTGGGGTGACGTGACCAGGGGATGCTGATATTAAACTCTTTTCTGTTAATCGGTTACGTATGGTGGCCTGAAAAAATGGGTGTATACAGGGCTGGGCGTAGCAGTTTAACATTCGGGAGGTTGTGTCTGCAGGCTGGGGTCACAAACAACGAGGGTGGAGGAAACAGGAGCCTTTAACAAGCCCACAAGCTGTGGAGGAGTCCAAAGCACATGGACTGGGCAGCAGCTGCTCCTCAGGGCTTGCAGATTCCACACATCCATGTACAGGTGATCTGGCCTGGCAAAACAGAGCTGCTGCAGCCACCCCCAGCGCAGGGAAGCAGCAGCAGAGGCCTATCAGCTGCCTTTGATAGATCTGTGCCCAGCTGAAACCTATTTTTTTTAATCTCATTTTGGTTGAGGGAACAGAAAATGCTGCTATGTAAAATATGACAAAATATTATCTATTAAAAAAAAATTTGACAAAATTTACTCCATTGACATGGAGTTTATTCCTCCAGCATTTTCATATACCAGTTGAGATATTTGAATCAATGTTTTAAATAGAGGAATTTAAAGCATGAAAACCCAAGGTATAAATTTACTTAATTTAAAGCAGAAAAACCAATATATGGGTTCACCTAAATGAATGACAAGTATGCATTAGTTCCATCAGAGGCTGATGTGAGATGCACAAATGATACTATTGAATAATGGGAGTTGTTACTCACCGGGCTGTGTCTTTGCAAGTGGGAGTTTGGGGTCATAACTTTATGGCTCTGAATCCGGTATCACATTGCTGAGTGGAAAATGTTACAATCTCTGCAAACTTTAAGTATTCTATGCCACAAGCCTCAAACTTTCACCGCATGACTGTTACACCACCTGTGTGTAATTAGCAGCTTGACATCAGATGGTAACTAGAAAGTTACTTTAAAATGGAAAACATAGGCAACCTGATTTCCTATTTTCATTTTATACAGACAAGAAGAGACACCACAAATGTACAGTCCCTTCTGTGCACGTATTCTCTCAAAAACTTTGCAGAGGCTTTACTCTTTTATCCAAGGGTATAGCTGCCTGAATGCACATGAAATACATTGTTATTCATGCAAATATTTTCAAATTAGGAGCTATTTGCGGTATGTTTTACAGACACTGTTTCAGCGTTAGCACAGCACGGCCGCATGAAGCCCACCTGGCCAACCGTGAGGTTTCTGGTTTCAGAGCCAGCTCCACTGAACTCGGCCCTCGTTTGCAGAGTTAATTGGAAATATTTGTCCAGGGAGCTTGCCTGGTGGATTTCGCGTGCTGTTTGATTTCCTCATTCTTGGTGTTTAATCTGTCATATCAGAGCGTGTGGTTTGGTGCAGTTGGTTGGTCCTGTCTAGAGCAGGGGATGGAGCTGGCAGGCGAAGGCAGCAGCCAGTGCAGCTCCTGCTCCCGTGCATCCCCAGCAGCTGGCAAGCCTGGTGGGCAGGAGGGGGACCAGACTGTGGCCAGGGATTCAGGAGGAGGAGGAGGAGGAGGGCTGATGGAGGCTGCCTGCTGGTAGCAGGCACAGGTTGGGTCTTTGGCATTCAGTCCAATGCCCTCCTTAGGGGAAAAGTGATAGCAGTAGGGTATCTCTGTGCAGGATCCCTGACAGAATACCCCAGAGTAATTGCCAAGTATTCCTAATTGTGTTTGTTCTTTAATCCAAAATTAATCTGAGCTAAGTCATCTGGACTCTTAGAAGTAAAAGCATTTGTTTCATTGCTGCTGTAAGAAAGGTAAATCTCTTCTTCCTTGCTCTTTTTCAACTTTTGAGTCATACCTTGACTTTTTTTTTAAAGCTCTTTTGCCAAGTTTTTTTCTTGAACACCAGTGACAAGAATATGAAAGGAATTAGAAAATTACTATGGGATTAAGACTCATGCACAAAAGATTGTTGATTCCATGTCCTCCAAAGAGGGCAGTATCAGTTCTGCAATCAAACCTGGTGTACCATGAGTACGAAACGGGTTAATGTATGTGGTAGGTAGAAAAGTAATGCATGGGACAATCTTTGATAAAAAAAACAAGCACCTCCCTCCATCAGACAGTCTAAAAGGGAATAGTCAAAAATCTCCTTCAATTTTTAGAACTGAAGAAAACATATTCTTCATCTCTGCGAAAAAGTTATCTGTCAGTGGTAAATAGAAAAGTGGGTACACTTCTGACTTTACTGGTTTTGTAATGTTATTTCTATTGCTTTCTCATCAGAAAAGAGATGCTTTGCTGCATAGACAGGTATTTTTCTAATTCCATATTAAGTTCCCATATAGAGTAAAATTAGATGGCATACAAAAAATTATTTATTTGATACTTCTTTGAGACTTGTCCTCCCCATCTAATTTTCAGAAGATGGAAATGTCATCATCCATATCCTCTTTCTTCTAACCACATATATGCCAACAGTTTTCATAACAGTGCTGTGTATATGAGACGGAAACTGTGTTTTTTGAGGAAATTTATATAGAGCTTTCTGGATTCCTGTTTGTTACAAAATCTGACCAAGAAATAATTACTTTAAAATTCTACTGACTGGGCTTTGGGCTTCTTAGAACTCCCAGCTTACTGAGGGCCAGTCTTAAACCATGAACTCTAAGCTTAGTGCTTGGAAACCATAAAGGAATATCACTGGGAATTTTGCATCAGTGAGGGCATCAGGATGTGGCTGGGTGCTTTACCCTGTACCTTATCCCAGTTCCTGTTTTCCTCTCTCTTTGAAAGCCCTGTTTGAAGTTGCTTCTTAATCTCTTCAGCTGTTGACTTGAAAATGCAGTGGTCCTCCCAAGTATGAGTCATGCCAGCCCTCAATCATCAGCATTGTCCAGAAATGCTCTGTTTCCCTTCTCATCTCTTCTTACCCCTTAACCAAGGGCAGCAGTGATTCATAGTGTAAAAGGACTTGATTTGCATTTGATATGAGTCAACAACTAATTCAAGACCAAGAAACAGCATCAAACAGGCCTTGCAAATAAAAAAGGGAAAGTTTCTTATTTAATGTGGCTGAATCAAAAGTACAGGCATAGGTATTATTCTTGAAAATTCAAAAGATAAATTGCACTGGCTTGAAAGTCCCCTCAAGCAGATTCTGCAAATGTTTGAAGAAATCAATGTGTGTTAAAATATACTATGTTCCAAGCAAATCAAAATCTTGTTTCTCTTTTAAACATCGTTGCAAGGAAACCTTTCTGCTGTTTTGGTTTTGGTTGAGTTGGGTTGGGTTGGGTTGGGTTTTTTTACAGAAATTTCTTGTGTTAGGCACTTTACAGGCAGGCAGAACATAATGAAAAAATCTCCCTTAAGAAATCTTTTTAGGAATGCACTTAAAGTGTACAAATCTCATCTTTATTTTAGACATAAGTAATTATGTGCTTACCAGCTATTGATGTCTTTAGGCATTAATCACCTCTTTAATGTTAAGTACATTTTAAAATAATTTTCCTCCATTGAAGCCTAAACACACAAAATAGGGGGGAAATCTAAGGAGGGAATCAAGACAAAATGGCTATAATAAATCTTGCAGGTCTTGCAGAAAGTTGCTTCAGGAATCTTGAACTACTAATATTGATCAACTCTGTGTGAGTAATACAGCTGAGCAGGAGCAGACTTTGCAGGATGGCTGCACCCATTAGTCTTGGGGCAATTTCCTGTGAAGCAAATTACTATATACACTACAAATATTGCCTGTGTCTCACCCTCTCTTTTGCAGAACTCAGTTTGCCCAGAAAATGACCTGTTTCTTTAAACTGCCTTGAAAAAAATGCTGGTGGAGATGGAAATTTAAACTTTTGGTAACATACTGAAGGAATTAGAAGGTTTCCTTTCCCTTTGCCTGTCTCTTGACATTCAGCTTCTTTTGCTTCTCTTTTCCCATCTACCATCATTATGGTTGTCTACCTGAACTCTGAGTTCTGTGAGGCTCATCTTGTGTCTTTAGCTGGTAGCCAAAAACATCACTTGGCATTTTCAAAGTAAGCTAAAAACTGCTTAAAGGAAGAATTTGGGAGAAAAGAAGATGGCTCCCAGAGCAAAGTCAGACTGCTTACACTCGTAGGTGTAAATTAAAATAAAGTCTTGGACCTCACTGAGAACTTCCATTTCTCCGTGAAGGGGTGAACAAAATTCACCTGATGATGCAGCAAATTCTTCCAAGCTGTCTGCTGTGCTGATGCTCCTTTGGTTGTAGCTCTCCACAATGTTTTGTTCAGTTCCCAGACTGATGTTGGCTAATCCCCTCTCCATTTCTAGTCTGCTCTAGTTTGGATCTTGGAGCCTCAGGATGTCTGTTTCCCCTCTTTATTTTATGCAGCTTTAAGGTGATCACTATTTGGACTTTCTTAGTAATCTCAGAGAAATGAATGAACTTTTTTTACAGGACACAAGTGATTGTCATAATTGCGTTTGCTGTCAAATATCTCCAGTGTGCTCTTGTGTGCATAAAAAGACTTTTCATCATGTGATGTACTATCACGGTGTGTCTTTGGTATCTGTTTGTTTCAATATATGTATACAAATTCACAAAAATGCACTAGTACCATCTTTGATGTTCCAAGGCAAGTAACTTTTATGCAAACAGAGATTTTGTATGGGTGGTCACAAATTTCATGGTTGAGTACCCTAATGATCATATTTCTGAAAATTAGCAATAACCATATAATCACAGAATTTTTAAGACTGGAAAAGACCAAGATCATTGAGTCCAACCTGTGAACAATCCCCAGCTTGTCACCCAGACCAGAGCACTAAGTGCCACATCCAGGCATTCCTTGGTCACCTCCAAGGTGACCACCCCCATGGGCAGCCCCTTCCAATGATTATCATCCCTTTTGGTGCAGAAAATCTTCCTGATGTTCAACCTAAACTTCCTGTGGTACATCTTGAGTCTCCATCTGCTTGTCCTGCCAACCAAAACATGAATGGTTATTCATCTATGTACATACACCTATATACATCAAATGTGGTTTGTAGGTCTTAGGTTGTTTAAAATTACAGTTCCTCCCCCACCACTCTGGTTTCTGGATAGTCATATTTTTGACATTTACTATTGTATTTTTAGGGCTTTATTCTCCCCTGAATCTGCTCTAATTTTGAATCACATATCATAGGATTTTAAACCTGTCTTCTCCACTCCTGGTGTCCACAGACCTTGCATGTACTCACTTTTGTATTTCCTACATTGCAATTTTACACACCAGTGATCTAGAACCTCTGAGCAAAGTGCTGTCTGCCACATAAATTTCTCCTTCAAAGCTGTTAAAAGGAGTAGGTTTACACTCAGAAGTCAGTCAGCCTTAATCACTGTCATCACCTTTTGCAAAGTTTGCATTACTGTCTCTTGCAGTGACCGATCACATCCTATCTGAGACCGAGAAAACTTCCTTGAACCTATTTACATCAGTAAATAAGAACAGACTCTGGTGTTTGTGCTACCTCTCTTTTATTGAAAACTCAGAGTGTCTGCCGACATGAGATGTTTTCCAGGTTTATATTCTGGCTGTAAATAATCTATCTGCAATTGAAATAACTTCTTCTGTTTGTGAAACTCTTTTCCCCACCACTGGCATAAGCGGTTCGCAGCCTGCTTTGGCAAACAAGGAGCTGGAGGGTTGTGCATGCATAAGCTCTGGAAGCTTTTCATTTTCCTGTCCATATTTGCTGGCATTCACCTTCTGCTAGGTTTCCTGCAGCATTACCTACAGCCTCTGATGATTTCTGTAGGTGCAAAAATATTGTTGCAAGACCTCACATAGCAGGTTCAGGTGATGATTCTGTACAGCAATTGCCACCAGAAAATCAAAGGAAGGGTGTCTTCTTCATAAGCTGTTCCTAGGCAAATTATTAATTATATTAATAATTATTAATGTGTTTCATACACATTTTTTGCAGATTAAGGTTTTTTAGATCAACAATTATGGCAGTCAAATTGGATAGAATTTTTTTTCCTGGCCAAATTTATCATCCATGTGTACTTTCTTTCTCTGTAAGTAAAGAAATATTGATAGCCATCTCTAACCCCCCAAGGCCTAGAAGGGCCCCTAGATCAGCCCTGGTTTTCCTATAGAAGTTAATTATTCACTCCTACATTTACATTGCTGTCTGTTATGTTCCAAGTTCACAGCACTCATTCCCTGTCCATGATATTGCTCTATTGTTTATACTCACAGCAAAATACCATAGCTAAACTTCAGTATATTCCCATGTCTGGATATCCTTTCAGGAAATTATATGGATGCAGAGCATAGCCTAATATTTAGAGTGAAGCACTGTGTTTAGAAGGTCTAAGTTAAAATTTCACAGACTATAATTTTCTGTCTAAAGAAATTTTTCCACCACCCCATTGAGCTACTTAGGATGAGATGAGAGGAAGAGGGGGAAATGCATTTATTAAGAAACACTCTTCCTGGGAGATATGTGGAGATCTGTACAGGCATTGGCTTGGCCCCTTAGGAGGTAGGTAGAACATAAAATCACAGAATGGTTTGTGTAGGAAAGGACATTAAAGTTCTTCTCATCCCACCCCTGTCACAGACAGGGAGAGGTGCTCCAAGCTCTGTCCAACCTGACCTTGGGCACTGCCAGGGATGGGGCAGCCAGAGCTCCCTGGGCACCCTGTGCCAGGGCCTCAGTGCCCTCACAGGGAACAATTTCTTTCTAACATCCAATCTAAACCTACTCTCTGTCAGTGTGAAGCTATTCCCCTTGTTCTGTCACTCCATGCTCTTGCAGTAAGTCCCTCTCTCTCTGTCTCTTAAGCTCAAGGTGTGGGTAAAAGGTTTCTGCTTCCTCTTCTGGAGCTGGTAGACAAAAGACCCATTCTAAAAGTGCATCAGTAATCTCTTCTGGATTCAGAGCAATAAGTCTAATTTCTTCCTTAAGTTTTCATCTAAGTATGCTTCTAAGTATGTGTTGGCACACGTATAACAGGGAATTTGAATTCTGTTAACTTTATTTTGTGTTTTGTTGATAGCTCTTCTATGCCATTAAAAACATCTCAGAATATATTTTTGAGCTTTTAGTGGCTTCTGTCTTCCTACTGTATTCACTTCCTTAACAACCTAATATCTGGCATTTTCATCCCTTGAGTAAGTACTCCTTTTCCTGAAAATGTTTTATAAGAAAACAGTTATAAATGTTATTTCTTCTAGATTTTGTTATACTTTCACATGAAGTTCACATCCACACAGTATGGTTTGATTTTACCCTAGTGGCATCAAAGAAAGATTTTATCAATGCTTTCCCTATAAATATGTTTTCTTTTCAAAATGATTTTGGTAAGTTCAGCTGACTGGTATCCTGTACACATTCTCTGGCTGTGAGAATAACTTATGTACCCAAGTCTAGCCTATAAAAACCTGTAGCTATATCTGAGAAGAATTCCACAACATTTTCTTATCTTTTACTTCTCACACACAATCTCTTGCTTTTTGTCTTGGTGTTTGGCTAAGGTTATGGCTAAAGTTTTGGTTCTGTGATCCACAGAGCTAAATCAAAATCTGATTACAGCTTTAATCAGTCACAGTCAAAAAAACAGCGCTAAATACAGACAAATACATCAGAGGTCTTTCCATCTTTTTGTCTCTTCTAGGAAATTTCTATCCCCATAGCTTGATTTTTCCCAAAACTGCAACATTGTGGTTTCCGTAATTTAGAATGGCAACTAGTTTGCTCTTCTCCTCACAACAAATCTGACCTAGTTCTGTGTGGTAAAAGCCACTTTTGCCTTCTCCCCACTCACTGTCATCATGAAGAGGAAAATGTTGCATGAGCCTCTTTCAGCTGTGTAAAGACATAGTGGACCAGTGCTGTGACTGACATGAGCCCTGTACTTATCCCCTTTATCTTCTCCTCAGCTTCTAGAGGCTGCCTCCAAATTTATGGGACCAGAAAATGCTCAGTCACCACCCCAGTGAGAATCTTGCATTGCTACTTAAAAGCCATAGATAATCTTCTCCAGAATAAGCTAACTGTGAAAATAGGAAATTAATGAGAAACTGAGGCAGAGAGGGCTCACCACAAAGTCAGGAGACATGTAAGGACAGGATGAAATTAAATGCTCCATGCCTTTTAAATGGCCAGTTCTTCTGCAGCATGTGTCCTCTTGTGTCCTAAGCCACAAAAAACATTGCCATCACGCTCATAGGAGCAATAACATGGGCTTCTTTTTAATCATGTTCTAACTGCTCTTGTGCTTGATCTGGAAAGGAAAATACCTGAGACCAACACTTGGAAAACTCTTTTTGTGTAGCAGCTAAGATTAAATAAATGTACCACTGAGCTAATAATCAGAGCAAATTTATATCCGAAATTATTTCTGAAAACATGCCTCCGTTTTTTAACAATTTTTTCAAACTAACATTCCTTCCACAATTTTTCACAGCAACTGTTAGTTCTCCAGATTTTTATGTGAACCATCTTCCTCTCTGAAAAGTCTGCAATCATTCACTGAAGGTACTAATGCTTGAGAGGACATTCTGCTCTTTGTCAGACACCACTGCTTTAACAGGATTATTTACAGTGCATAGATTACATTTTTGGGGGCACACGTTCTGAAAATTATTTCATTCCGGTATTCAAGCTTATGGGAATTCATCTTTTCTTGATACACTTCATTGAAGAGCAAGAATTAATCACAAAAAGATTTGAGCAAAACTCAGTTTAGCATTTCTAACAAGTTATTTACTGTTCCCCTCACCCACTTCTGCAGTGGAGAAAAGGGGAGGCTTCAGGTAAAAGCCAAGAGGCTGTAAACTCATCTTTAACTCATGTCGGATATTGTAAGTGCCATCCAGTTTCAGAGGAGTGACAGAGAATGGATTTTGCATAGGTTGTTAGAGTCAGACTGATTTTAAGTCAAATAAATACAGAGAAGAGCAGGTTGAAGAAGGTGATCTGTAAAACTCAGAGCAGGGTTCAGGGTTTACAATATATATCTGTTCTGGTGGCTCTGGAGCTATGCTTATGCACATGCTCACATCTTTGGGTCTTGCCTTTCCACTCTGAAGAAGTTTACAGTAAAGTTTTGGGTTACTAAAATACTCATAAGTTAAACTAGTACCTTGGAAAACACCAGGTGAAATAGTACTTTCCAGAGTTCACAGCTGATTTTCCTGGGTTTTGAAGCAATGTAAGTCTAAGCCAGTATGTCACAGTGCATGAAGTTCCTGTGACATATCCTGGAGGATTGTTATGGAGCATGCAACCACGAAATATGGATCAGAAATATAAAAATGGACACAGAAATCTGCACCTAGTTTGGGCCATGCAAGACATCCACAACGGAAACAGAAACTGCATGAGATCTGTTTAGTTTGAAGATTTGTTTGGAAATTCAGAATAAAAACTGCATTTTTCTGAAGTTTTGTTCCAGTCCACTAGCTTGTCTAGTGATTCTGAATTCTTCTTTCAGGTAAATCTGGATTGATTTATAAACTGGTATCAAAATCTCACTAAACTTGTGATTTTGAACAGTTTAAACTGGTCATGCTATAAAATCGAGGTAGACCCAGTGGTTTTGGCTGGCTTTTGAGTGGCTATTTTGAGTTCAGTAGAGCCCCAGGGTCAGGATGGAAATCCTGGATGTGCCAAACCTGCCCCACTCCTTGCCATGAGCCTTTGGCTGTGCAGCAGGAGTGCACAGAGGAGCTGGGTCTGCTTCTGCATAGGAGTTCAAGTGGAGGAATCTGTCCTTTCTCCCCCAGCAGAGGTGCTCTGGTGCTCAGTCACGGAATAAAGTGTGAGAGTGAGTCTGCAAAAGGCTGAAAAGCTGGTCTGGGCAGCGAGCACTCAGGCAGAAGAGTCACTGCTGCAAGTTCTAGACTTTTACCCAGGTGTGAGTTGGGAGTGTTTTTACTTGTGCTATTATGTCTACTATTATTAACCTCTTTCTTCAGCTCATGCCAGATTTTGTCAGTAATATGTGTTCTGAGAGACAAACAGCTCTTTTTGGAACGGGACTTGTGTTTCTGTGACCACTTGTTCTGCATCTGTCCTGGGTGATTCAGGAGCAAATTCATCCCCTTGTCTCCTCTGAAGTAATACTCACTGTGCTTCTATGATGTGCATGATTTCACATATTAAATTTATTTCTTGTGCTGCATTTATTTTAAGACTTTATTCAGTCATGTGCCTCTCTGTGCATTTAAAAGGAGCCACAAATATTTATGAGGCAATTTTAACACTTACCAATTACTTTTGTGGGCTTTGGTACTTTAATAGCTGTAGTTGTATCAGCCTTGGCTGATATTTCCTAATTATTCATATCCTGACGTGTTATCAGCCATCATAGAGCATTACCAGCATCGTTTTAAGCTCTCTTCACCTTCTTCAGTCTGGGTTTTATTTGAAAAGCAGACATGCAGTCCCCAGTGAGAATTAAAGTAGAAGCATTAGCTTGCAAAATATATGCCAATGACCTAATGATTCTGACATTTTCACAATACAAGCTTTACAAGAAGGCATGCAGACAGCAAAGTCTGTTTTTCTATCTCATATTTTTTTAATGGCTAAATGTTTGGAGGAAACAAAATGGATTTATTCTGCTCAATCCAGGGTATAATATCAGGACTTATCCGGTTCCGGGCCCCAGGGCTTCAGACAACTAACAAAACACATCTTACTTCTGCTCTGCTAGTTCTCTGTTATGCTTTTCACATGCAGGAAGAAAGAGTAAAAGCATAACCCAACTGAATAAAGCAGCATGGCCTGCTATTCTTTGCTTATGAAGCATCACATGATAGACACCAAATTAAGAAGAACCCCCCACCTGTGGTTAAGTGTGTATGCAACTGTCAAGCCGTTTTATCTAATATAGAGGGAATTTTACCATTCCCTTCACTGCCAGAGTACAAGAATATATTTAAAACGTTAATGCCTTATCAAAGCATGCTTCATTGTTTATGAATAATCCAGTGATTTCACATAATTTAAATAAAATCAAAGCTGTTCCCTGATCTACTTTGAAATGCTCCTACCTTTCAAATCCTTTGCTCTGATACATTGAAAGAAGGCTATTCTGACATGGTTCTCCTCATAGAGTTTAAGTTGCAATTTGTTTTTTGGCTCTTCAGTCGCTGTTTATGTAAGGATGTATTGGGATAGGGCTGTCTGCCATGATATGGTAAGAAAAGCAAAGCCATCTTTTCTAATAAAAATAAGATGCTCTTTAAACAAGAGGCTAAAGGAAATCTATCCTCTCTGTTGACCTTTCAGACTGTGGTAAGCATAGAGCATACAGTGCCAATTTTATGACACAGTCACGTCAAATAGATTGCATGTGACATATTTGAGCTGTGATTTCAAAGAAGGTTTAGATGTAAGAGTCAGGAGGGAAAACCCATTCAAATGTGTTCTTGTTACTTTTTGTGCAGTGACTTCATGGACCAACCACCTAATGACTAAGACATGCCATATGCAAGAACATTCCCTTAACCACAGATTTTTCTGGCTCATTTGCTTGAAGAACTCCAGTTTTTTCCTGTCATTGCCCTGGAAATCACAAGCAAATCTGATGGCAGTGTCAAAGACTTAGAGGTGCCTGGCATTTGTTCGGATACTGGACTGGTCATTTCCTCTTTTGTGTTTTTTCTTTTTCTCTTTTGCAGCCTGTATCTACTCAGGCAATGAGCTAGTTACAGGAATTCCTCATAACTACAAAGAGTGAAGTCCTTGCAGCAAAAGGCCTTAAATGTCAGAGGTGGAATCCCTTCAAATTCTGCAGGAGTCATACTGTAGTCATCATTGCTGAGTTCTGTGACAAAAATATTCCAAATACCTGTCTGTAGAACAAGGACATGTAAGTTTCAGAGGTGGCTTCTCACTAGGTGCAAGAATCCAGTCCTTGCTGAGCACAAGAATCATTAGTTGTTTTCAGAGACTTAGCCTGGAATTAACATGACTCCTTCCAGCATTTCTTCCCTGCAGTTGCTGTTTCTCTCTGTGCATGTAAAAGCACTGATAGGGCCATCATTAATGTACAGCACCTCTTTTCTTCTTAACATTGGCTTCTCTTTACTGCAGAGGTGAAAGCTGTGGAAGCCTTCTGCCTTTGAAAAACTACTTAAGATGAAATGGTTCTGAAGTGCATTTAAAGGTGTTTACTTTAGGCACTTTATTTTTTTCTTTATTTTTATTCCTATTGGAACTGGCTAATGTTATTCATTAAACTAACAATTTCTCCCCTGCCTGTTCTTAAGTGTGACTTGTGACCTTGCAATCTGTGTATTTTGTCATCACAATGTGTTACCATGGAACTGATTTTGATGTCACGAATAAGGGCATTGTGAGTTTCCACGTTCCCAAGCATATTTGAGACACAGGTTTGGAAACAAAATGACTTCACCGGTTAAATATTGTTAGATCCTATAGTATATCAAAGGTAAGAACACTTGTGCCCTATATTCCTTTACATAGAAGAATCCAAGGTTAGGAGTTTCAAAGCAGGTATATACAAGAATGACACTACAAATAGCATTTCATAAGAATAAATATTTTGTGAGAGTATTGAACTCTAACCCCTTTATGTTACTGTAGACAAAAATCTTTCATATTGTTCATGGAGCCTCCTCAGACTGTCTGGTGGGGATTCTGTATAAAGAGGAAGAAATGCAGTGTGCTGAACAGCTCCAGGATGCTGCTGGGACTTAACTCCTTCAGGACAATAGTGGCCAAAGGGAATTTTCCACCCAAGATCACTCACAGGCAGACAGAGGGCAATGTACTATTGCTGCTTTTGAAGCTGAGAGGAGTAGTAAGGATTTTGCAGAAAAGAGCCTTACACAATGCACAAAGAGAAAATACACTTTTGTTGGGCAGCAGAATGCATGTATTGCATGCTTTAAATTGAAAAAAAAGCAAGTTCCCTCAGTGATCTACCTACCCACATGAGGTTAAAAGAGTTCAATGGAATCTCTTGTCAAGCTGTTCCCCAGGGTGTTTAATTCATCACATTTAAAGACTTGATAGCATTCTATTATAATGGAGAAGTTTGAAAAGCCTCAAGTGGGGTTAAAATCCTGGGTTGCAAAAAAAAAAAAAAAAAAAAAAAAAAATCGAGTTTAGCAGGAACCATATATACAGTTCTGTTTACTTGATCTGCTGGGGTTTTTTTCCAGATGAGACTTATCCATCCATTGCATTTTGCAATCTATCTCAGTAGCATTTTGCTCCTTGCATCAGGCAAATATGTCCTCATTAAGTAAAATTTATGCTAATACCATTCTGATTAGCAGCAGTCATTGATATTCACTCTCATTAGCTAAATTGGTTCACTGGAAGACATCCCATCAAGGGTTTTTTTTCTGTTTTAAATGGAATATAAAATGTATGGATTCACAGAGAAGACAGATGATGATAATTATACCCTGTGTTTACTCCAGCCAATTTTTTTTTTTTTATCCTAAAGCCTCCTGAAGTACTTTGCAGCATTTAGATCTGCAAGTAGGGAGAAGACTTTTTCCCCCCTTAGAGAAAAATCTCTGTCAGAAATATCGAAGCCATTCTGGTTTTATTGCTGTTAGCACAGATTGCACAAAGGAATCTTCCATTCTGAATTTAGGAGCACTTCTTGATGGGACAAAATGCAGGTCACTTCATAGGAAATCTAGCTGGGAAATACGCTCAATTCATGGAGTAATTGGACTTTCTACATGCAGTCTTTTTGGAGTGACCTTGAGACTCTGACTTCCCATCTCTATAAGTTGAGCCTGCAGTGATATTGGAAAATCAGTGTGAACCTCGCCTCTAAAAGTACAAAGATCCTGTCTGCTCATCTTTATAAATCTTAGTTGAAGGGAATGATTATGTCAGCTGAGAACTGTATTATATTTTCTTATATTAAAACATACATGATCAGTCCAAGCCATGGCTTGATGCAGTCTGGTATGATGCTGTGATGAATTACTGTCTGTTTTCTCTTAACAAGAGCTCTTTAAGGGCTCTTGTTGGGCAGAAAAGACCAAGTTGGAAGCTGTTATTGCCAAGGTGTGATAATCTTGCCATAAACACTATAAGGTCCAAGAACAGGTTTCTTTGTGTGACAGCCTCCCTTTCAAGTGCAAGAAGGAAAGCAGCGCTCTTAATGCCTTATATTCTTACTCATATTAACAAAAGTCCCAGTTGACATCTCTCTCTATATGCAGACATATCTGTCCTTTACAAACTCTTCCCCTATAATTGTCTGATAAAGTTCTGTTTACCTTTAAATATTGACAGTGCACATACTCCATTCTCTTTAAAGAGCAAAAACATTTCTCTGGTCCGTTCAACCCTTGACCTTACTAGAAGGATTGTAAACAAGGATGTCTCTTCCTGCTAATTTTTTACCTCTTGGATCTGCAATCAATGCTGCTGCTTCATCGAGGCTACCCAGCAGCAAACAGAGGGCAGCAACCACTGACCACGGGCAATGGTGAGATGGGAAACACTGACCTACAGTGACCTTTGACTGGGCTGGAAATTCCTCAGTTTGCCTTTGAATTCCCATCACTGAACAGTTCACATCACTCCTGTGATGCGTTTTCACATGTGCACTTCTGCTTCAAGCCGCCTCACTCTTGTATTGATCCAATCTTTTTTTCTTTGATCAAACTAGTCCCACATCCAAGAGATGCTTTGGAGGGGAGGTCTATGACCACAAGCAGCAATGTGAAACCACCCAGATGCAGATAAATTGCCATTCTCTCTTGCTGCACAGAGAAATTGGGTCCTAATGGTACAGCAATTACTCTGTTTCCATGGTAACGTGTTAGCCCTATAAATAATGTTTGATGTTTATAAACAGTTTACACTGAATTACATACACTATTTGTATGCTAATATATGGGATGCACTTACAGTTGTTTCACAGCAATAGAAGAGCAAACAGAAAGCTGAAAGTTTTGTGAGCACTGCACTGAACCATGTGATTATTGTTTTTTCCCATGTCTATGTCCAAAGGAAAAACTGCATGAGCTGAATCTATTTCCTTTCATAGTGTATACACTCAATAAGGGAAAAAAAATCCTGGAAAGAAAAACTTACAGAATTAGTAGATTATTTTGCTACTCATCATCATTACTGTACTGAGGGTTTTGTCCCAGAAGGTAAAAAACATTTAGGTTACAATTCAGTAAAATGCTTCTATGCATGCCTATTTTTAAGCTTGTAAGTGATAAAATACCTTAGTTTGATTTTTTAAAATTGCTTTCTTTTTTCCACCTTTTATCACTTAACAGCAAAATATTTTCTCTCTTTTAGATTTGGCCATGAGTTTTCACGATTTTTTCACAAAACCAACAAAGAGCTGCTGGTATTTGTTGAAATAGCATAATAAATTTACTGCAGTAACAGTTTATTTGCAAGTCACAGATAGCGGTCAGGGAGAAAAGGGGCTACTACAAGTATTCAACAGGGTTGCAAGAGTGGTTGCAGAGAAGGCAAATTTTAAGAAGGGGCATGAGGGTGTCCACTGGCAGCTGGAAACACAAGGACAAAGATGCAGCTCTGAAATGATGGAGATGTGTTATTATCAGCACATTGGGAGGCACGAAGGGAATTCCTCCTCCCTCCTCCTGCATGCCTGGGGAGGCAGAGCTCCCTGTGCAGCTCCTTGGGAAGAGGCCAGGGTGGCTGGAGTGCTGCACCTACCTGGGCGAGCTCTAATTGCTGCCTGCTCACTCTGAGAGCAGTGCTTGTGCTTGCTTGGCTTGAGACCTGGGATGGGCTGGAGCAGCCAGACTGGAAGAGGGAAGCAAAAGCGAGCAGACAAATTTGTGTGACCAGACCAGGGGTGTCCATAGGGCACACCACCTGTGGGCAGACACGTAGGCAGTGGTGGGCGCAGCACTGAAACAGCAAGGGAGAGCCATTTACCCTTTGTTAAGGAGTAAATTAAATACATTGCATTAAATTTGTTTCTTGGCAGTCGTCCCAGCTGAGCTGGCGTGCTGGTTGGCTGTGGACGCCCCTGTATTTACATTAAAATAGTTTGGGAAATTTCCCCCTTTATTCGTGCCCTGAGTACACAAACTCAATCTCCTCAGTTCGAGCATCTAGGTGTGCTGAGGGCTGAGATTACACCTCTCTGGTGCCTGCTTCCACACCGTGGCTCTTTGCTGGTGGCAGGGCAGCAATGCCAGAGCAGATGCAGTCTCCGGTGCCTTTGAATTCCTGACACAAGCCACAGCCAAAATGACACAAATGGAATATTTGTTTTGTCATCTGGGCAAGAGTCGTTTGCCTTATCCACACTCAGAGTGACTCCTCAACCTGTGCTGGAGCTGTGCAGCAGCAGGCAGCGTGTTTATTTTGCACTGTTTGGTTGCTGGTCTGGAAAAGAAAGACACTTGGCTTTTGGGAAAGCACCAAGAAAACAGTAAGGCTAAATAACATGGGATTCAGTAAAGGGCTGCTAGTGCTGTGACAGGGCTGCACTGTCACTTGGGAGCCTGTTCTTGGGCACTGACTGCATCCTGTCCCTCCCTGTCTTAAAGCACTTCTCCATCACTGGCCCCCAAGTGTTCTCCTGAGCTGGTGCCACAAGAAGCAGAAACGACCACCCCAAGTTTCCCAGCAGTTTGCCTGTAGCTCCCCAAGTCTTGTCTTCTGCCCTCTTCTCCCACAGAGGACATAGAAGTACTCATTAACCAAGAAGTGCAGAGAAGCCAAACATCTCCCATTTGGAAATGCTGAAAATGACTGAAAGTAGTTCCAGCCATAGATTGCCTGTGGTATGGCTGCTGGTGTGAGTATTCCTGTGTTCCACAAATAGCTGTGGTGAGGTTATAAACCCCTGCCAAGTCTCTGCCTTGCTGCACCTACTGTGTGCTCCTTGATCCCCATGTTTGATTTGATCTCTCTGACATGTCCTCTGCAACACCTGACCTCAGGGCTGAGTTTTACCAGGGTTTGCTGAATGAAGGAGAGGGGAAGCTACCCAGTCATTGGGCAATATTTCACAAATGACATCTCAGGGCAGGTCAGTAAGCTCCTATTTAATCAGTTGTATTTATTTTAAAACTGTGACAGAATATGATAGCCTGGCTTTGTTTCAATGGTGGGCTTTGGCTGTTTAAATTTTGTTTTCTGTGTCTTGGTTGGGGTTTTTTTCTATGTATCTTAATATCTTAACACCTTTTGGTTTCATATATTTCTCTAAGATGAAGATGGTGGTATACTCCAGTTTTGTTTGATTTGCATGTCTGAATTTGGAAGAGTAACCTAACAATATATCTGATGAAGCTTAGAGATGAAAAATACAGGACTACCTTCTTCTGGAATTGAAATGTGAAACTCCACACTGTCACCCAGTCAGGGATTTTTGCAAAAGTAAAAGGAAATAAAGATAATTAGCTGCATTGGAACAGAAATGTTCAAAAAGCTAACATGCTCCTTAGTTAGGAGTATAGTGATTTCACCATCATGAATACATGAATACACACTCATATACACACTGAAAATTGTTCTCTTTCCAAGGAAGCAAAAAAATTTATGGTTTCCTTGATTTAAGATAGGGTCTGGTTTGAGCCAGCCAACTAATTTCAGTTTGATATTTGCGAAACCTTTCTGTATCTTGTTCCTCGTTTTTTTTTTTTTTTTCAAATGTTTAGATTAAATATATTAAAATATATAATTAAAATAATGGAAAAATTAGGACACTGAGGAAGCCTGCCTTAAAAAATGTCCTCACTCCCTAGTCTTCTGTTTTAATATTGGATTTGAGAGATGCATCCCAGCTCTATTTTGGTCTTGATTAACCTGTCTTTTGTCACCAAATAATTTTTTGTGCAAAGTCCGAGGGGCACACCAGACTTAGAAAACTTCATTGTTCAGTTCATAGCATCCTCTAGTCTGGCTTTGCTTTGCATAGAGCAGAATTTGGCGAAAACCATCACCTTGGACAGGATTCAGGTCAGGAGCTTGAGGAAGGCCTGATTTGATTTATTGCTCCTTAAGCTGATGTGCCTTACCTTGCAGACATCCACAGTGGAAGAGGAAGCTCAGCTCCCTCCTCCGTCAGGTGGAGACGATGGGAGCAGGCAAACACTTCACTGCTTTGAAGTGCCAGCAGAAAGGCTTTCAGGATCATGGCCAACACCCTCTGCAAGTGCCTTTTGGATCTGTCTCAGCTTGAGTAGAGGCATTTGAACAGGTATCAGGTTGTGAGGGAGTGCAGCCAGCTAAAAATCTGAAGTGGTAAAAGAAGCTCAAGTGAACCCACCTAGGGAAAAGAGGAAGCTCTTGAATGCAAGAGGCTTTAAACAGAAAACTGAGGATACTGTTTGTAGGGGAAAGCAAATGCAGGTCCTTGGGAAAGAACTCATCTAGCTGGGTTTTGGAAAATTTTATTTCTGTTTATTCTCTTTGCTGGTGGGTAGTTAGGAATGGGGAGAGAGTTTCAGGGATTACCTGAAACAATATTTGTCAGTGCTGGTACTTTTATTAAATGTGTTTTATGTATACATGACTTCCTAATGCAGAATCAAAAAACTACAAAAATGGTTCAAATACTAATAGAGGGCATTCAATTCACTAAATCTTAACTTCTACTTCAGGAAAACATCCCTAAATGACCTCTTATTATCTGTAAAATTGCAAAGAATCACAAAGAGTTCTAGCTCTCACTCTAAAAGTAGTATGATTTGAAAAATATGTGTTGATTTAAAATTAACATTTTCCACATGTACCTTTACTTTTTCATTTTAATATTAAGTTTGCAAATACAGCCGAAGAGTAAAGTGGCATCACCAAGGATTGTTAATGGCTCATTGCTTCCAATTTTAGGTCTTTGGGACTGAAAGTTTACAGGTACCTCTAAAATGGGGATATCTCTGGATAAGTTAATGGGAGCATTACAAACCCAGCAGTTTCTGGTTTATGATCCTGAAGATTAGAGGCTGAGTTTGAATAAGATACTTGGGAACAAAAAAAATTGGTGTTCTGACCTAACATCTGTGTCCTTTTGCTACCTGTTTTTCCTTTTCTAAAATTAACTTTATTGAGTATCTCAGGGATACATTTCATGGAAACATTTCAGCAGAGACTATATGAACTGTTGCAATGGGTTTGGAGATATAGAGTGCTAGGGGTGCAATTAGCCAAAATTGGTGTGGCTGAATAAAGTCCAGTCAACTTCTGTAAAAAGACCTTCAACTTGAATAAAAGAGCAGAGGCTTATACCAGGAACATTAATGCTTAGGAGTGGCTCTGTTTGACTAAGAAAATGCCATTAGAATCAAGTATTTATGACTAAACACACTTGAATAGAAAACATGCAGGGAAAACCCTTGGTAGTTCATTTGTCAAAAGCTAGCTGAACTGTAGCCCTGTAATAATTATGTCCTGGATATCACAGCCAGAGAAGCTGGTAACCACAAACTGACTTCCTCATTCCTTCTCCTTCCTCCAGGAGTGGTTTGGATTAGGTAGTCAGCTGAAATTTCCAAAGCACGTATTTTCTTACCGTGCTGCTGCAACCCATCTCCAGGTACTTGTTGCTTAGATTCCCCCACAGCCCCTTCTTTTATTTCTTTCATGACAAGTAAAGTTTATTAATGCATTGACTCAGTAAATTTTCCCAAGTCCCTCTGCATGTGCACACACGCAGAGAGTAAAGCAACTCAGGCACTAAAAAAACAGACAGCTGGGCACTGTTGAACCCAATCCAACAACTCTCTGGTTCCTTGTCCTGAACAACAGATATTCTATATCACCTAATATTAACAAACAAAAGACTTTTTCCCACGCCATTATATATTTACATTACCCTACTCTTCAAGCTTGGCATGTTGGCTTCCTTAGACTATTTGATCCCAGATGCAGCTCAGTGTCAGAATTGCTGGAACAAAATGCAGTGGGTGGACAAACCTGTCCTGCTGCATTGCTTCTGGCCTTTTAAGAACAGCAAGCATTTATCTGACTCATTACTGTAAATGTACTAACAGAGCATACCAGTGATGGTTTTCTGACTGAAAGTGCCTGCATCTGCTCAAAAGGTTAACACGGGTGCAGATCAAGTGCATATCATGACACATTTGTTGATATCAGCCAGGGGCAAATATTAAGTAGCTTATCTTTTAAAGAGAGAGATAAGGAGGAAGGGTTGTGAGGTGCTTGCCAATAAATGTATATTCATCACAGCTGTCGCTCCTGTGTGCTGCAGGAACCGTGGCAGGTAGGGCTGGCAATAGCACTAAAAACCAGGACATCTGAATTCAGCCCTTACTCCTGGCCTTTGCCAGGGCCTTTGGAAGGGATTTATAACTAAATTAGGCTGCCCACTGCTCCTGATGAGATGGAGGGAGGAGGTTTCACACATACCCCCTTTTAGTAACTGCAAAATCATAGAATCACGGAACAGTTTTGGTTAGAAAGGGCTTGTAAACATCATCTAGATCCAATCCCCCTTCTGCTTTCCACTGAGACCTACTAATAAAAAAAGTACCTACAAATAAAAGAAGGAGGTCTTATGAGAAGTTATTGGGTGCTGACAACACAGACATATGGAAGACAATGTAAAAAATTTATATCGCTGTATTTCAGTAGGAGGCCACAAAATCCACTCCTCTTGAAAAGGGAAAATTGAGTTAGGAGCTTATAGAAATTGTTCTGAATATCTGCCGTGAGTATTTTTCAGATATGCACACACATATGTATTTTTATGCATTTACATGTACCTGAACATGTGTGTGGAAATACATGGGTAATGTGCATGACTTTTAGGTTTTCTGTTTGGGATATACGACACAGTTTGAGGACTACCTTTTCTTCCTCTGTTTGGGCATGCTAATTCCTTCAAGTATCATAGAAACATAGAATGTCCTGAGCCAGAGGGAACCCACCAGGATCATCCAGTCCAACTCCTGGCTCTGCCCAGACACCCCAACAATCCCACCCTGTGCATCCCTGTCCAAACGCTCCTGGAGCTCTGGCAGCCTTGGGGCCGTGACCATTCCTGGGGAGCCTGGGCAGTGCCCAGCACCCTCTGGGGGAAGAGCCTTTCCTGGTATCCAGGCCTGTTATGTATATATTTCTATGTCATACAAGAAGTAATACTTACCTCAGCAAAGTGCCAAGATTATGTTTCACACCATGGAAAATCCTGTGTTGTCTAGCATTAGTGAAAATTACATGATTGTTAAATTTAACTGCCCTTTGAACAAGCCTGACCTGGAGGCTGAGCTCAGCTGGGTGCAATGGCAGGGTGCAATCCTTGCAGGTAATTGGGATGCAGTTGCTATGACAGCTTTTCAGTGCAGCCTGGATCCACTCTGGTGAAAGAACCAGGAGAGGACTGTCATGAACAACCATTAGGATTGTCCACAACCAGTGTCATGACACTATCAAATGTTCACCCCTTGAATAAGAGTTCTCTGGACAGCTTATATGTTTAGAGGAACTCAAAATCATAAATAAGATGCTTTGTTGGAAACTACTAAGATCACATCACTGGATAGTAGTCTGGCTTTAACATTTCTCTTTGAAAAAAATTCTGCGGGGAAATAGTCCATGCATTAAATCAGGAGATGGAGATTGGTTGGAAGACAGGAAAGGGTGTCAGTAAAAAGCAAAAGCAAAGCAAATTTCACAGATGTAATAGAGTATCTATTCCACAACATAAAAAATAATAAAGCTTGCCCTTCAAAAAAAAAATCTAAAGAAAATAGAATTGTTGCCCAAGAGCAACTAAGGCAAATGTTAGAGGGGAAATGGAAATTCATTCCTGTGATACACTTTTCAGAGTTTAATTTCAGCAGATAAATTGTCCAGCGTTGTATTCCTAGAGTTTTTCTCCAGATGAGAGGGAGAAGGTCTGTCAGAGCTGAGCTAAGGCCCCCCCGGAGGAAGATTGCTCTCCCCATTGTAGAGGGACTCCAGAGAGGCTGTCACTTCCCTTAGCCTATCTTTTGGTCTTTTAAGTTGAGTGGTGTGAATAGCCTTCAAAATGCCTTTGGGTTTCCCTTTACCCAAAGATTGAGGGAATGCTCCTTTTCATTCTTAGCCACAGGAATTAAACAATAAGATCAAAATCTTGTAATCTCCTTGGGAATTCCTTTTAGTTGTATGGGATCTAAAATGCAGGGTTTTCCCTAAATTGCTGGGCAAATGAAGGCAGAGGCTAATCATACAGATGGCTTTCGATGCAAACATTTCCAGTGTCTGATGTGGTTTGCCAGTTGTTTGGGATCGCCTATGAAACAAATATCCTAATTGTATTTATTACCTATGCAAGTTTAGGTCTCATTAAGCTGTTTTTTTGCCTTGATCTGAGGATCTGTTTGCATCAAGAATAAGAGGACCTGGGAACAAAGCAAATTTAAATATTTCAATTTTTTTGGTCTTTAGCACTAACTTCTGAAGAGGATCAAAATAGACTTACACTGGGGTCTCCAAACAGCTAATAATTAGTATTTTGCTTTTAGCAAAAAGAGCATGACTAAAGATTTTGAGTTTACAGTAGTAACAATTCCCTGTGTCTTTGTGCTCTAGGAAACATATTGCAAACAATTACCATGTATTACGCGAACTGCCATTTTTCAGTGTAGAAATCTTTTAAAGCGAACATATCTGTTCTGCAGGAATGTGCAGGGGGGGAAGCCCTAAATCTTCATTTAGAAAATTAGATGCAAATTTTAAATTCTCAAATATATGTTCCCTGCCAGAAAATTATCCCCTCCCATTTCCAAATAGCAGATAAAACACAAAAAAGGAAATACTTGCCAACCTTTGGGTAGGCTTGTTCAAGTCTAAATGTGTAGACATGCAGACAGGGACTTTGGATTTGAGGGGAAATGAGTTTGTGGGTGAAGTTCAGCCTACAATGCGGTTTGTTTAGCACACAGGAGGTTTCTTACAATATCAGTAACACAAACTAAAATTGCTTACAACTTCCCCTGCCTTTCCAATTTCAATGTTTTGGTTTTTTTCCTTAGGCATAGTTTTTGTTGTGCATATCCCACATCTTGTTGTGGCCATCACTCAGAGAGAAGAATGTTGGGTCTTTACTGTACCATTTAGTATATCGCCTTCGCTGTGGGAACTGTCATTGCAACAAAAGCTCTGAAGGGCTGGAAAGGAAACGTGCAGTCATTCTGCCCAGTTATGAAAATTGCTATGAATGCAAATTAGCTTTATAGAAAGCATTTTCTGCTGAATGCCAATTTTGCCTTCAATAGTGAAAGCCACACTGAATTTATTTGCACAGGAAAGCTGCTGTAAGGCAAGGTCTAGGTTTGTTACCTTCGGTATCACTTTGGCGTTTTAATCTTCAGCTAAGAAACCCATGGAAATATGTTTAAAACTTTAGGTGACCTGCCTACAACATGCTTTAGATTTGTTAAAAGATTTGCAAAGCTTTTGATGAGTTTCATCCAGCTTCCAGATGTCATCGTAGAAACAAATGTAATATTACCATGTGCTATAAAAACTTCCTGCTGCTCTATTAACAAGTTTCCCATGATGTAATTAGAAAGGAGGTGCAGTGTTTTCTTTGGCATCTGTGGGTAAAATACTGTGCATACTTATGCTGCTGTAAACCCAGGCCAACTTAGTTCATTTTAATGAAGTTATTTTGGACTCAGTTCATGCAGAATTTCACTATAGCTCTATCTATATCTGAGTATCTTCCCTGAGGGGTAAATACAGCAAAAGTTGTACAGTTTCTTTAGATTTTGTATAGGAAGACACTATTCTCAATAGCAAAGATGTTGTAACTATTTTAGCCAAGGTAAATGTTGTAAAATCCTTCAGGTTCAGCTTCAGGTAGGGTTTTCAGATGTGTCCATAGCTGCCTTGAATAAGCTGGAGCATGTACAAGTGCCTAAGTCAGCACCTTCAACCCTCTCCTCTACAGCTCTTATTCCTCTCTCTTTGCTATCTGTTAGGTGAGGTTCATGACTAAGCATCATTTTTGAGTTGGATGCCAAATTTCTATGACAAAACATTTATTTTCTTCCACCAAAAAATTTATCTTTTCATTGTAGCCAGCTAAATGGTAGTAGCAATGTTGGTGCTGGTTTCTCTGTAGCACTGGTGTAGGTAGATGGCTCGAGACTGATACCACACACAGTCATGTTCATTACTGTTTTTCCTGAAACACAAAAACTGCTTAGGACTTGGAATTCACCTATCATTTCTCACATGGAGAAGCCTGTACACAAAATGGTCTTTTCATAAGACCTCGTTGCCTTTTTTTTTTTTTTTTTCCTAAACAAAGAACAAATAAAAGGAAAAGGAATTGGAAGGGGGAAAAATGAAGTTTTAATGGAAACACATTTCGTCTTTTCTTTTCTGCTTGTCATAAAACATTAACATAGTAAACAAATTGATCTTTGCTCTTAAGTTCTTTAGTAACATAAAGTATTTTGAGTTTCGTCATGGCTAAGGTACGGTTAAACCACCTGTTTGCTGGTCGTGTTCCAACCTCTATTGTCACAGGTCTTTGACAACAAACTACATTTCTGAAAATAAAAGTTGTGTGTAACCCACTTCTATTCACAGATTCCTTCGTTAAAACCCGTGATTTGGGGGATTGTTTCGGTATATAAGTGGTAGAGTTATTTTCTGACCCAAACCGCTTTCCCATGGGACATATTTCAAAGTCCAAGCATTCCCACTGCCATTCCCACTGCTTTTGCCATACAGCACCTTTTTGAATGCTGCACCTCCATGTGAGCAAAGCTTTTGTAGGATGCTCTGAAACATTACATTCTAGACTGCTCACCCAGTCCTGGGACTGTTACAGTGGTCTTACAGTAGCAGACAGAGCTATTCCATATAAGGGTGTGGAAGAGAGAAAGTGACACTTTGGTCCACTTTTCAGAGTGGTTGGTGTACTAATATATAACCTCTTTTCCTTTTTTTCTTTTTTTTAACGCAGTGTAGTTTGCAATAATTTAAAATACTCTATAGACATTTAAACGATATACAATAATATAACTTAATTGGATTCCTCAATTGTACTTAACAAATACTATTCTAATATATTTACAGTATCTAGTACCATAAGACTGTGCATTACTGTGTTTGGGAGCTTTATTTGCTTCCTGTAAAGAATGTAGTGAAAGTACAGTATTATCACTATTATTCAACAACAATAACCATGAATCCGAGGGACTTTAAATTACATGGAGTGAATCTAATATTTTGGGGGCCCCTGTTGACTTCTGTGAAGTTGCACTCATTCATGCCAAGGCTGATACTTAGAAATCAACAGCAACATAGAAAAAAAACAAGCAATTTTGCATTGCTCTGTGAGGGAGTCATCAAAGCGGTCTGATTTCCAGAGAGTAATGCTTGGGGTCAGAAAGGCAGATCCTCACAAGTGTTCAAATGAAGGTCCCCAAATCATTAGTTACCTTTGATAATACAGGTCCACAAATTACAGAGGTAATTCTGGCTCATTCACAGATCCAGCACGGGAGCTGGTGGAACTCTAGGTCCACCTGCCCCTTGCCCCAAGAGCATCACGTGGATGGACAAGTGCTTCTGTGTCAGGAGGGGAGGGCTCATGGTTCTGCAGCCCCTCAGTATAAATAATGAAAGGAAACAAAAGCTAAAAATTCAGGTATGCAGATGTAAGGAAATTTTTAATCCAAGATTTCAGAAAATCAGTCAGGGGCCCTTGGGACAAGCAAACAATTACATGGTTAAATGGGCTGTGTTCTAAGTGGGCATATTTGGGCTCTTGGGGTTAAAACACTAGATTTTACAGCAGTAACATATCTGAGGCTGTTTTAAAAATCTCTCATAGGGAGAAGGTGTGGGAATTAGGATTGAGTGCTATTAAGAAGTGAGATTCTTTCTTTTAACATTCATGTGCTTACCAGAGGGCGCAGTATTGTCAGCCTTAAAATAATGATGACACACACCAACCCAAATTCTGGCTTTCTCATGCTCATGAAGCCATGACAGCTCAGAGGTTGCAGCAGCCTAGAGCTCAGCTGCCAGACTTTTATTGACTTCTGAGTGCATACTGAGCATAAGTTTTTTAAAAGTCTTGGAAATATTAACGTTCAACCATTAAAGGGAAAACACAATGCCTGGAAGATCCTGCCAGTGCATTCAGTGTCAAAGAAAAACCTTTGATATTTGTTGAAGCACGTCTTTGTATCCTCAAACTCCCAATGAGGAGCTGTGAGCAGGTGCTCCACAACTCAGGCCTGAGTCTAAAAATAGTCATTCTTATTCAGGAGGCAAGTGTGAAAAGTCGGTATCAAACATTGGTAACCAAAGTTTCACGTGATGTTTTCACTCAGTTCTGGCAATCGCTTAAGGCCTACAGTAATTGAACTCTGTAATAGTGGAGTGACAACAGATCAGTAGCATTGAAGAACTTAGGGAGAACCAAATACAAAAGTCATAAAGTCAGAGTTCCAATAAGTTTACATTTAGTACAGAATTAAGACATAGCTACCCGTTAGTGCTTAGAATTTTTTGATACTATTAAAAACATAAATAATTATTTTTTAATGTTCATTCAAAGAGTTCCAGTGTCACTGGCAGCTGATGTAATTTTGTGAATGTTTGTTGGGTTTTTTTTCCAAACTGATAGTGGAGTATTTCTGCCATAGATTTTTCTCCCTACCAGTTGTTTTCTCTCTACCTGCTTTCTTAGAAATTTTGGTTTTTTGCAGTGAGAATGCCGTGTTCTAGTCAGTGAAGATTTCATTTCCTTAAAAAAGTCTTCATTTGCACAGGGCTAGACAGTTTTGTTGCTGTAAAATAGGAGAAAGTGTCTTTTTTCTTTTAAATGTCATGGGAGCTGCAATGCAATCAGCTTCTCTGATAGGTATAACTTACAACACTAAGAGAACTCTACAACACCTAGATTGTAGTTAAAAAAAAAAAAAAAAAAGAGAGAGAGAGAGAGAGAGAGAGAAAGTTTCGTGTGGTTGTCAACATCACCTTAATCCTGTTGCCCTTGTTTCCAAAGCAGTTACAACAGCCAGCCAGCCAAAATGCACCATCCTTAGAAGGTGTGAGTAGTAGTGGGGAGGGAGTGGTTGTTGTGGTGTTGGCTGGGGCTCTTTTCCCCAAGAGGATCAGATGTGCAAAATGACGCTGTCGTTGTTTGTCGTACTCCACGTTCCTCGCTGCTGGTGCCTCGCTCTGTCTGCCCACGCGCGGCGCCACTATTTGCAGGTGAACACCTCTGTCCGCTCGCTGCACGTGTTGCACTTGACAAAGCAGCACCAGTGGAATTTGCAGTTGCATTGCCACACCTTGGTGTACTGGTGTGTGTTGTACCCTCTTCCGCAGCACATCATGTCGCACCCATCCGCGTTGGGAGAGGTGCGGTTGCAGAGGCGTCCCTGGGTGCCGACGCTCCCTGTGGAAGCGTCCTCTTCACAGTAGTTGGGTGACTTCTCGATGTACACTAGATCCGTCTCCATGGGTTTCTGGTAGCTCTTGATCTGTTTGATCTTCAGGAAGGTTGGCTGCCTCAGTCTACTGGCTCGTACCACCTCCACTTGCACCGCAGCGTTGTATTTCTCTTTCAAAATATATCCAATCTCTCTGAATTTAGGAAGCGTGGTCCAGCAGGTCTTAGTTGTACAGGAACCTGAAACTCCATGGCACTTGCACTCCAATTTCATTCTCTCTTCGAGAACCTATGTGTACAGACATTTGCATGTTGTTACTGCAGGAAAACAATATTGCAAGCCTGCCTAAGCCTCAGTCTGCTTAGTTCATATGAATATTCATTACGTATATACAATTACATAATGCATGCTGATAAATCTTCTCACCTCCCAGCAGAATGCTCATAACACATTTTGTTTCAAGTGGCACCTGGTTGGAAATACAGTGTTTGATCACTTTTTCATGAAAAACGTTCTTTTCCCATTATTTTTCCAAATATCAGAGGATATTTACCTACGTTTTAGAAGACATTTCTTTAGAGCCACAGGGGACTTCCAACTTTTCAAATCGTTTTCATTTTGAACACAGAAAAAAAAAAAAAAAAAAAAAAGCGGGTTTGGGGGTTAAGTGACATAAGATTCAAAATGCTTTATTGCTTTAAGTAATGACCAAAAAATGCTTAAAAAAAACAGTATATACTGAGTGACTGAATAAGCCTACATGCAGGGAGTTGGAACTAGATGATGTCTAAGGTCACTTTCAACCCAAATCATGTTATGGTTCTACACTCACTGCGTAACTAAAGGTTTTGCCTGTGTACCTATACCTACACCACTAGTGGTAAGCTTATGGGCTATTCCACCCAAGCAATGTCCCATACCCTTTAAAACCAGCACTCATTGCAGCATTTGGTCCAACTATTACACAAATAATCAGCCACAAATACATTTCCTTCCACCAGGGCAGTGATAACACAACACTACAGGAGAAAAAAAACCGCTGCTCAACGGTGAGCCGCAGAGAAATGTATTGCTGCTGTAGAGGAGGCTCAGCCGGAGGGGATTAACTGAGTCAGAAGGGACTCAGACTGCTGGGTGCTCAGGCTCATGCTCCACTCTCTGCCTGCCGTTTCTGCTGCAGCCAAGCCCTGCCACGGTGGGCACATCCCTCCTCTCCCGGGCCGGAATGTGCCCGGGGGCAGGGCGAGCGATGCCGTCCCGTTCCGTGCGTGCAGCAGAGGGAAGCCAGCCCCACGGAAGCGCCTCTCTGTTTGCCTGCCCTTGCGCTACCACTTAAGCCTGACCATAATTACACCCACAGTCATCATTAGCTTATGAAAATCAAGGCCCAAGAACAAAGCGAGCTGATCTTTCCCCTTCGCAATGGGATGCTAACAAAGAAATATGAGCCACCGAGCTTGTCTGAAAGCATTATTGATGCTGCAGACCATCTCCTGTAGTGGTTTCGCTGCAGATCCCAGAACATGACTGAAATGGGCAAGGGATAAAAGGGCCGAAATCTGAGTACAATGGCATAATGAAGTAGGAGGGAGTAAAAAATGCTTACTGCTTCAGAAACTGGCCTTAAAATAAAAGCAGTACAGATCTGGTTATCCCTGCAAATAGAGGGCACCCTCCTGAGTTGTTTGAGTTTCACTTAAATTGTATGGTTTGTTTTTCCCCAAATTTCTGGGGTTTCAATATTAAAGAGAATATTTGGATTTGATTCTCCTTTACCAACATACGGTAGCAAGTATAAGATAACAGCAACCTATGCAAGAATCAAAAAATATCCTGAGTTGGAAGGGACCCTTTGAGTCCAGCTCAGGACAGCACCAAAATCCCACCCTGTGCATCCCTGAGAGCATTGTCCAAACGCTCCTGGAGCTCTGGCAGCCTTGGGGCCGTGACCATTCCCTGGGGAGCCTGGGCAGTGCCCAGCACCCTCTGGGGGAAGAACCTTTCCCTGATATCCAGTCTGAGCCTGCCCTGACACAGCTCCAGCCCTTCCCAGGTCCTGTCCCTGGTCCCAGAGAGCAGAGCTCAGGGCCTGCCCTCCTCTTCCCCTCAGGAGGTGCAGCCCTGCTGAGGTCTGACCTCAGTCTGCTCATACCTTAGACCTTCTGGAACCACAGGCTTTATCAGGGTTAAGGTCAAGTTATCCTATCAGAGGCAGAAAAGGCGTTTCTCAGTAAGGTTAACTGAGCTGTAGAAGAAATTCCTCTGGCTGAAACTGCTCTGAAAGAAGAAGATCAACAAGGCTGTGATGAGCTGGGTTTTTTGTGGACACTGGAATGCACTGAATCACCTTCCTGTCTTCCATACTGATAGAAAACTTACCACCTTCTGCTGCAGCAGCAGCAGAAGGTGGCAGTGAGGAGATGGTACTCTAGTCCTTTAGGGGTCTCCAGGGCCTCCTCTGTATCCATTTCCAGCCTATGGAGAAGATCTTTTTCCAAAGATCCCCCAAGTAAGATTTCAATCCTGTTCCACAAATCTGGGTTCAAGTAATCTATTGATATTTAGATGCCTTTGTAGATCTATATAGACATGCTTAGAAGTTGTGCTTGATACTGCTGAAAAATGGTTGGTTTTGTTGAAATTAACCCATTCCTACAGCTTTCTCAACATGTAGTTGCAGCTGTAAGAACGGCAGCAAAATCCACCACAAGAGGTGGATGGAGGCAGCTTTGACACCTCCACCAAAGAGCACTAGGATCTAAGGATTTCAAGGAAAGCATTGCCAGTGGGATCTGTCACCCCTGAGTCTTACTCCTCCCTGAGCAGTAAATCTTGAAGTGTCCATATTTTGTCATGTTCTAGATGTGTTTCTGGTGTCTGTATTTTGGTTGAAAAGACCAAGGCAGTAACTTGCTAAGAGAGTGGGAGGAGTGAAGTTCATGAGGCTCCTTATTCTTCAGTGGGCTCAACACTGTGGGCACTGTCCTGAGGAGCCTCTGATGTGCTTCCCTAGAAAGCGTCACTGCTCCTGAAAGACAGGCATCACCCATTTCGGTGTCCTGGGTGACAACTTTGGAAATGTATATTTATATATGGATGCCTGTCTGTCTATATAGTAATTGTTTGCCTGTGTGTGTTTGTTTGAGATGCTGATTTTTATATACATTATTATATACGTGATATGTATACTATTTATAGACACTGCCTGGCACTCTCTATAGCACAATCTCCAGCAACTTTAGCCTAATCTTGATTTTTTTTTTCTTTTTACCATTGTCTTTCTGAAGGTCCAGTTTTGTGATTCATTTTGGTGAGCACTAATTGCACTGCTGGTTTTTTTCAAAGATTCCCACCCTTTTTGATGGTGGGAGGACTTGCAAATGCAAGCCATGCAGGCTCAAAAAAGCAGAAGTTTCTAAAAGTATTAATTCATGCTCCTGAAGCCAATCTTGCAGGTTTTTTAAATTTTTTTGGAGGCTTCTCTCATGAATGTGGAATGCTTGGGGTTACAACACTGAGCAGAGGCCCAATCATCAGGTAGTTAAATTCCTGAATGCTATAATTTGTGTGCCCACAGTCAGCTGTGGGTATAAAATTGTGCCCAAAAACTTGGAGGTCAGGGAATACAAGGCCCAAACTAAGCAGATTCTAAGCAACATTTTTTTTCCCCCTCTTTCCACCCAGATGCTGCAGAGTGCCTTTTCTTGCTGACAGGCCAGCATGCTCTGGCCCTCCAGAGGAATGTCTCTCTTGAGCAGCTTCCCACTTGCCAGGGAGGTGCCACAGGACCTTGCAGAGGTGGCTGGATCTGACCTTGTTTGCTCAATGCTCTGAATGAAGAGCAGCTAACATTTTGCTTCCCAAAAGTCTCTCCAGCTCAGTTTTCCTCAGCAGAATTCCTATCAAAGCTCTGACCCTGAACCTAAAAGGTACTTATTGACTCAAATCCAAGACACCATGCCAAGCTAGGTGCTTAATTAAAGATTGAAAATCATTAGCTCATATGAGCCACTCTCTCAACAGTTTCATTTGTCATATGTCAGTGCCTCATATCTAATCTTGAATGGTTTACAGCAAGATCTACCTCCCAGAGCAAATTCCCATCGTTGGGCTGTGCTGCCTCAGATTAATCATAGGAACATTCCTCAGGTCCCTTTTCCACATACAGGCCCACTTCCACCCCAGTATGATCTTGCCAAGTAAAATTTTCTAACTACTGCTACTTCATTAAATGAATTGTGAAACACAATGTTAAAGCTTTTTTAATCCCACATCTTTTTATACCTATATAAATCATACATTTAAAATACAATTGAGGCTGTCCTGCCCCCACCCTGCCCAAGTAAATAGAAATAGTCTTGAGAAGACCAAATAAAACAAAATGAATATGCCATGAAAGAAATAAGTTTTTCAAGTTACAACATCTAAACTCAGCTGCCATCACATAAACGTTTCTGTACGTAGTAAAAATTCTATTTGCATAAAGTATGGTAAAAACAAAATTACATTTTGGTGTGTTTTGTGTGTGTGTGTTGATATGTGTGTGTGTGTGTGTGTGTTTGTTTGTGTGTGGGTGTGTATGTTGTGTGTGTGTGTGTGTGTGTGTGTGTGTGTGTGTGTGTGTGTGTGTGTATGTGTTTTGGCTTACCCCTGCTGGTTTTTGTTTTCCACAATGGAAATGCACATTGTTGGACCAAGTGTAGAATGTAACAAAATCCATATAACTTTTTGACTATCAAAAATACTTTATTTCTTTTTGACACTTTTGAAATATCAAAAAGGATAAAAGACTTGAAGAGTTTTGCCTCATCACATATAGAGGTGATACATACACTTTTGTTTGGGGTAGTAACTACCAAAAGAGGTGTATTCTGGTCACGAGATGTCACCACTTCTTTAATGCTCATGCAGCTGCAGCTGATGGCAGCTTGCTGATGATGTGTGGGCACTGGCTAACCCAAATCTCAGTGCAGTCTGGAGCCCACCACTCCTGACAAAATGCTGATCTCCTGGACCCATCTGGGAATCCAAGCTCTGTCTGGGCTTGGGTTTTTTTTATCTTGGCTAGGCAGGGGTGTAACTAAGATTAGCAGGGTGTAATGCTACTCTTCTTATACAAATATCCTGAAATTATTCTTTGTTAATAGCAGATCACAGAGCCCAAAACTGAGCGTGTCTCCTTGTGTTGTGCCCAGTCCTGTGAAGAGGGAGCATGGAGACAGCAGGAGGGGAATAAGCTGCATGGTTTTCTTTCTGCTCCTCTGTGAAGCTGTTCCATCAAGCATCACAACAGTATTTATATCCTGTGGAATGTGGAATGAGGAACTGAGTTACTCTGTTTATTCCTCTTGTCACTGTTTTTCTTATTGTTTAGTTTAATGGGAGCAAGGAGCCTCTGCTTTGCAGCAGTTCCATGCACAGCATGAGGTGTTTTTTCCCTGCCACTGGCCAGAGCTGAGCAGGGTTGGGGACAGTTGTGGGAGCCAGGAGGTATCAATTCACCTCCTCCTGCCCTCCACTTGCCTCCCTAGGCAAGGCACCCTCTTCCATAATGTCCCCACTTAATACCTTGAAAAATCTGAGGAAGGCCCAGTGCACTCCTTACACCAGTTCTCCTCTTGGCTACCAGGAACATTAACCTGGAATTTTGTGACCTGCTGCCCATTAGATGGATGTCCCTGCTGTTACAAGCCTAATCTATCTTTTTCTTTTCTACTTTTCTACTTTTCTACTTTTCTACTTTTCTACTTTTCTACTTTTCTACTTTTCTACTTTTCTACT
>JAGMWU010000051.1:462417-478169 GCA_018697195.1 Certhia americana
TTCTACTTTTCTACTTTTCTACTTTTCTACTTTTCTACTTTTCTACTATCCATCATTTCTTCTCTACTTTCTAGGAGAAGAGAAAATAGCTGTTTGAGCAATAAGCTGCTGCAATTGGTTAAAACATTCTGAGTATTATTTTACAGTGAAATATTGCAAAGCAGTTTCCTTCGGAAGCATCCTCCCAATCATCCCCGAAGCAAGTGTGCTTGCAGTGTTCCACTCTCTTTTCTATGGAATTTGTTGCAAACCTTAAAGGTAAAACATCACCTGAAACAGTAAAAAATATTTCACTGGTAGTTTTATTCTGTCAGGCAGAACAGATGTGCCAGGTTTGAGGCGGTGTAGTGATATTTCACTAGATGTTTGATACATGCCTTGCATGCATTACATGGTATGCATGGGCATGCACATTTCTTGAATAAAACCATCTAGCAAGTCCTAAAATATTTGGCTATCCCCCCCTCTAATTTTAAAGCAAATTGTTCAAGAAGTAGGGTAGTACCAGATGTAGCTGCTGGCAATCTGTGTTAAGGGTGTGTTTCTGAAAGAAAAAAATAAGCCAACAAATCCAACCCAACTAGAAGCAGGAGATCTATCCTCATGAGATTTTGAGCCAAAGCTTGCATATTCAGGACATATGGATGAATCCTTAGTTATCCATCTAACCCATCCAAGATGTAACACCAAAATTTTAGGAATTGGATTTGTGTAACTGTCTGCAAATCACTTTAAGTGGGAAGATGGAAAGTAAAGCAAGAAGCACAACTATTGAAAGCTTTTCTTTCATGAGTGGTCTCACAAGGGATATGTAGTGAAATAATTTGTCACTTTTAGAGAAAGAGCAAATGATGGACTCAAGGCTGTAAAACCAGGAAAGTAACATTCTTTGCATCACTGAAATGACTTAGGAAACAAAGTCACATTTTAAAGAAGATTTTAGGCTCATCAGAGCATAAAATTAGTTGGCTTTCACATTTGAAACTGGGATTCAGCCTCCGACTTCAGAACATTTCATTCAGAGTCTTTTTCTGGGCATTGCTTCCTATCTTTACATCCTGTCAGGTGTCAGTGTGGGCAGTCTGCAGCATATTGGGCACTGTGCATCTTGCAGGAATGAGCTGATTAATTATATTACTTCACGTGAGGTGAAGGGTGCTAACACTGCTTCACATAATGCACAGACAATACACATAAATATGTATAAATATCCATAATCACAGGCACACACACTATTTATATTTGTCCGTGTATGTAAAGAATAGAATAGAATAGAATAGAATAGAATAGAATAGAATAGAATAGAATAGAATAGAATAGAATAGAATAGAATAGAATTTTTTTAACCTTTATATATATATATATATATATATATATATATATGTATGTAATTGAAATCAGCAAATCACCTCATTGGCTGTTCTACAGCCAAAGCAAGTGAGCAAAAAAAACCCTTCCCAATACTACAGGCCTATTGCACCAGAAACTGTGAGAAAAAGCCGTGGCTTAGGTGAACATGTTGTCCCAAGTAATTGAAAAATCTCTTCTGAAAAGAGCCTGAATTACTTAAATTTTCCCCCCCGCACTCTTATTGTTTCATATGTAAAATAAGCTGTTGTCATCTTTCAGGCATTTAAAAAAAAAAACTACAGGAAAAACCCATTGCTGCTACAAAGGAGTAAAAATATTGGGATAGTGTCAGGCTGAGCTGCTGGCACTCAGTGTGATGGGTGTGTTTCTGGAAGGACCAGTTTTTCTCCACATAACCACAGTCACTGTCTATTGTAAGAGCCTAATTGATTGATAAACTGCTAGCAACATTTCTACTTGTTGGTAAAAGCTGCAATCTGCTACCAATTTGTCAGTTTGTTCTTTTAACTCACCCCATAAAAACAAACAGAAACCTCCATTTTTATAAATGAGATTCCCCATGAGAGACGGTCATTGTTTTGAAGCTTTCAACAAAAAGTTAAGCTTAATGATGTGTGTTCCCAGATGTTACTCTAAGTTCATTTATCTCAGAATAAAGATACTTATTTCTAAAAATACATGGTAGAAAGCTGTCTCATAAAACAGCATCAAAGCTGAATTGGTTTGCTGGTATTTAATTTTTCATTACTCTGTCAAAGTTTTGCCCACAGATCTCTCTGTAATCTTTCAGATTTGCAACAAAACGCTCTTTCAGTAACATTTGTGTTAGACTTATGCTAGTCCTCCTCTAGGGGCTTGTTTTCATTTACCACACTTGTTCTTTCCATCCCAAATCGCAGAGTATGTTTAGAAACTGACAGGAAAGTTTTGTTCCTCTGCTCTTTCTTTTGAAGCATAAATTTTCCATCAGGAGAGTCTGGTGTCACCAGGTATCCCTGAGCATGTATTTACACCAAATTACACCAATGGCAAGATTATGATTTTGTCACTGGTGCTATTCCTTGCAAGTTAATCAGAAACTTTGCAAACCTACCTTTAGATGAAACAATTCTTAGAAATTCAATGCACAGCTGCACAGAATACAGTGTGGGGCAATTAGGGGACTAATTCATACCACAGTCATCAGAAATTCCCTGAGAAGCCTAAATGTCTTTTTTTTTCTTTTTTTTCCCCAAGGAGATAATTTATTAGAGAGTTGTATTGAACATCTCAGCCCTAGACTCAAGTAAAAGACCTTCCCAAGACTCTTTTCCCCCTCATGTGTTTGCAAAGTTTGTGCGATTATTTTTACAGCATGCTGTTTGTTCCACAAATGAAAATCCATCTGGGCTCTGTTTTTAGCAGCAGTGACATACCAGCAGGCCAGCTTTTGAGAGCATCCCAATGAAGGCAAAATATTAGAGCCACACTGCTATACTCACAAACCCCATCCAGGCATGTGTGGGACAAGTGCTGGGAGAGATAGAGAAGGGGCAAGATTTCTGAGAGCACATGAGAAAGTCCCTGTGGTGGTATAAGAGAACACTCAAATAATTGCTTGGGGGGGCAAAACTGGTGGCCAGAGACTTGACTAATGATGCTAGCAATGAACCTCTGGCCACCTGGTAGATGGCTAGTGAGGGCATCAAGGGCCTACCACTGACTTCAGAGCAAGTTGGAAGCAACTGTATGTGGGGTTGGGAGATCTTTGTGTCCTTTTTTCTTCCTGTTTCTGTCTTAGAAGGTTCTGAGATTCAAAAAGAAGACTAAAAGAAAGGAAGAACATTTGTTGGCTAAAAGTTGCTCTTCTAAGCTAACTCAAAATCTAATTTGGTATGACTTAAAAAGAACTGCAAGCCTTACCATTACAGATGTTACTGCAGGGGTTTTTTAAGTGGTGAAAGTGCAGTGAAATCTCTGGAGGAAGCTACAAAAGCGTACACTTCCTTTACTATCTTTACTGTCCATTACCACTCTAAGATTGAAAATACTTTATTTGAAAATACTTGTGAACTTCTAAAGCAATGAAGGAATTAAAAAATAAACTAAGTTGCCTGTGTTTTCCTCCTTCCCTTTTATTCCTATTTATAACATGGATAAAATATCTGTATTTTGTTTCTTTATAATAGCAGTCATGAACCAGAAGCTTGGCTCCAAACTGTTTCCACATTTTAAGACAAATCACATACAGATCAGCAGGATGGCACTGACAAGACTTTCTCAGACCAGAAGCATTTCCCAGTTGTGTTGTGAGAGTTTTGGAAGGGAAAAGGAGAAAGGTGGAGGTTCAGTGTTGTAGCCAGGAAAATGGAGGAACCAGTGAGGGAAGGTGTGCTGCTGGACCTAACCCTAACAAACAAGGAAAGTCTTGTTGGGGACAGGAAGGCTGTGGACAGCCAAAGCCGTAGTGACCACAAGATCCTGGATTTCAGGATGTGGAACAAGGGAGCTGCAGCAGCCTGGGCTATTTAACTTCAAGAGGAGCCTCAGCTGGGAGGGACCCTCAGCCCTGGGTGTCCCTGTGAGCAGGGAGGGTCAGAGCAGGGCCCAGGCTCTGCTCCAGGGCCCAGCAATGGCACCAGAGCAACGGGCAGGGACTGAGCCCAGGAAGTTCCACCTGGAAAGGAGGCTGAACTTCTTCCCTGGGCAGTGACTGAGCCCTGAACAGATTGTCCAGAGAGAGTGTGGAGTCCTCTTCTCTTGACATACCCAAAATCCATCTGTACACAACCCTAAGTAACGTTGTCTAGGGGGTCCTGGTTGAGCAGAGGGGTTGGACCCTTACAAAAGCAGTTAGAGTTTTCTGCAATTTCAGTGGCTAATCACAAGTTCCTTTTGAGAATCCAGGCAAACTTGAAATCTGACCTACATTCACCTGAAATCTGGCAGACTGGGGGACTTTGGTAAACCTGGACTGGGCTGTGAGCCTGACACCAAACCTGAAACCAGAATATTTGGCTTATGCATGGTGCTCATTCTCACACACCGCACATGGTCCTTACTCATGCTCAAGGCAGAAATCTCAGAGTCACAGAATGGGTAAGGTTAGAAGGGTCCCACCCTGTTGGAACCCAAAATACAGAATATTGCTCTGCATGTTTGGAAAGATTCAAACCCTCTGACAAACACTACTTTTAACCTTCATCCATGCAAAGCGCTTCCTAGGCTCTGGGATGAAACAGAACTTTCAAGAATATAAATTAGATAGTAGCATAATATGTAATTTATCACAGGGTGAAAAATTTAGATTTTTTGGGTTTTTAGCATGGTAAGTAGATGAAGACAAGATGGAGGATCCTTGTGGGTTTTAGGCTTCTTCCTCCTTCTTCATCTTCTCTATATTCTGCAGTGTTGGGGACACAGAACCATTGGGCACAATTTGCTGCAGTGTAGTATCATGTGAATAGAAATTTACTTGGTTATTGGTAGAAAAATAGAAATAATGTCATTTCTTGGTGATAATTGGGTGAATTATCTTTAAGAGAACCTTGATTCTGTGTGTTCAAGGCCTTTTGGTGCCTTTTCTCCCTCACACCAGGCTGGTGTAAAGCCTGGCGTGCAGAAATTGCTGATAAGAAAGTAATAAACAACCTGGAGAATGAGAACAACCAAGAGTCCAGTTTGCCTTTTTGCTTACAAGGACTTCAGAAAAAGGTCTCCCCTACCAGGGGAGACACATGTGGGAGTGAAGAACTCCAACACAACCCCTCTGCTCAAGCAGGACCCCATAGACCATGTTACTCAGGAACACAGAAAGCATATCCTAGGTTCCAGAGTTTTGTTTCAACCTTAGGTTTCAGTCAGTCTTGCAGTCAAAATGTCTAATTTATACAAATAGCGAATTATCTCAGAAGAACCAAAATCACTAAATATTATTCACTGTACAACTCTAAATGTCCAATTAATGGGAATATATATCATAATACCAAAATTGTTTCTAAACATGACCCCCAAAATCATCTCTTATATTAGCATATTCCTCTGGATTTGATGAATCATACTTAAAAACAGAAAACTATACCAAATCCTTTCAGTCATTCTTAGCTTTTGAAAGTAATACAATGACTTAATGAATAGCTATGGGTATAAATAACTACTGAAAAATGCCAGCAACAAAAAAGTTAACAAATTCCAAAATACTATTTATATTTTAAAAATGGGGAAAATATATTTTCAGTATTGCAAGCCTTTTTATGCCTTTCTTAAAATATGAAAGTATTATAATCTTTTCTTTGCTGGAACATTTGCAAAAAGAATTTTAGGATTTTTAAACAAAATTTATTTGCATGAATGCTGCTACCAGAAGTATCTGTAAAAGCATGCCCTTTTTTGGTTTGCTTATGTCGCTCTGCTTATGAAATTCTGATGAAAAGTAAAACATAATGTGCTTAGTAAGAATCAGCAATGTGGTCTAGTGGTTACTGGGCTATATTTAGAATTGGGGGACCCTGGTTCACATAATGAGCTCTCTCTGTCCTTGGGACTTCACTGTTCTCCATCTCAGTATCTGCTTTTGCTCTTTTTTCCCTCTTTCACACCTAGACTGTGACATGTTCCTAGCAGGATCTGCCTCAGGGTCTCCACAGGGGTGGCACAGCACACACCACAGAGGATGCCAGTTTAAGCCGGGGTGGTAATGCACCCAGCAGTAATAAGCTCTCCCTGGCAAGTTTAAGAGTTGACTTCCATCTTCTTTTGCCTCCCAACACAGTTCATGACACTGAGCTGAAATTCTCAGCCTAAGTGAGGTGATCAGACCTGGAGCTGGTCTTCCAGGGTGATGGTCAGCTGCTGAATGAAGTTCTTTTATACTCTTGGCAGCAATTTTTTAGGAAAAAAGTCTGTGTCCCTCAAGGCTGCTTTTCCGTCTGGCTCTTCAGACAGCTTTCTCCTGCACATCTGGAGACCTCAGTGTGAACTATCACTGAAGTACCAATCCTGTCCCTACACTTGAGATTATGCCTCTCTCACCACACTGAATTTGTGCAGTATTTCCATCCCAGTGAACTCCTGCCCACACAAAACCTTCAGTTTCAGTGCATGGCCAGTGCAACTCTGCTAATAAGCAAGACCCAGGCAGTAAGAGAATTGCACTGTTTCTGTCACCACCAGTTCTGCTCTCTCTGCCCCATGCTCAGTGCAGGTCTGAAAGCACACGTGGTTCTAGAGGAGGAAAATTTAGTCTTACTTTGGGGAATAGAGGAGGAGGATTTTATTGGATTACTGTATCAGTACATAGGATTTTTCTGAAACACTGAAGCTTTTCCTGGGGGAAAACTCTTTGAAGGCTATAATCTCCTCTGACATAGGTATATGTGATGCAGAAAGATTTGTTGCACTTCTCAAATGACAAGTTTTGAGAGTTATGTGGATTGTTGGTGAACATAAATCAGCATCTCTCCATGATTTTATTGTTTCCATGACAAGCAATTCAGTCGTGGTTGTAGACATGAAGCTATTTCTTCTTAAGCAGCTCTTTGTAGCTACAAAGGGACAGTTGTGCATCTGCTAAGCAGTGCATTGTGTACTACTATGTGTATTTCATCAGAGATGGGGTCAAATAAATGATTTAGGTTTTCCTGGAATAAATATCTGGGAGTGCTGTGGAAGATGAGCAATTGAGACAGCTCAGTTTTGTCCCATCACAAGCCCCAACATCCCTTGCTAGATTTTTGCAAATTGGATGAAAAGCAGTGATTTATCATTGCACCAAACAGATCCAACAAGGTCCTCCCTGTTACCAGTGGGGGCTGGAAAGAAGGCTTAGGAAGCAGAATCTTTTACAGGAGTACCTACAGTACGTGTCCAGCTTTGAATAAAAAGACACGGATGAAAAAAGCTGAAAAAAAAGGTGAAACAATAGATGCCATCCGGTGACTTGATGTGGGTGTGGGATAACATCAGAGAGAGGGGAAAGTTCTCAGGGAATGCCTCCTGCCACCAAGCCAGCCTCCCCCCCGTCCTCCAGCACACAAGTCCCCATCCCCTGTCCTTTCTGGAATACCTTTCTTCCAGCCTCATTGTTGTGCAAGTTCATCAGCCTCCGTGCATTCTTTTTGATTTCTCGGGCATCAACAAACCTCCGGGAGAACTCAATGCCGTATCTGATATCCGCAGAGCAGCCTCCCCACTTCCAGCCCTCCTCCTGGTTGTAGTAGCCCTGTTTCTCTCGGTCACAGCCACAATTGCTGAGGTTGCCCTGGCTGCAGGCGGCCGTGACAGCGTGTGCAACCCCGGCAGCAGTAATGGCATAGGTGAACGCAGCTTCCCTGCTTCCTGTGGAGAGAAGCCAAAAGCTGATGGGTTGGCAGAAAGGCAGCACGTACTCACTAAAGAAAGCACACACATTATCTACAGCAAGGGGGTCAGGCAGCAATGTGAGGAGGACATCACTCCTCAGTGCAGATTTCTCATTTTACAGAATTCCATGCATGTTTAAAATGCTTGGCTCAGCTCGGGCATATTCCCACAGGTATGCAGCCATGGGATTGTCCCACGTAAACCCCTCCACCAGAGGGGAACTTGGCAGGGAATCTGGACAGTGGTGAGGTGAGACCACAAGATTTGTTTTCACACTGTCTAGTCGGGTTTGCAAGCTGAACTTTATCTGTTTCAGATGAATAAAAAGTGAGTTAATAGCTACCTCCAAGCCTTGGCACTGCATGGAAAAAGATAACTGTTCAAACAACAACAAAAAAAAACCCCTAGGACACAAATGGGGCTGATTATTAATCTAACTTTATAAATGCTCCAGTAGCATCCATTAGTGATGCTGAGTGCAAAGTACTGCAAAAGAGACCTATACAGACAAGAACTGGGTGGGTATCATTTTCTTTCAAGGTAGAGGTTACACCTTTCCCCTGCAGACTTCTCCTGTGCGTTAGTTTTGCTGAAGTGACCTTTTTCCACCCCCACTCTGACTCAAACCTTTGCATTACCATGGCTGTTGACCATACAAAGGGCACAAAAGTGCTCTTCAGTGACCCCTTAGTGACAGTAGTATTTTTACTCCAAAGGAGGTGAGACACTGTCATGGAAGCACAATTTTTTTTTTTCTTTTTTTTTTTTTTAATTAACAAGAAGGTTATTTTAGAAAAGGAGTTGGTTTTCTTTTTTTCTGTACTGCGGCTACTTCCAAAGGTTCCTGATTGCCAATTCCATGTAATAGCTGTTGACAATGAGTATATGAGGAGAGGGGAATAGGGCCGATTTCTCTATTGATTGGCTGAGGTGCCTGTGAGGTGCAAGGAGTCAGAAGGATGGGAGGGGAAACTAGAGCCCATCCCTCCTACCCCATGTGAGACCACAGTCTGATTTCACATAGGGCTGGGTCATGGTGTTTTGCTGCTCTTATTTATAACAGTTTCCCTTCTCAGAGCTCTCCCCACAAGTTCCCTTCTCAGAGCTCTCCCCTTCTCAGTGCTTTCCTCTGTGTGTTCCTCTGGTAATAAACAGACAACCCTGTAGTGCTGCAGCCAAAGAATAACTGTAAAGAATTTGCAGAAAGTTGCTGAAATGCTTTAATGACCACAAACAGAGCTCTAGCATCATCAGTGGATTTGGGAAGGGAAAAAGAGGGAACAAATTTTCCAGAGGAGGTAAAAAAACCCCAAAACTCCCTAGAAGGTAGTTTTAATTTTTTAATTTTTGGATTCATAGATCTCATAACTATTCTGGAATGATGACTCCACAGTATGGGGGGACTTCTATTTCTTATTTTCACAGATAGCTTCCTGAAAGATTGCATGATATGAGGAAAACCCTACAAGAAGCAATCAGAAACTGAGCTTTGGCACCATTTGCTTGTTTCTCCAAAGCGATCAAAAAGAATCTTTGGGGCAGGGAAAAACAAAAGGGTTCTGTGTTCTTCAGCTCCCCAGAAGGTTGACCTGACATGTGCATTATTTGAGTAGCTGGTGCAGTTGCAGGCCTTCCTCTGCTTTCAGACACAGTGGTGTGTACGATGTGTGCAGTCTGGGTCAGTGCTTCCCAAACCGTGGTCTGCAGAGCACTGGTGGTCCCAGAGGCCACGGCAAAGGGTGCACAGCTAATCCACAGAGGCACACTAAACTCTATTTTAAATAGTGTTTTCAATTAAAAGCTTGGTGATAACGATGCCTGGTGGTCCGTAAGAAATTCTGAGGGTTGATAGCAATCCAAACCAGTTATGGAACCACTGTTCTAGTTTCTAGTGGGACCTTCACTTGTTTATGTTCACTCCTCTCCTCTTGGATTGCCAGCTGAATTCAAATCTGAAACTCTTGTTATAAAATGTGTTCTGTTGGCTAGCAGGATTTCTTTCCTTCTGCTTTTTAAAAAATTCTATTTCTAATCTATAAATTGAAATATTGGAAGTATGAGATGTAATAGAAGCTACATATATGGATACAGTTTGCTTTGCTTCAGGATGAAAGTAAACAACGATGCAAAAACCAGGAAAAATTTTGGTCAGATACCTTTGAAGTACATGTCGAAAAGCTCATTGACAAGAAGAAACTTATTCCTGTGAGGGAACACAGCATCTGTGACCTACAGTTCAGTAGATTTGCTCAGAGATTTAGTGACAGTTGCTCATATTTTGTGTTTAAGCTCAAAATATTCCCCATGTCTCCAAAGTACATGGTAAGACATTTTATTATGGCCACTGTGACTGTGATTTCTTTGCAAATTTTCACACGTTTCTTCCCCTGATTAATTTTATAAAATGAAAGAAAATCATGTCTTTATCTTCCTTTCCCTCTCTCTCTTTCCCATTATACTCCTGACTTCTATCAACAATAAAAGAAACTATCTTTCCTGTATCCACTTGAGAGCTATAGCAGTGATGAAATTTTCTCAAGTCATGGGATAATATCAAATAGAAACCACACTGATTCTCCTAAGAGATTACTCTCCTGTTTTGATTCAGCTCTAGAATAAAGTCTCAGAAATTAGCAAATTAAATTGTCCTGCTAAGGATTAAGATTTTGGGGAATTAGTAATTTTTTAACTAGAGGATGTTCTAAAACTTCCCTTGTGTTCCTGAAAAGTTCACTAAGGTTCCAGGATCAGTGGAGTCTATCAGAAACTGCTGATGGGGGAGGGAGGGGAACCTCTGTGCTCAGATAATGCCTGCTGTACAGAAAGCTCTCCATTAGCTTGTCATCACTTGGAATCAGTTCTAAGCAAGTCTTTGTTAGGCAGCTAAAAATATTTAAGTAATGATTGCTGTGATACCTTAATGGAGAACAATAATCTCATTTTTTTAAATTTTCTGAGATTTCAAAAATATTCTTGGTCTGCAAGAAAAAGAAGACAAGTCTTTCCAGAAATGTTCATGAAATGAAGACATTAGTACCAGCAGATTTGGGATTTGACCCATATTTGAGGCTAGATTTTTCTTTTTCCAGTGAATATTCTGATTATCTAGTTATTTGGCACTGTATACACTCAGTTTCTCAGTCTCAGAAGAAAAAATTCTTGTCTGAATTCCAAAGTTTGCTGTCACATAGACCAGAATAATTCTGTTGAGATTTTTATTTTGGTGAAAAAGACACTGCTTTGGCTTTTATTGCAACCCTTGGATTCATCTGTTTCTCTGTTAGAAATGCCTGCCTGGTGTCAAAGATGTTAGTTCAGACTTTATTCCCAAAACATAGAAGGAATGTTTTCATGAGTAACATGAACTAATAAGCATCTGATCTAATGACTCTAAAAGGTGATGACTGCCAGTATTAATTAAAATTAAGCCTTTTTTCTTTGGTGAAGGTGCTCAAGGCCACTTCCAGCAATCTGCCAGGCCATCAGAGGAGTCTGTAGTTTGCCAGTCTGAGTTACTACCATTTTCTCGAGTTCATTTGCCAGCAATGCAGGCAGCTGCTGCTCATACACTCAGATATTGGACCACTGATTCCTCAGTGCATGTCTTAGGGCAGACAGGCAGAGAGGAGCCTTTATCTGCCACTGAAGTCTTGGAGTAGCCTATATTTTACCCCTCATTTAGATGCCATTTCTGACTGAGTTTTCGACTTCTAACTGAGCACTAGACTTAGGATGGTTTGATGTGGAAGTTTTTACAAATTCCACAATTGCTGTAGTTTACCAGACTCAAACGTGCACAGATTCAGCAGAAGATTTTCAGCCTGGAGCCACAATCAGCTGAGGATCACACATGCTGAATACACGTTCAATTATTCAGCTGTGAGCACAGGGTTAAAGATGTAACTGTGCCATAGCTATTTGCAAGACATCTATTTGTCAGAGTTACTAGATGGGAATTCTGCTGTTGCACACATCATCCTGAAATGACTCATGTCAGCAGCTAGATGAATAAGGCAGTCACAGAATGTCAGCTATTAGAAATATAACTTAGCTTGAAATATTTAACTGCAGAACATACAGAGGTTGGCCAGTGATTTCCTAGATCTTGCATCAGCAATGATAGAAAAAAGCACTACACACTGTTGTCAAACAAAACAAATTCTTCATGCACTTACACAAGACACCAGATTGATTATATGACACAATACAACATAGGTCAACGGGAAAAAGAAATGAACCACAGCAGAACTAAAATTTTTTTGACAAACCTACCCTTTTCAACAAGTCTGGTAAGCTGATGACAGATGGAGTAATTTTTTATGGCAAAAGACAATAGATACATCTAGATGAGCAAACTAAAACTCAGACAACAGCACCCTAAGTAGTGTTGGATGAAGACTTTTACAGACAAGTTTATTTCCTTTGTAATTTTGAATTTTATTCAACACATATATTATCAATTCTCAAGGAAGATAGTGCAGGCTCTTCTTTTTGGGTTTGATCCAAGGGCAATACAAGTCAGAGGCAGTTTCCTCACTGTCTGGAGCAGATCCTTTATTTGCATTTTCAGCGTAATTAACTTCGAGCTTCTTGGTTTATAAAAGCAGGGACTAATTTAATTTAATGTAATTTAATTTCTCTGTCCCTCTAACTTTCTGTACCCAGTGCTACCTGTCAAAACTAAAGGCCACTGAAACTACTTTGTACAGATAGAAAAAGAAAGGCAGAAGAGCAGGAAACACAGGAGGGCGTCTACTCTGTCAACCCTGATTTAGGCTAATAAGACAAATGTTCCTCACAACAGCTTTTATTCTTCCTGTTCTTAAGGTACAGGAGGTTCCAGGGTTTAGTCCAGTACCTCAGGACCCCTACTGGTATATGTTTCACTAAAATTAACCTGAAACTGTCTTTCTGAGTGCAAACCCACTGCTTCTTTCTCTAGAGCTGCCAAGAGCAGTTTATTCCCTCCTTCTAGTAGCAGCCTTGAAATACATAAAGATGTCCATCCCTTCCCAGATGTGTTGCATCATCAGTTCTTGCCCAGCACCCCCGAGAGCTCTGCTCCTTTCCCCTGCTCTCCCAGCTGGCTGGTTGGTGTTGTGGTTCTGGAGATGTGACAGGGTGCTCCAGCTGAGGTCCTGCCTCTTTGGGGCCAGAGCAGGAGGAGCTCTTCATGTGCCTTGTATGCTGTAGTCCTATTTATTCCTGCCAGCATTCCTTATTTCACAGCAGCAGGACATTTTTGACTCTCACTCATCTTGCAGCCGTCTTCTGTGCAGCTGCTTTCACACCAGATGTTTCCCATCTTGCATTTGATCATTACCATGTACAGATCTTTGCCTTTCTGATTTGCCTCCTCTTTCTTTACCTTTTTTTCTTCTTTTCTGGGTCTTTTATCCATGATCATGCTCAATTTTGACCCCAGCTTCCTCATAGTCCTTCACAACATAACATAATTCACAAATGCAATGTGCACAGCTTATTCTCTTGGTCAAGTCAAGAGTATAATGCTGGCTGGTACCAGCTCCAGCACAGATCACAGGAAGCCTTGTCAGCACACCTTTCCATTTTGATAACTACCCTCCAAGTACGACTTCCAGATGGTCTGTACCCATGTGGCATGTTCTTATTTTTCTTATGAGAATGTCACATAAAGCAGTGTCAAGAGCCCCCTTTAAGTCCAGGATGTATGGTATAAACTGCTTCTGCTCTGCCTCTGAGGCCCTGGGTGGCCAAAGAAGGAAATTAGATTGGTTTAATGTGATTTCTTCTTGACAGGTCCTCCTTGACTCTTACTCATGTCCTTGTTCTTAGTTATAGGCTTACAAATGGGGGTGTATTCCCATATTTTTTCATTTACTGAAGTTAAGCTGATTGGTCCTATAATTCTTTTTTTATTATTTTCTTTTTTTGTTTTTTTTTTTTTTTTTTTTTTAGACAAAGGCAATACATTTGTTTTTTCAATTCTTCTTAATCAGAGTTCTCCGCAAGTTTTCAGCACTAGTGGCTGTAAGGACAAGCAGCTATACCCTGACTCCATTAAATGTCTGAGATGAGAGACAGCTAACTGGGAAGCAATCAACAGGGAAAAATACTTCTCTTTAATGCTCAGAGGGTGTTCCTCTGTTGATGGTCTTAGTTTATAACCATCTGCTCACCATTCACCTGTTTAGTGAAGCCTGCTGCAAGACGTGGCCTTCTTGACATTATCCCTGGTGTGCACTCTCCTCAGGAGTCCACTCCTCTGAGCAGCAGATCAGCCTTTGTTCTACATCTCCTACTCCCCGACAAAATACTAACTCATTGATTTCTGTGTAGCCTTCTGTCAAACAAAAATAGATATAGCCATCCATGGTTGTGAGGTTCCTTTGCAGCTATGCTCGGAAGTGTTCCTGCACAGTGAACTTGGTACTGACTGAATATCTGTTACTGGCAGGACTTCCTGGTCCAGTCTGATGGAGCCTGCTGATGGTCATGTTCAGTAATGTCCTCTTTACAGTATTCATTCATTTCACTCTTCCTCCTTAAACCCCTTATTTTCTACCACAGTCTAATTAAAATGTCTTGTTTAATTTTGTTTCATCCATATAGGTCTGTTTAGCTGAACTAGAGCTGGAGCAGGAGTGATTACGGCATCTTCTTCCTAGACTGTCTGTGGTGTCTATCTTCAATTACACATGGCCAGGACAGAGAAAATTGCAGATCTCAAAGCTGAGCATGTGTAGTGATATGACATAATGGTTTATTTACAGATTCTTCTCTTACTCAGCATTTTTCATCTCCAGGCTCCCACTAAGTTTTTTATGGCTGAAGGTGCCAGGATCTTGGCCGCCAGTTTAGAATTGCTCTGTCAACTGTATTGTTTTCTGTTGCTCATGTGGGTTTGTGAAATCTTCTTTTAGAAAGGTCTGTACATGAGCCAGAATTATTTCACACTAGCCTTATTGCAGGTTCTTGCTGTCACTCTTTATATACTTTGGAATGCATGTCTATTAAAAAGAGATACTTGCTCTGCCTCTCCTTTTCACATTTTTTACAAACATTTTTTGAATGTCATTGTTATTTTCCGAAGGCTTGGTGTTGCTTTCCACAGCGATTTCTGTAATGAGTCTTCCAAGGATTTACAGGGATTTTTTACTTTATTTACCCCCTAATTTATTCAGTTAAGTCCTGGCAACTTTAAACAATAGTCAGCATTTCTGTTCCAGTGAGCATAATTCTGTTGTGTTTTTGACTCTCTTTTGGCAGCATGTCCCTTGGTGAAGTTTTCTGGGGCCGATTCTGTGAGGTTAGTGAGTTTGCTGTAATCTTTGAAAGGATGTTTAGCAATGCCCAGAGAAATATGAAGTGTTTGGGGCTCTCTGCTGAAAAACTCTATTTGCCATAATGAATATTTCCTACCAGCTCAGCCCTAAGGAGCAAACTGTATCCCATTCTTACAGAAAATGGTGAAATTGAGTTTTGGTCCCAAAGTACCGCAGCTTGTTTTTGCCAAAGTTAAATCAGAACATGGTGCTGAGCACACATTTAAAGAGTGCACAAGAGCATGGCTTGAGGAGCACGAGGGGGCAGTTCCCAGATGCACTGGGTCTTTGAGAGGAGCCTGTGTATGTCACAGACGGCTGTGTTTTCACAATGCTGCTGCTAATACGACCAAAGCAGCATGTGGGAAGCAAGAGCTGGAGCAGAGAGATCGTCTCCTGCTTGTGTTCCCCTCTGGACCTGCTGATGTCCCACTGTGGCACTCAATGATTCCCTGCTGAATGTTTGGTGCCTTTTCTTTTCAGCGATGACAAGAGGTTTAATATGTCAGAGTATGTGAAAGCTCAGCTGGAGACATCGTGCAGTGTACTGAGGTTTAAAAAAGCTCTTTGCACCCCTTGCCAGAAAGCATGGAATCCTGAAGGCATCCCAGAGAAACTGGGTTCTAAAGTGTACCAGTGTCCTTAAGATAAAAGGTCTGTGAGGAACCAGATGTGTTATACATTCTATTCTATTCTATTCTATTCTATTCTATTCTATTCTATTCTATTCTATTCTAT
>JAGMWU010000051.1:478179-552444 GCA_018697195.1 Certhia americana
ATTCTATTCTATTCTATTCTATTCTATTCTATTCTATTCTATTCTATCCTATTTTCTGTTCTATTCTGTTCTAATAATTCGACTGCCTCAACCTGTTAACAATAGCTCTCATGTAGGATTTGATCATGAATTACAGTCTCTCTTTTAAAGGGCATTTCATAGAGAAAAATAAGTCCAATATTCAGGGAAAAGGGAAGGGAATCTATAAATATGTGGGCACACACTTTTATCTTTTTTTTTAGGTTTGGTCTTGATAGTATTCTTGCACTGTAATAAGGCCTGTTAAGGGTTTCTGAGGTACCTGTGTGGTGCTCAGCAAGCAAAGCATTGTCCACTAGGATTCAAGAAGCAGAAAAGACACAGAAAAAACAGAAGGAAAAAACAAACAGAAAAGAAACCTCTGGTCTGAACCTGAGAAGAAAGCAGAGGACAGTAGTACCAATCACATTTTTAAAGTGCGTTTGCTTTCAAGTCAACTTCATGCTCTGTTTAATGAGCATTAAAGAGCACTGAGATTTTCATGTGCAAAGATTTTAGAGGCTTTGGCCTTCCATGAGTGAATCAGTTCAGAATGGATGCACTCTAGGTAGGATCCTGCCAATCTAAGTTATTCTGTGATTTTGTGACTATATTTGACTTTGCTGTGGACCCTTTTACACAAATACTCTGCCATTCCTTCTGTTATACTCATGAATAATAAAAATCCACTACCATGCAGAATCAGACCTTCTCAGTAGACTTTTTGCTGGGTCAGTATTTTAATTAACTTAAATCATCTCAGTGATCTGACATAATTTTAACTGTGTTGAAGAGCACCTCTATAAAAATAAATCTGCACTGACATTTGCATGAGGTCATCTTTTCCTCTATTATCTTATGTCATTTCTAACCCAGATAACAAATCCCCAAGGGCAGTGGTCATGTCTGTGTTCTCTTGTAAATCACTGTGCATACCTGTCCTTTGCTGTAGGAACATGTTAAATAACAACACCTTCTAAAGGATCCACTGAATTAAGGGTGTTTGTAAGCACCAAGCTCCTATACCTGGGCATGCCCTAGTGCCTGTGGTTGGGTTTCTGTATATTTTGCAGCTGAAATTTCTTATCTTGCTTCCTGAGGTGTTTTAGTTAACTCATGAACATTACCTGAAAGTTCTGTGCAGAGCCTATGAATGGGCCAGTGCCACTTTGCCAGAATTATTGAATTACAAATATCTGAGGGACACCTGGATGAAATTGGTGTTAGACACAAATCTGTTTCTGCAAGAGGCAGTCCTTGCCTTAAGGAGGCACATCTTTCAGCTGGAGAGGGCAAAAGAAGAGAGATATAATTACCTCTCTTTCACAGGGGCACAAGGAGGTCAAGTTATGTGTCCAGAGAATGACCTGCAAGAGGACGAGCTGTCCTCTTGTTGGACTCTTTTTGTGGGGAGATAACAGAGTAATTCAGTTGCAGTCCTATCAAGTGACAACCAAAATACAAATTGAAGCCAGGGAGAATATCCATGCAGCTGCATGGTGGGACAGGAGCCCTCACTGAGACGAGCAGAAGTCCTGGAACTGGGAATCCTCTGCTCTGCTCTTCCACTGTTCAATACTGTATAGAACTGGACATCTACTGCCAGAGACACAGAGGGATCTGCCACAGCAATGTTTAGCATCCCAGTGCCTGCCAGAGAAGGACATGGCTGTTGGAGTCCACTCTTTGCATTCACACTCACGCTCATCCTCACGAGCCACACCTGCTTAGCATGGATCCACATCCTTCCTTTACTTTCAATTTGGAAAAAATAATTGATTAAAAAAATAACTAATGTGTCTTCACAGAGAATTGCTAAGGTTCCGTTTGTTCTGTTTCAGACGGGTTTCACATCCCCATTTGGAACTGACAATGTTTCTCGACTTCTAGTGAGATGTGTGCAGCTTCAAGCTGGATCTTCTGTTTGTCAGCATAGACTTTTTCCTTGTATTCACTTTTCATGTTAGCCCACATAAATTTTTGAGGGAGAGAGAGATAGATACATATAAATCTAGAAACCTCCTTTTGGAAACACATACAAAGTAAGTGTAGCCCAGTGTATTTAGCAAGTATGAGATACTGCTTTCAGACTAGGTCCTAATGTGTATGGGATACAAAATAATTTACATCTATAGGGCAAGAGCTAATCACCTAGAGCTAAATCTGCAACAGGGTGTTGGCGCTAAAAGCCTCTCTTTTAGATGTTCTTCCACATAGCATTTTCTATGAGGCTGGCAAGAAATCCAACCTCACCAAGCACTGAGAGAATTAGAAACCAAAAAAGCAAGGCTCCCAGAAGGTATCAAGCTGCATGGGGAAGCCCTGAAACTGGCAGTAGAAAATGCAAAGAAAGGGAGAGTCTAAACTTATCCCATCAGAGTTAAGCCAGATTTCCCTGCACAGTGAGTCTTTCCAACTATGCTGGCAGCAATCATCTTAGTGTAATTGCTGGGGGGACATGGTGGTTTTAGAAAAGGAGAGCCCACCCTTTAAATATTCTGACTGGGGAAAAAAGATTTCTTTATATGAAAAGCCAGGAGATGACTTTGTTGGTTTCACTGATTAGAAAAAAGACATTCTTCTGAGCATAATATAACTTCTTCTAGTGTGTTTTTCTATGGGTTTTTTTCAGTATCATTTAACTTGGTTCTATCAAGTACAGAATTAGGATGAGTTTATGTAAAGTACTAATTCTACTTAGTCATGACATTTCTAAAGTGAGATTTCTGAAGAGCACCAGTATCTTTTATTAAACTGAATCACATACACTAGGCATCTATGTGACCTAGGAAGGGCCTAATAAATATAGATATATTTATTTAAATTATCTTCAGACTTCCAATCTAAATCCAGACAAATATCATGAAATAAAATAACCACTGACCTTTTAATTCTCATTGCAACAGCAACACAAGATGAGCATTCTGTCAAATAGCTATGAATTAATGACCTCTAGAAATACCTTGCTCTACACAACATTTTGTGGTAAGAGCTGTGGATATGGAAGAAATATGGCCCAAACTGAGAAATGGTGACAGACAGATTGGGAGCTCTGAATAGCATTTCAGGCTGCTGGTCGTGGAGAAGCAGCTCCTGTGTGCCTAGGACAGCATTTTCCAGGCACAGAGATTGTTATGCTTTCTTGTCTGGTGGCTCTGCTCTTCAAGGTGTCCTTCTTCTTAAACAGTGCAGAGACATAGACAAAAGATTTATGTTTGACCAAAAAGAAGGAAAGATAAATTGAGTCAAATAATATACCAGAATATTTTCCTCTGCAAAAACTCTGCACTGGAACACAGCAGAGTGGTTCTTACTTCATTTGCTGGGAGTTGCTGTTGGATTTTCTCCTGGAGGATAACTCTGTATGTTGTCCTACAAATCTGTACTCACATAAATTCCCAGCATGGTTTCTAATGCCTGGCAGGATACCTTAGAGGACCAGCTCAGTAAGTCAAGGTCCACAAGCAAGTCACTTGCACTGCCACACGTGACCCATCCTGTATGTGTAGGGGCTTTCATGTGTTTGCTGCACTCCTGGCAGGGCAGAGTTTGGAAGGGGAGACAAGAGCAAGTGTCATGTGGCTGTTTAGGTTGTTCTCACTGTTCACATATCCCTCATGGCAGCAGATGTGCCTTGCTGGCTTTAGCCCACCCCACCCAGCCCTTCCCTGGTGGCTGCAGCAGAGGGGCTGGGCTGGCAGCCCCCCAGCATATGTCTGTGCTCTGCTAATTCTGCCCAGAGGTCACCTCTCCTGGGCTGCAGCAGCCCTGCAAGTCATGGCAATCCTCCTTCCGAGCTCAGGGGCTCTGGAGAGCAAATAAGAAAGTTCTGGTGGAAGGGCTGGGTTGAGACTTGCTTTTGAATTTGCTTAAATATTTTCCAAATGCTCTTTCACACTGTTTTCTGATACATCTGGCTTGCCTGTACATCTTGTTGGGAGGAGAAACAGGGCCAAGTAATGATGTCCACCCTTCTTGGTGTTTAAAGGGTCCTTGCCTGGTAGTCACATTTGTAACCCCAGGAAGCAAGACACAGCACCAATCACACATATGAAAGAGATTTAGAAGAGTAAAGGGCTCAGAGAAGTTTGGATAAATACACAAAGTTTAGATTCTGATCCAAACCTCTCTGGTTTGCAAAATGAGTTTGGAAGCATCACAAGAGCAAAGTCTTTTTTTTTTTTTTTTCAACTCTGGAGATTCTGGTCCTGACAAGAGTTGGGAAGTGATAAGATTCACATAAACAAGGAAGGGTCATCTGAATTTTCTCAGGACTCATCCTGTTTGATACTGAATCAAACCTTAATCCAAGCCTGTCCAGCTAACCCCACTGGGTCAAGTTATCTGATCTAGCAGACAAGTGTTTGCTGTTTATTATTTGTGTTGTGTTAAGCTTGTGTCTTGCCATGGACTGAGTGATTTAAGGACACCTTAAAATGTTGGTCCAACCTGCAAGAGACTGACAAATGGCAGCTGCCATAGCAACCCTGCAAGTTACCTGCTGAGAAAACTAAATTTTATAAGAATAAAAAGATCAAATTTCTAGCCCACAGTCAATTGTTTTTAAGCACTATACACTAGAAAGGAATGGTGAGTTTTAAACAAAGACAAGATGAAAAATTCTAGGTTTTTAAGATGCTCCAGCTTCAGACCAGGCTTTATGACCAAGATGGGAGGAACAAGACCCTTTCTGCTGTACATGAGTATTTCCATAGATTAATTGATATTAATACCAGTCTTTGAGATGCTGCTCATGCAAAACTGCTTCTATAAGCCACTAGCAAGTGTCTCTGCTGAAAATCCCCCATTAAAGCTAGATATGGGCCTCACTAAATAATCTTTCCAGCCCCCCACTTTCCAGCAGCTCATTTCCAGATCTGAACTTTGGAGCTGACCCCTGTCTTTGTGATGGGCCAAACCAAAAGCCAGATCTGAACACCGCTGAACTCTGGGAAAGTTCAAATCTATCGTTTGTGGTTCAGGTTGAGCTCTAATTAAAACAGACCAGTTAGAAAGGCAAATGTCTTCAAACCAAACCAAAACAAATGTTTCACGTGAAAAGTTTTGGATCAGGCTCTATGGTACCAAGTAGTGTTTTTTGCTATCACATGATGTAATGTTCTTCTGGTTAACTGACAGCATGGACATGCTGCTGTATGAGATATTCCATGCAGACACATTGAACACAGCCTCAAGAAGAAGGCAGTATTCATGGAAACACTTTCATGATGTGCAAAACCCCCTCAGCAATCTCCCTGCCACTCAGCTCTGAGGGTAGTCTGCCACCTTTCAAAATTTCCATGCCCATCCCTTCCAGCACAGTAGTCCAGGGTCTCTCAAAAAACAGTGTCTTGCCTTCTCTGAGTGAAGCCTATAACTTACAATGTCATCACTATGTGGGATATTGCCACTAATCCCTGAAAACAAACAAAGGGGTGCTGCAGAACTTTTGGTTGCATAAGAGGGCAGGGAAAACCCAGCTAAATCTCCTGCTCAGAGCTTCTGTTTATACTATACTTGATACTACAGTGTAATAATCAACAGGGTTGATCAGTGGGCAAGGGAAAAGCAAACAAAAGGGAAGGGAACTTGGCTTCAGCATTACTGAACTGCTGAAGTGAAAGAAAATGAGAGACAGCAAGGAGAAAGAGAAAGGGAAAGAGGGGAAAAGTGTTAATGTCCTGTCTCTGGTGTCAGGATGTCACAGTGCACCAGCAACATAAAAAAGAGGGAACACAGACAGGAAGATTTACTCAAATAATCACAGCATATACACAATAAGTAACCAGAATTTACTCTCCCTGTGAGCTTTATTATGTCCCTTTTATGTTGCATATAAATACTGAGCATCAGTTCAGTATTTTCTCTTTGTGGAATTTGAGTGGACCTAAGATTTTTAAACTTCCTTCTTCTGAAAACTAAGTTAATAATCCTACTAGGGCTTTCTACTGAAACTACTGAGACTTTTTGCTATGGTTTTTTTTCAGGCCTGGACTTGCTTTTTAGAAGACCAAATTCCTCCACGATATTTCTTTCTTTTCCTTTTTCTTTCCTTTTTGAGTAAGAACACTTTAACAGCAACCAGTTTTGTTTGAGGATACATCCCAAATGTTTAAGTGGAGGTTAGCCCCCAAACATTTCAATTCCTCACTGAAATCAGTCATTTTCAGTTTCCAGAGAGCAAGGTATGAAGTGACTTGACCAAGGTCACAAGAAAAGGCACCACTGCGAGCAGAGAACAAGTCCACTATCTCCTGGTCCAAGCTTTCACCACAAAATGATTGTTCCTACACTGAATTAGGAGGCACAGGTATGTGAAAAAAGGATAGGAAGGGATTGGTATTGAGCTTCTCAATGTGATGCCTTCCTTTCAGCTTAGATAAAGAGAATGAAAAATTATTTTATCCATTCTGCATGAATATTTCTCAAGTTAAAAAATATTCAAATGTTTTAACTGAGGAAATTTTCAGTTCTTTTTCACTGGTGATGTTGTAATTAAAGGAACAAGCTTTCTAATTAATCATTCTTAGCAATATACTAAATTCTATTTATGGTATAATTTTAAACACGCCATAACAACAGAAAGCAAACCTAAGCAAAGGAATAACAAAATATTTTCTTCTGCATAAGTTTTGTAATGTTCATGAAATAGGATTGCCAGGAACCTGGTTATTATTTCAGAATTTTCTTTAAAGCAAGAAGTTGAGTAGAATGGAAATAGATACCTGCTCATGTGCTACACATAAAAATGTATAGACGTCCAGAAACTCTAGTTGAGAGAATCAGATGGTCTTTTGTCACTGTGACAAAAATAAAGCAGAAAATGGGCAATTTGTGCTAATCCTTCTCTGAGTATGGAGGACCCAAATGCCAATGGGGATTAAATTCCCATTGGGGAATAAAACCCATCTGACTGTTTAGCAAAGTTCACCACCTTTGCTGCGCACTTAATGAAGTGCCCTGTCTGATTCTGGCTGGGATATTGGCATTAGCAAGTTCCCAAACTATAGACATCAAGGTTGTCCTTCAGAAATGCACTGACAGGTGCTTCATAGGAAATAACTTCCACCATTGAGCCAGAACTGCCTCAACTTAAAACAGCAATGCACCAGTGCTGGCAGCTTCTGATTTTGGGTCCTGTCATTGCCCTTCCCCACTACCAATTTTTCCTGCTTCTGGCCCATCCCTTTTTCTTTCCCTCTCCCTTCACATGCATTTATAGGTCTGCTCCACTCTTTCCCACTTCCTCACATCCCTAGCCAGAGAGTTGAAAGGCTTCCATCATAAAGATTGAAAACATACTCCATATTAAATGTAACAGGATAGTATGAACAGCAGGTCCATGTTTCAAACACATTCAATTTATATCACAGCTGAGAATAAAGAGCAGGGGAAGCTACTTGTGGGTTGCTGGAGGCTGTGGCTTCCATTTTTTGTGGAACATGTCTCTGTCACTTGCTAAATAGGTGCACCATCTGGTGGTAATTTTGGACTCCCACTTCTTAAATTCCCAAAGAGCAGTGGTGGAGCTCTGCCTGTGGTTGCAGCATTTATTTTTGGGTTTTGCCACTATCTGTCTGAAAGTCCTCAGCTAAGACAACTTTTGCAGGTACTACTGGTGATTGAGTACTAAGAATTGGTAGGACTTTAAATAGGGATGAAGTTTCCATGTCTGCTGTGTGGGGCAAGCAAGTCAGACTTTATGAGAGGACCAAATGCTCTTCTGAGAAACTATATACACAGAGATGGAAAAATGCCAGACACAAAGAGAAATTAGGTATTAAGGGAGTCTGAACTCTCAGGATAGGCAACAGGATCCATTGTGCAGTCAAATTAAGATCCAAATCACCCTCTGGAAGAATTTCACCCTATTCTTTGACCATACAAGGAATACAGCCTGACTAGGTTTCTATCTCGGACATCTCAAGCAAATGCCTGGAGCTGTGTGATGTGAAACTGGGCCAAAGGAAAGAAGTGAGGAAGGGGCTCCTTGTTTTTCAGCCTTTGGTGTCTGAAACCCTTTAATTCAGCAACAGAAAGAAACCACTTCTGCCTCGTGTGCCATTCCCCTCAGGAACTGCAACGTTGCACTCACCATGTCTGATGGGGCTTACAATGGATATCTCTTCTGAAAGAGATGGGTGGAGGCTGAACCAGACTGGCTGAACCAGAAAATGAGTTCCCACATTTTGGTGAAGAAATGAGTGAACAAGTGAAAATAATTAATGATCCATGAGTAAACTATTTCTGGTTTAGCAACCTGAATAAGCTGTAAATTCTACAGAAATTCTGTGCATGTCTGTTGAGCTTCTATCTAGACACAGCAGAGCCTTCTCCCAGTGCACCAGTGAGCTGTCTGGGGAGAGAGCAAACCAAAAAGCCTCAGTAATTCAAGCCCATTTAACTGACACCAGCTAAGCCTTAGGAATTGTCCTTCTCACACAATCCCAGAATTGGAGTTTGAACCTCAGCACTGGAGAGAGCATTATAGATAGCACTAAATTACACTTGTGGCTAAAAGTGGTCTCCTAGGTCCACTCCAAGTGGGCCTGGGATGGGCAGAATGACCCATCATCAGCTTGACCTTGCATGCTAGCTATATTCAGCAAACCCCTTGGTACTGCCTTTAAAATTAAACACTTTCAAGCCTCTTTAATAGTATTTACAATGGAGGGTTTAAAGTTTAGCACATATTGGGTAAAAAAAACACTACTGGAGTCAGTGGCCAGTTTGAATCCTGAGAGAATGACTGCCTTAGAACTACAGTGCTAGATTCACTTTTCCATGCCTCCAAATAGATTATAAAGTCCTCTTGCTTGCTTGCTTTATTTCTTTTTTTTAATATTCCTCTTCTATCAGTAACAATAATATTATACTTCACAGTATGAACATCAGTAAGAAATAAACTTCAGTCATGCACAATTTAATCCAATGCTAAAAGGTCAGGCATGATACGCACGAAGGAAATTTTGTCAATTAGAAAATGGGGTATTTGTCAGATGTAATATTTTGCAATCCAGCAGCCACTGTGTAAGGAAAAGAAATTGCTCGTGACTGGCGGCACAATGGCAAACTGCATGGATCATTGATCTAATCCTGAATGTTAAAATATTTGTTTGCAAATCAGAATGTGCAGATAACAAACACTGTGTTTTTTGTAATGTTTGCACATGCCTCTCTCTGCATTTCAAGCTTTTCAATTTAGAAACAGATAGTTTACCAAACAGAACCTATCCCTAAGGACAGAGGAGGAAAGGGAGGGATGCTGTTACACATGTAACTCTGAAGTCTAATTTTATGTTTAGCCTGTCCTGCTTGATGTAGAGGTTGGACTAGATGACCAAACCTATCATCTGTAATTCTAGGGAAGAGATTTTGACAACACACTTAACCGCAGTCGTAAAGCTCAGGGAATCTCCAAAGTCATTGGAACCCCAAGTTATTATGGGATCGCACACCAGTAGGTGCTGTCCTGCACTCCCTGTCACCCTCCATAAAGAACTTCCCCTGCAGTGGCAAGGTTTGGCAGCACCTGCCTGTTTGCAAAGTTTCACTGTACTTGAAAAGTTTGATGTTGTGTGGTTGATTGCTATTTAACTAATTGGGTTTTAGCTGAGTCCCTCTATGAAATTCAGCTTCACTTTCAACTTCTGCTCATAACCAAAAGCCAGGAGACTTTTTAGTGGTTCTGGTGAAATCAGTGGCAAAATTTCTACTGACAGCAACAGGACAAGAACTTGGGCCCTGTCCTTTTGGATTAAACCTAGCTCCACTTTATTTGACTTTTAATGTTATTTGTTCCTGGTTTAAGCATGCATTATGTTCTAAGCCGTTGACCAATAGGACTGGGATGCTGAAGTAACTAATGAGTCAGCGTGCTATGGAACATTTGTACTCAGCAATTTTATTAAAAAGTGATACAAAGAAATGACACTAAAGGAACATAAATGTTCCTTGGAGGCACTTAGAAGTAAGGAAATGCCAGACTTAAAGCTTCTATGCTAAGTTAGCCCTGTGTCCAAACTTTGGTACAGTATTCAACTAAACCATAGCCTAGAATTTGCTTACTATCTTTTCTACAGGACCTCTGACTGACTCATCCCAAGTGAAACTAGAAAAGTAATATGGAAAATGTTACTCTGAGTAGCTACAGACAAAGTTAAAAGAGAAGAGGAGGACTTTTGTTCTGGCCAGTGCTGAGCAGGAAATGATCATCACAGATCCAAGGCCCTATCACATGTTCCTGTTCCCTTTCCACTACACCTAAGTATACCAGTAGGATGCTCAAATGCCAAAACTTATGAGTACCCACCCCTCTCCCTGTTTCCTTTCCATACTGACACTTAAATGGAGCAATTCCATACAACAAAAAATGTCCATTTAGTTTTGAGCCAAGGAAACGATGTATTAAACCCCATCCCCATGGCAGTCCATTGGTTTTTCAGGAGATCTGAGGTTTAGGGTCAGAAGGAAGGCCATGTGTTGTGCTAAATGATGTTTCCTACCAAGCTGTGCAGTATTATGGCACCTTACATCCCAGAATACCCATGGAAGCATGTGAGAGCAGAGTTCAGGAGATCCAGAGACTTGAGTCTGCCAAGTTACAGTTCTTGGCATTAATTTACATCAATGCATGGAACAAATTTAAAATTAAGTGCTCTGACAACAAAAATGGAATTGCTCACAGTCAGGTATGTCAGGGTATTTAAAATTGAAAATGTCTACAGAAAAGCACCTGTTCCAAGAAAATCTTCACTTTTATATGAAATGGAATGAAACAGAAGCTCTTGCTTTAGAATGGAAATTCCAGATTTCATTCAGATCAGTAACCACCATTCCTCATCCAGCTGCAAGCCACACACAGTTCACCAAGTAATTGTATTACCATATTAATGATGTGTTTGGCGTAAGGATATCTGCCTTTTAAAGCAAGTCTGCTGCCAAATAGGTAAATATTTAAATGGCAACAAGAACATTTTAATTTAAGAGAATTTATACTATTCTTCACACTCGTGACCCTTGAGGGAAGAGAAAACACAATTGAGCTATACTTGAACTAAGCAGCAAAACCTTACAGAAGGAGAAGGAAGCGGGGAAGATAAATTGAGATATATAAAAATCTGTCTCTTCATGGCTGGAAATTATTATATGCTGCAGACTATATATGCTTTTATTTCTTTTATAGGGACACAAAGAAATAAAAATTACAAAACTAATGCAGCAAACTGACAGTTTTCCTATTAAAGTAAAACAAAATGTATTTCAGTTAACTCATAATTTACAAATGGTATTGTCCATTTATGTTTGTCTTTTCCTCTATGATTAACAATGAATTTTGAAAACATTACTAAGGCCTCCCTGAATCATTTTGAGGTTCTGGCATCTAAGAAATTTTTAAAGCACAGAGAAATTATTCCCCACAAATGTTCAAATTGATTCATCAAACTGGGAATCCTCCCTCCTGTCAAAAAAAGGATGTTTCTTTAAAACAACAGTACTTTCTCAGAAAAAAAAAAAAAGATATTTTTCTTTTTCTAAAAACATCTAAGTGACAGACTTTGAGTCTGACCTACTATTCCCACAACAGCCTGTCTCTTCAGTTAAAAAAATACAAATTCTTAGCACCTTAGTGGTTTCATAACTTTTTTACTGCTCCTTCACAATCTCAGCTACCGCCAGCTGGGAAGGTTTATTTTTTTATTCTGGTTTGGCTTACTGTCTTACTTTGTTACTTGTGACAGTAAAAAGCTTATCCACCCCTCTACAGTAAGAAAGTTTGAATCAATTCCTCCATTTCCCCCAAAGATGATAATGCACGCTGAAACGCCCTCTCACATACTTCGCCTTGCAATTGCTACATTATCACACTTTTTCTCCAGTGTATAGCTTTCAGCTGAGGTTAAGTGCACTGAGGAGACTGTTCTGCTAAGGCAGCCTGTCTTTGAGGACTCTTCTCACTGCCTGCAGAGTAAACCCAGAGCAGCACACAGGGGTTTGGGTGGAACAGCTCGGCTTTGCTCCAACATGGCCTCTCTGCCTCTGAAAGGCAACTTGTGGGACAGTCACTGACACACCAGAGTCCTTCTGCTGTAATATATAGCCAATAAGTGAGAACAAATAGTTTGGACATTGCTAAGGTTAGATATTTTAGTTCCTCCTTCCAGCAGCAACATGCCAGTTATGAAAATAAAGGCGCTGTTTGCGACATTTTAAGAGAAGGCTTTGCAATGGCTGTTTGCAGGGTGGTAAATCTTCCCTGCAAAACGGACATGTGGAGGAAGCCCACAAATTTGGGGGGTTTTACCTCTTTACTGCCTGCCTCTACCTCTACCTCCACCTACTTGCCTAGCTGCTAGGGGTGGAGTTTCATCATGCATGTCTTGTTATTTTGGTTTTTTTCGTTCAGGCTATTAATGAAAAAACTCTCTCTCTCCAAATAACCAAGAAATATCATCTTGCTATGCACCACTGTGCTTCTAGGAAGAGTTATGCTTGCTTTAGCCACAGGTCATTAAATTTGCCATGGCATTCATAGTTTAACTAAATCGAATGTGCAAATGCAATGACTCCACGTGGCATCTTAGGAAATGGGCATCATCAGTCACTCCAAGTTGGCTACATGAGCAATAAAGACACAGTTTGTGTTGGTCCTCCGTCATCTCCTGGAGCTGCACACATCCTTAGTGCAGATTGCAGCAGATTGAATGCATCCTGTGCACCTCTCTCCTGGAATCCCAGACAGCCTGCTGTACAGGGAGCTGAAAGCTGATGCCATGCCCTGAGAAGCCACCCCTCACACTGGAAGGTTTTTTTGCTATATCCTAGCACCAACTGAGAAATCCAGTTCAAATTACTGAAAACAAATTTATTTCTGCTCAGTTGCTTGAATGCTCAAAGGACATTGTTTTCTGGGCCCATGTTATATGACAACAACAAAAACCCCCAAATTTTTCCACATTAGGTCCAAAAGCCACTGTGCAGTTGAGGTTCCCCATAGCTGACAAATGCCTAAACCAATCATAGCACCTACTGCTATGACAAAGATAATTACTGCCTTTCCGTCAGTGAAGTGTGTACCCTGCTCTGTATCATATTTAAAATAATCTAATTCCAACTCATTTTCCTCCTCCAAATTGTTTCCAGCTGTACAATTCCTTTTTTCCCCCATATTGTTTTTATTGGATATAGTGCAAGTTCATAAAGATAGATTTTCCCATAATAAATACACAGATGTTAGAATAATAAACATACAGCCAACCTGATATATGAATATTACTAAGCCTTAACAAACATATAACAACATAAATTGATTTTAAAAGATTGAAAATGAGAACATAAAGTAGCAGGGAAAGAAATGGCAGGAGAATATAAAGGCAAAAAGTGGGCTAGAAACATACTTACTTTAGCAAACTGTCTGGATTCATTTATGGTTCCCTTTATTGACTTGCTGATAGCATTAAAGCACATCAATGGTTGTAAAGCATTCCTAAGAATGCCGCCTGTCTTCATGTATTGCAAGTTTTCTGCTCACACTGAAAGCCAAGCTCTCAAAGTTGGCCAAGTCATACCACACTAGACACTACTGTGCTAGATTAATCCATCTGCTTGGACCCAAATATCCATTTTTGGAGAATAATGAGCCTCTCTACTCCTCCCATTTTTGGTAGGAAGTTTTTATGAACATTTGGTATCTCGGTTAAACCATCATCATAGCCCAGAATAAAAATGACTGGATTCATATGTGGAATCCAAATTTAATTAAGCCTATATATGGCCTGAACCAAGAATAATTTACTGGCTGACACCCCCTCAGCATGTATGATAAGATGCCAACCACTTCTCCATGACGCCATCATTTAGGTATCTTCCATGCCCAATTCCCCTACTTTTCCAGGCCTGCAGCTGAGACATGGGATCGAGAGTGGACTGACAATGTTACCTGCTTCCAGTACTAACAGAGCAAGAATCACTGCTTTTTATGAGTATCTCCTTCAGAAGTTGTCCCCCTCTCTTTCCCAGTCTTCCATTTGGAATTATCCATCCTCTCCCAAGTTTATATGTGCGCATGTACAAGTGCATGCTTGAAGAGAACTGTGACATTGAAGTTCACCTTCTTATTGTGTTTGCTAAAAGTCTTCTTCACCTGTGAGTTAATAAAATCCATGTACAGATTTTGTTTGTCTCTAAAAGTGAAGGGTTTTCTTCCTATCCCTCCCCCTTTCTTCCTGAAGAGTGGATCAAAAGTTGAGCAAATGGGAAGAGACAGGAAACTTCTTAAGATGTTCTCCTAAACATCCCCTGGCAAGCAGAGCTGTAACTTCCCTTCAGATGCATCCTTTCAGCACATCAGAAAACTAGATCAAAACAAAAGGTAAGACATTTAAAAAAAAAAAAAAAAAAAAAAGCCCAACTTCAGAACTCCCTTGGGTTTGGCCTACTAGTTAGTATTTCCCTGTCAGGGGTCCAGTTTAATGATCTGCCAAATCAATGCACAGTGACACAGACAAATATTGCTAAATCTTAATCATTTTCCACATCATTGGTCTGAGAACGGAGACAGGTACAGATCACTTTAGATATCTTCACCGTCATAGTTTTCAAAACACCAAAACAGCTCAGTTTTGCCCTGAATTTAGCACTGGTGAGAGCTGTCTGCTCATAAGCACTTTAGTTTAAAGGATTCCAGTGGAAAGGGTCAATGCACAAATAATTAGCCAGAATAATCCACTGTCTAAGAGCAACAGTAGGTTTCATTTCTGTTATTGATTTAGACTTCATACTACAGAGCCTGCACTGCTTACTCCTTTGGGGTGGAGTTCTTTGCTTTCAATATTATTAATGATCTGCAGCTTTTAGAGGTGTGTTAGTGACAAATGGCCCTGCCAATCATTTGGGGGAATAGCGACCTAGTGCTGGAGCTCTTTTGTGTCAATAACCTGATAGGACCAGAGGCTTTACTCATCCATATCAGGGTCCTTGCTTTCAAAAGGTTAGAAGGGCAATTATTTTTCAACAGTGATTACCAGTAAAAACATTTGATGCATAAATATTTTTGAATTAGTTTAAAAATTTTAAATTTTTTAGTCCATTTGTTGAAGAGGCAATCTTCATAAAGAGGCTTGAAGCAAGAAGAATGAGTGGAGAGTACAGAAGATTATGTAAGAAGCTGGTGTGAAAACAAGGGATGAGAGCAGGAAGGTGACAAATACAAGTATGTACAGGGACAGCATGAGTAAAGTGCAGGACTGACTTTCTTTGGGGATGGGATGGCATGGCTATGGAAGAGTTCCCAGCTATAAATATATCAAAATAAGCTATGCACATGCAATGCTTGGCTAATTCATCCCATGCTACAGCCTTTGTTCATGCTAGTAATTTAGATTTCTCTGTCACTTTTATCTCCGGCTGCTATAAATCTTTCACAACAACACGAATGCCCCATCATTTCTACAATTGTTATTCCATCCTCTGGACTATTTCAATTGTTTTTTAATACAGATTCCATATACTGTATTGTTGATGCAGCCCTCATTTACTGAAGTACCTCTTTGAATAAATAACTCCTCACTGATCCATCTTAGAGCTTAGCTAATAAACTGAGGACATCTCCTGGCACAGTAGGATCCCTAGAAATCACAATGGGGGACACGTGTCCCTGTGTCATGCCTTCTGGCTTGGTGGGTGGTGGAAGGCATGCATAGTTTGAACCTAAAGGCACCCAAGAGGTGATGGTAGCAACAGATGCACATCTGCTGGAGAAACCTCACATTGGGTGGGTCTGAGTGTTTGCTTTGAATTTTGAAGGGGAAGTGTTGCATCAAAATACAAGTTGGAATAACCACAGGTCTGTACTTGTCAGTGGAGTGGTAGAGTCTTGGTCAGTGGCTAAAGAGTAGGTCATCTCCTCCCCATGCAGCAAGAGAGTGATTAATAATACGTTATCACTGCTTACATTCCCTCCCCAGGAAAATTCCTGAGACATGAATAACTCACCTTGAGTGTTCATCTCCCCAGGGGGGTTCTGGGACAAAGCTTTTCTTTGGGGTGAAGTGAAAAACATGCCTGGCTTTTTTCAGTTCTAGTCCTTTCTTCAGTGTGCTCAGGCAGAACCAAATGGCTGGTTAAGTGTTTCTGTGTCAGACACATGGGTGTGTTTTGTTACACATGTGAATATTTATGCTTAGAAGCATCTTGTACTTTTACATAGTTGGTTTTTTAAATCTTTGTCCATTTTTCACCTTTTGCCCCCTTGATAGTGTAATAACACTACTTCCTAAACCCTATCCTTTTCCTAGGTACTGACCTCATCATCTCTGGGTGCTACTCCAGCAATAATAAAAGAAAAAAAAAAGACTTGTGGGTTATGGGATCCTTTACAAACCTGCATGGAACTCATCTGGCTTGGCTGGAAAGGGTCATGTAAACCTTCTGCAACTGTTAGAGTCTGTGTGGTTTCACACCCAACAAATGTCAATGCAGAACTCAGCTGCAACAGCCAAGTTTCATCTGTGTTCAGTTTAACCCGTAAAAGAACACACCAAATTCCTCATCAGACATTTCAGACTTGCAAGAAACCACCCAGGTTCAGTGAAGAGGTCAAGAATCTCTTAAACATTTTGGCAAATATGTCTTGAACAGTGGCTCAAGAAAACCCTGTTTTTTTCAACTTTGTATAGTATGAGCAGCCTGATAGCTGGTCCATCCTAATGACAAATAATTTCTGTTCCTTGTAGCTTGTACTTTGCATAGAAACACTGAGAATGAAAGTACAACTGCGACTTGTCCTCTTTAGGAATTTGAACTGCACTCACTTGCAATGTTTTGGAGGATGAAAGGAGTCTCTCTGGTGAAGAGTATTGTTACCCATGAGCACAGTGGTGAAGGTGGTGAGACAGCACAAGATTCTGAGCTTGAGGAGAGCAGAAGTGGTGAAAGCCTTTTCACTGGCAAGCTTTGTAGCTTTGTGATGACACCATCTCTGGTACAACCCTCCAGAGTGGCCCTTCTCAGACCGTAAGGGATCTCACAGAAGGTAAGACAACTCACTTATCTAAGGTCAGAGCATGCTTGCAAGCTTTTGAAGATGAAAATTGAGCATGAAGAAGTACAGAACACTAGGCAGATGTATTTTTTCTGGCAGCAACATAATTCTGTTAATCAACCAAAAGCAAACGAACATGATACCAACCAAGGAGGACCAGACCATGCTTCTGACAGTCAAGCAAGTGACTTGATTTTTTTTCTGGTTCATTTAAACTTGAAGGTAGTAGCCAAAAGTTAGGTTAATTCCTGAATATGATGCCTTGAGAACTTAATGTAAAGCTCACAGAATATGACAGGCCCTCTGCAAGTGTAAGTCAGTTGCCCAATGCCAATGGATTCATTCCCTTATTACACTTTACTGCTGAACCATTGTGCTTTTGAAGTGCCCAGACCTCAGCCAGACTCTCAGATTTGGATGTTCTTTCAAAAAATATTCGGTTCCCTTGTTGACCCAAACATACCTCAGCTTTTTGCATTCATTTCACAAGGGTGTCAGACAAAACCCCTGAAGCCTTGACCACCACTAACAACCAAACCACCGTGTGAGTCAACATTTCTTTGCACAGATGAAATTAAATGTTATGCCATTTTTCATACAGTTTTAATGAGATCCTATGCCTGACCACACTCAGCTGTGCTGGAAGCACAAGGCTCATCTGAACCATTGAATCCAACAGGGATCACCCAAAGAAAAATGGGACACAAGAAGAATAGGCTAAAACCCCACTGAGAAGCTGGGTGGTATCACTTTGAGTGCTATTGAGAGAGCTACACAATACAACAGGTTATCCCAGCCCAGAGCAGCAGACAGGAGAGTGGGCAGCCCTTGGGGGAGAGAAAAAAGGTCAGGAATAAGCTAAGGATACCCAGCTGGGTGATGAGGAAAATAGTGACCTCAGTGCTGGAAAAAGATTTACATAATCTCCCCTGTGAAATAATATCAGACATAGGGTAAATGAAAAGGTATTGATTTAACTTCTGCCAGCTAGCAGCTTGTCAGGCCAAGGCCATGTATTATTTTCTTTGAATAGGTTTCCTGCCTCAAATCCCTTGCAGTATTTTCTTTGCAGTATGATAGTAACACTATAGTGTATCATTGCCACATATTGGAAGGCCAGTGTTGTATGCACAGTTCTTCCATCAATTATTTGCGACTCTCCCATTACTTAAGCTTCTGGGAAGCCTGCAGAGGGATTTTTCTGAGCTGCTTGTTGTTTGTTTTTGATTGGCCTATATAATATTCACCGCAGTCATCATGACAACCTTTAACCAACCCAACAGTTGGAAATACTTTTTTCACAGTCTGTGACCTTGGATGGCTGTGCAGGCACTGAGGCCATTGCTGGGCCTGAAGTTGCACAGATAAGAGTGACTTCATCTACAGATCACTGGAGATTTCATGTGTCTTGCCAGTTACTTTTCAGCGAGTGGAAACACATAGTTGCTCTGGAAGCTTCACTGTTGAACTCTAAGGGTTATGAACCTTCGGAGGCCCCTAGCAAGAAAGGAGAAAGGAAACCATCCCAAACAGAGGCCAACAGCACCATAGTAGAGACACCCTTACCTACTCGAAGCTCTTGTCCAAAGACTGTTTTCTCTCCCAGTGCAGAGCAGTTCCACCTCCCGTACCGAAACTGGTACTGGCACTCATTGATTCCCATTTGTGCCCCTTCCCCGATCACAATGATGGCATCAGGGCGGCTCTGGCAGATCGCGCGCTGCCGAGGGGCCAGGCCTGGGATTTTGTTGCAGATTATATTAGCTCCTAAAGCCACCACGGATGACAAAGCTCTGAAGAAAAAAGCAGAAAGATACGTTATAACCAAACTGAGGTGACCAGGCACTGCTGTGTGGCTGGCAAGGTGCTGTGCAAAAGGGGAAGGGTTGGAGGTTGAGCTCCTGTAATTATGCCAACTTGGCACAATGTCTCTGGTCTGCTATAGCAGCCTGGAAATCTTGCAGTAATTCCTGATCTGATTTGTGCCAGAAAAAGCAAAAAAAATGGAATTTTGGTGCTTTTGTTTCCAGTCCTACACAGAGACATCAGCTTGTGAGACGTGGAAAGAAAGACTTATTGAAAATCAAAAAATAGTGATGAGCGATCATCCACAAATCTCGGAAACTCATGTCTGCTTTGAATGCAGGTTCAGACTTAGTGTTTTAGTTACTGCAGCCAGTTCATCCACCCCTCATTTGAAACTGTTAAGCACAATTTAGAAAATGATTTGACACTACCAACACTCTTGCCCATTATTATGCTCCAGGTTTTGAATGATTAATGAAGTTCACCAGCATAACTGTGCTTTTTAGATCTGGCAAACATCATGGAGCACACAGGAGTGATATGTGGCATCCACACTAGAAACATTTGCAGTTCTCATTCTTCAAGTATATTTTCAGAATTCATTATGAAGTTTGCATATAACTTGCACCTGCCATATGTTTTCACTTGAACACGTTTATTTTTCATTTTTCAGCTGACTTTTCAACACCTTCACAGGCTCATTTTTCAACATCTTTACAGCCTACATTTTAAATGGCAATATTTTGAAAAAAAATAGGACAACACGGGTGCACTTTCAGTGATGCCTCTGGTCACATCTACTGAGTACCCACCAGACCTGTGTGGAGAGGCTTCAGCTGGCTCTGTTCAAGTAGACTGACTGCTCCGTGATCCTAATTCCCACCTTGAGCACCAGCCTAAGCCTTTCATCTTAGTGTTACAAATTTCCCTTGGGAAAATGCTGACTAAACAAAATTAAATAATTATATAAGAATTTGTCAACTTCATCACAAGGTAACAGCAAAATTTCATAAATGCTGCATTTCAATGAAATCGGAGCATTTAATTTTTCCATTTCAATAAGACACAGTAAAACCAGAGCAAGGAGGGTGAAATTGAGAACTCTTCCCTGGTCAAAATGAAATATTGCTGTTCCTGTGGAATGGAAATTCCAAGATGATCCACTTTGCCTTTAATGAGTATTTTTTCATCTTTTCCAAAGCTAACAATTCATGAGAAATTTACCTCTTGTGGGATTTTATTTATGGCGGCGGAGGGGGGTTATGGATACAGAAATAAGGTATCACATAGAGCATGGATGGCCTGTTGTTCTGTCTGCTAAACAGAAGAAAGAACAAAAGGTGGTTGCAGTCTGATCCCTCTCAGTGCTGGAGCAGGAGTGCTCAGGCTTGCAGCTTTAATTTGTGTTCCTCTGGGTGCTGAGCAATGAAGCTGGAGCATCAGCTGGAACCAGAGAATCCCTGAGATTTATGCAGATTTTGAAATAAGGGGTTTTTCCTAGCAAAAAATATTTCTCCACTTTAAAATAATTTTTAAAAGAAAATTAAATGGTTATGTCTATAAATTAGGACTTTCCAAGAGATGTGATAATCTTTTAAAAGTATTATGTTTGATATAGGGATAAGATTCTCTTTACAGTGGCTTATGACCTTTATTTTATGGCTTCAAAAGATAATGAAAGTCACAGAGGGAAGTATCAATATTTAATTTTTTGTTTTTAAATCACACACCTTTCAATATTGAAAAGTAAAAGTGTTATTTTATTTGAAAAGTCATGAAACTTTTCCCTCTCTGACTTCATCCACTTTCCACACAAAGTAGGATGGATATTCTGAAAATATTGCAGTAAAACACAAAGGAGAGCAATTTTCCTTAACAGATGATGTGTCAAATTCAGAAGCATACACTTTGACAATACTAAAATACTGTGCCCCATTCTTCCCCATCCCTTCCACCTGGCTTTGCCCAGAACCCTGGCATAGACCAGGTGCCCAAGCATCCTGCAAGACCTTCCCACCTGGTAACCCATTTCTACTGCTGCCTCAGACACTGACCCTTCCAGGAAAACCCAACCTTGAGCAAATCTGGGGTTGACTGCTAAGAAAGGAACATGCACAAGGCATTCAAAATTCCATTTGATGTTTGGCACATGCACAAGATACACAGCTCTGGTCATCAAGCTACTGAGGCTATGCCCCTGACTTACTAGCAAAAATTACATCTAAAAATTATTTGTATGTTACATAAATACTTTTTTAAAAACTAAAAAAACCTATAAAAACTGTGCAATAACTTCCTGATATAATTTTTTTAAAATTGGTGGGCTTCCACAGTTTCCACTAACTATTCTCAAGTTGAACAGCAAAACCTTACGACTTTCAAAACAAAGGAAAGAAAGAATTGGCCACAGCATCTAAACATATAATTTTCAGTTAAGTTGCTTCCTTCATACACGTCACTGCTGTCTCATAATTAGGTTAAAGAGTATATTCTTTGGTCTCCCATCGTTTTTTGGAGCAGGCCTTGGTCAAAGTATTTTAATACAGTGGGCGGGTTTATTCATCCAGAAAATAAGCATGATCATATCTGCTTCAGAAGGTATTGTGAGAGTGTCATAATTATTGCGTGCTTCGGAAGTGTATTACAACAATCAAACTTCAGTTATTGGGGGTGGAAGGGGTCTTAGTTTTTCTGTTATTACTTCCAGAAACTTCCCCCTCTCTGGCCTGAACTTACCAGCATATTCCCTCAGAACTTCTTTAGCCTACTTTTAAATTGTTACAGTGCCAAAAGAAATGCTGAATCATGAAACTGAGGTTTTGGAAAACTTTATTTTTATTAAAGAAATGCACCCAACAGCATTTCAAGCTTCCTCTCCTCTATTTCTTGTGGCGTCCCTCAGTTTGTGCATCCATCACACATTCAGGAGGGTTGTGCTGTGCTCCTGCCCCTTGTCAGATTAAGGGCTACATTATATTTATTTTTCATAGACAGAGACTGTTTCACTTTATAGCTCTAAAAAGACAGATCCTCCATGCCACATTTTGGCATCTTCTTTCCTCTAATCTTTCTTTTGTGGTGGAAATTGTCTTGATTCTTATCTTGATTCTTATAATTTCTTTTTACGAGAAATTCCTGAGTGTGGCATTTTTTTAAGATTTCTAATGCAGTTTACAGTAATTGCAACCATCCTGTGCCACAACAGTGTCCACGACAGGCTCAGAGTGTTCTGCTGGGTCATCCATATGGGCTATCCAATTAATCAACATCCACATGGGCTATCCAATTAAACATCATCCACATGACTTATCCAGATAAACAGAGCTAGTGGAGTAATGGCACATTTCCTAAGGAATTGGCATTAGTGTCTGGCATATGGAGACTTTCAGATTTCTTCATGCCTATGCCATTAATCCAAGGGAAACACCAGCACTGAAACTGAGCAATATCTATAAACAGAGTTATGCCCGAATTTAAATAACAACAACAACAAAAACACAGGAAAAACCCAAACAACCCAATGACAACAATTTACCAAACAAAAAACCACAAACAAACCAAAAAACACAAACAAACGAACCAAAAAAACCCCCTTGGACCTGGGCTTGGATAGGACCTTGCAGCTCAAATTTCCATCAAATTAAGCCTGATGAAGACGATTTTGGAAGACTTGGTTTCTGCATAAGAATTCTGAAACATCAGAGTTTTTATCCTTTGAAAAAATAACTAGGACTGTGACACAGCAAGCAGAAATTTGTGGCAGTGTTTCAGCCAAACAAGTTTCAGTTTATTTTCTGAAATGATGCTTTCTTACTTATTCAAAGACAGATGAATCCTGTCACAAAAAGAGAAAATTCTCCCTCAAAATGTATTTCCTGTTACAGTTGTATCTCCTCTGTAGGACCTAAACAATTTCAGCTTCCAGAACCCAAGAAAACTTCCAGCTTTCATTTACTCTTCACAAAGTGAAATGAAAATTATTAGACACTCTAAGCAAGTCATAAAAGTAAAGGTCTTTGAAATTCTTCAGAAACTAAACACTAAGGCTACTTGAGTTTTAAGTACTGCTTGTTGGAAGAGAAATGTTCTCTTCATTCCTTTTTGGCTTGCTTGCGTCTCCATTTTGTATTTGCAAAAGCAAGCATTCACTTAACTTGAACACAAGTAATTTCATTGATTTCAAATGTTATCATGTCCTTGCCACTTCTGCTGAATTTTACATATAAGAAGGTCAATAACTGCAGTTTACAGAGTCTTTGCACAAGTGAAAAATATATAAAGGACTTATAATGGACTGCTGTACAAGTACATGAGAAGAAAAAAAAAATCTAAATTTTCTTCTTGTTAAAAGAATCTGACTTTTGATAAAAGTATGAAACAGAACTGTATACTTATAGATGAAGAGCAGTAACTAACCAATCTTTGGAGTTGACCCCAAGCTCCTGCACAGGCACAGATGTGTACTGAGATTTCTCCAAGGAGCTTAATATACCATTCTGACAGATACATGACAAAAGATGTAAAATAAGAGATTATACCAACAACACATTGCATACAGATGAAACACTTAATCAAGTTGATTTTAACATTTTGGCTAAAAAAAGGAGCTTAATATACCATTCGGACAGATACATGACAAAAGATGTAAAATAAGAGATTATACCAACAACACATTGCATACAGATGAAACACTTAATCAAGTTGATTTTAACATTTTGGCTAAAAAAACTAAAAATTGCTTTAAAAATTCTCTGTCAATCTGTGCCCCCTGGGCAAATTACATTTTATTGGAGCTCAGGACTGGCGTCAAGATCTTCTTTTCCTCCCTCCCTTGCATTCCTGGCTCCACAGCATCCCAGTGCACACCTCCTACCAAGCCAGCCTTACTGCAAGCCCTTGGATAGGCAGCCATAGGGTCACTGTGATCCCACCCCAGCTCTGCTTCTTGATATTCACCTGAAACTGCTGTTGGGCAGGGGGTTTGTTTTCAGCAAGGAATGGAGGGATTTCTCCACATGAACCCCATTAACAGCAGGGGAGTTGTGCAGTTTTTTGGCACACTGTACCGAAAGCTTGCCCCTCTATCTCTGACAAAAAATCCGCATAGTGGGTTCTTTGTTAGCAGGAACCATGGAGGTATTTTGTGGTGACACTGTGACACATCTGAAACCGTACACCACTACCAAATAGTTGACTTAATTAAGAATTCCTAAGTAAATATTTTGAGTGCGTATCAGTTGCAGAAATTGGCAGGAATGTCCTGGGCTCTGAATGCCATCTGCATATGTTTAGGTTTCCAGTTTTGTTTTCCACCCTGGCTTTGGGAAATCCTTGTTCAGCACATGTGTTATTAAAGCAGAAATCCAGTCAGGCTGCGTGGTACAGGCCTGTGGTGCCCTCCCCTCTGCTGGGGCTCCCAACCTGGGGGCTGCACACAGCAACGTGTTCATTCCCACCATATGAAAGGCAGAGATTCCTTTGAGGAGCTCACCCAAAAAAGTGCCTGATACCCTAGGCAGTGTGCTTGCTGGCATGGTCAGGAATGGAAGTTGTGGGATAGGTGAGTTGAAGGATGTCTCACACAAGGGCAGAGCACATCTCAGGCTAAATGCCTGCTTGAGAGAGGAAGGGGGCATGGTCCCCATCACTCTATGTCACAGTGAGAGGGGAACACCAGCAAAGCCTTGGATCACACCCTCCCCTACCTGCCAGCTGGGATGCTTGCTATGATGCCAGCACTGAATCATCAGGCTTCAGCAGGAGGAGGGGAGACATTGCCTGGGATGCCATTCACAGATCAGCACACGCAGCCAGCACCAGCCTCCTGCAAATTTCTACTGTTCACTGAGCAAGAGAAATCTGATTTTTTCACATATTTGCTGTATGACTGGTCCGCTGCAATAATTTTTAATAATCTTTCAGTGAGGCAACACTTGATATGTAACAGCAAGATATCTTGAAAGCTGTTGCATCTGTAGTTTTATTTAACTTTTTTACACCAAAGAAAGCCTCATGGAGAACAGAAATGCTTCACAGGCCTCATGCATCCTATTGTAAAGGCCCTACTAGCAAATTTAGATTTCCATTTTCATTGTATTTCCATTTTCATTGTCATTTCACTGCCCTCCAGAATTTTCATGGCAAACTACTGTAAAATGAGAATTTTCTTTCTTGTCTCAAATCACTTTACTCTAGGGACATCTTGTTCTATGGTGGAAAACACATCCTGAGGATGTAAAAATTTATGAAAATAAAATCGGGTGTTAAAATATCTGAAGTGTGGTAAATAATGATTCCAAAGGAATTTGTGTTTCAAAAAGTGTTTGGTTTGCTAAACCAGAGAAAACTGATAGGCCAGTGTTGGAAAACTGCAGGAAGGCAGCAATTCTAGCATTCTCCTGGGCAATTCATGGAAGGCTGGAATACTCCTGCTTTGGTCTTGTCAGCAATGAAGGTGGTGACATACATGGTGTAATTGAACTTATCTGAATAAGCTTAATGAAAAATGGTGTTGATATAAAATTATTTGACTCCTTTTACAAACAGAATTTTATCAGATTCAGAAATCAAACTGAAACACTTTCGTTTCACAGAGTTTTTTCCTTTTGTCTCTATAAACACTGTTAGCAGGACCTGCCAGCCCAGTTCTGCAAACATGCCTTACCTTGCAGAGTACCAAGCAGCTTCCACCCTCAGTAATCAAAAAGTCCATTCCTCAATGCCAAGATGTCCCTTAAGCATTCACAGCTGGTATTGATGTCTAGCACTATAATTTGCCTTCCACCCCATTTCTGATCCCCTTTAGCACCAGAAGGATCCCCACTGATACCTGACAGGGAGGCACAGAGCTGTTTGCTGAGCAGCAGCCCCCCAATATGGAAAGCAAAGTTTACCTTGCAGAATAGTCAGGGTGGGATATTGCAGCTCTCCTGGCATGGAATGCGACTCTGAGACACCAAAGTGGCCAGAAGAGAAAATAACTCACAGATTTCCCTGTGCCTATGCAGAAACAGTTCAGTATCATAGAAAAATTGAAATTTCGTACTTCTATATGTAAAGTCCACAGTTTTGTCATGGTTTTTTGTATAGTAAATAAGAACAAATAAGCTTTCTCCAATCACATACAACATGTATATAGATATGGGCATTTTAATCTTTATCAGTTCCAAGCCTTAATTAAACTTAAGTGAAATGCATATTTTGGCTCTGACCAAAGTTTAGCATCTGTTCTGTTTAGGGAATTGATCAAAAGGAAGAAAGAGAAAGGTAGTCTTCAGGCAAAATCCAGGATTTTTCCAGACCATACCCTGCTTAATTTGGGAGATCTGATGAAAGCCTGCCCCAGTCCTACTACAGATGTCCTGCACAGAAGCAGTTATCTGTTGGTTAGCTCATTCTAAAATTCCAGTTATGAATTATGGCTTTAAAATCTTTAAGGTGGACTGTTACTGAAATCTATCTTAAAATATATGGTTTGTGATATTTTTCATTAAACATTGATGAAAGAGTTTTAACTTTTTGCTTTGCACACGTAGGGCTTTCATGGATGTGATACGAAAATTAAAAGAGGAAAGCATGTAATAATGGTTCTACAGGAAAGGAAGATTCTTCCCTCTCAAAATTAAGTCAGCTGGCTTTACTGCTGTCATGGTTCAGGTAGGAACTCATTTTTGTTAGTCAGGATCTGAGCAACCAATGAGAATAAATTCCGAAAGGCTACAGGTGAGCCATTATATTAGAGAATTTAGACTTTTGTGTTAAAATGTTGAGACTCATTGACTTTGATGTCAGACGATCAAAGTCTGTATGCAGCTCTGAGGTACACCTGAAAGGCCATACAATGTTGTCTCAGATATTCTTTCATTATTTAGGTGGAGAGGCCACATTGGCCCTTCCCACAATGTGCACTTCAGACTAAATGACCACTGAGGGCTGCTATTTGTGCCTGGTTATATGACCAGAAAACAAGACTTACTGGTCTTCAATTAGCAGCAGAAGAGAAAAAAAAATAAATTCTCTTTGTCAGTGACATTGAATTTTTATCCACTGAATACTCCACTATGAAGAGGCATGATTTATTTCTTTTATTCCTTCCCTCACCACTGTTTTCATGGTGGTAAATCTTTCCTAAAGCCATAAAAAAATCAGGATATGGAATTAAATAATATCCACAAACAAAATTAAAGCAAAAAACCCATAGGCTTGGTGTTGTCAGGTGTACTTACTGGCTCCTCCATCTGGAATGGGAGCATTGCTCAAACCAGCAGCATCGTGAGCTGTTCTTATCTGTTCTAATGCCTCACTTCAAGCAAGGACAGAGAGGAAAAGGAGCAGAATGAGTTCTTTTGATGCTTCTCTACAGCTGTTGAAGCTTTGGGATGGCAGACCATCAGGAGGGAAGCTCCTCCTGCTCTGGTGTGCAGCTGGCAAGGGAGTGAGTGGGAGGACTGGGCGCATCCTTGGCACCACCCAAGTGGGACCAGGCAGATGACTGGAGCCCTGACATAACCCCAGTGTGGTTGTGAAGCCTTGAGCCCTTGTGTTTGTCCTCTTCCCTTACCCACTTTCACCCTTCCCTCAAAGTACAGTAGTTGGGGTACATTCATTCACAATGGGGCACACTTCATACATATAACTCATCGCATTGTTCTCAAGATGTGGGAAAAACTGGAAAAGAAAGACGAAGTCCCGGAAGCAGAAACCATGGACCTCTCCAGGTTCATCATGAACAGGTAAGAATGGGGAAAACTGTGGGGTTTTTAAAAGTTTCTTAATAACTCATTTCAGAGTTTATTCCTTCACAGGAGAACTGGAATATCCCACCAGACATGGGTAGTGTGTCTGCATGAGGCAGGGAGGGGGTGTAGATGTACCTCTGTCTGACACAAGGGTTGAATGTACCACTGCTCTCCATCCAGCACCAAGGACAGGAGGGAGGATGTGCCTTCCACATCCCCTCGAAAAGAAACAGATGCTGCTCTCTGCTCCTCAGAATCATGGAATGGTTTGGGTTGGAAGGACACCTTCCACTATCCCAGGTTGCTCCAAACCCCACCCAACCTAGCCTTGGACACTTCCAGGGATGGGGCAGCCACAGCTGCTCTGGGCAGCCTGTGCCAGTCCCTCACTTTCCACTGGAGCAGGTTGCTCAGATTGGCACAGGCTGATTGCCTGGGTATATGTTCTGCTTCCAGGACAGGTTTGGGAGCCAGGAGGTTGTGCTGGGGCTGGACAGGCAACTTTAAATGACCTCCCTGGACTGGCTGTAACTTCAAACAAAAGTGCCCTGAAAGTCCCTTTCAGCTCAGCAAAGCTCTTGCAAAGCCTTGATTTAGGAAGGAAAATGCTTTTAGGACCACTTTACTAATTACAAGAGATCTATCACATATTTCAAGGTGCTAGATGTATGGCTGATACCCTTTGTGTTTTCCTGGTCATGTAGCTCTATTTGCTTCCATGGAAAATGTGTTGTTTAGCTGCAGTCAGTCCAAGTCAATGTACCAGAATATAACCCTGTACAAAGACTTCATGCTAAATATCAGATCCCAAAATAAATTAAGAAGGTAGAGATGTTTCACTAAGGAAGTTCCCTAAGAAATGCAGAGTGCAGAAATGCTATACTTGGTAGGTTTTATATACTTTTATAATTATTAATATTAATAGTTATTGAAAAGAAAAAAAAAAAGTGCAAAATATGTTTAAGCAAATAGCAAATGGCACTTGGATATAATTTTTTTTAATAGTCTCTTAGTGTGTTAGATAATTTTGTCTTTAATTTTCTGAGTTTGTTCCCTGATGAGAAAATTATTTGCAGTCTTTCTTGTACTACCATAGCAGCTGTAAGCAAAACTGCTTGGCACCTCCATGGAGCAGGCCTGCATTTCCTGCACCCAGCAAAACTCCCACTGGCAACTGGTGATCACTCAAAGAGAAATTCTGATCCATCAGATAGATAATTTATGGTTAGCTCCTTACCTGAGTTATCCTACTGAAGTTATGAGACAGTTTGACTACTTGAGATTATACATGTTGGTTAGACATGGAAATAGGGTTTGATCACCAGGCTGATCAGACCTTCAAAGTTGGATATTACTATTAAATAGCTGCAGTCTGAGAAAGTCTCAAGGGTGGAAAAAAAAGGGAGGAACCCCTCAGAAACTGCAGAATATAAAAGTTTATTTCCTATGGAGATTTCCAAGCATTTAAAACATTATTGTACACAGCAAGTGAGCTTTCTGTGAACAAAAACTCTCTGTTTTATAATCTGAACTGTCAACACTGGCATAAAATAAAGTGACACCAAACAGGGCTATCTATGAATGTCTAAGGTTTCTTTCAGCTACTTATTTCAAAATTTTAATTCTGAATGATGTAAGAGGCCTGGTAAACCACACAGTAACTTTTCTAGTTCCCTGGCTTGTTGAGTCTATTCCAGGTGTTCAGAAGGATTAGCAAAAGTCATTTTGAGTTGTTTTTCTAGAGGGAGTTTCTAAATTTGGTATGCAGCCATAAAAATCATGCATCTGTGTTATTATCCCAGTGGCCCGTGCTGGGTGTGTCCTTGGTGTTTTGCAAATGGCTCTAAGCTTGTGAAAGCAGCTGGATGGAATATTTCTTCTAAAATCCTTTCTCAAAAGATCCCACACACACTGTCAATCATACACACACAGGCATTTACCTGCCTTTTTGTTAGATGGCATGTTGACCCCAATTTAGCTGCTTCTTGCCTTCAAACTGAAGATGCTGCTGACTATGGGCACATTGAATCTCTTTTTTCCTCCAGTTCTCTTTCTGAATTTAATGATTTGAAAAAATCCCCTTATGGCCATGCAGTTCAAAGAATGGAGAGATTTAAAAGAGGTAGGTGATAAGGACTGCTTGGGATTAAAAAAAACAGCTCTACCAAAGTGAGTCTTATGCAATCTATAGGGGCTAAAGGCAGGTGGTGGCACACATAGTGTCAGACAGTGAGCAGCTGGAGCAGATTAAACCTGGCTTAGCAGCTACATCTGAGCCACAGCCTAGTCTTCATCTTCAGTCAGCCCCAAACTCTCACAGAAATTTCCTTTCACTGTTAACAAATACTGTCATTTTTCTCTCTGATGCTACCACTCTTTTACCACTGAAATTTTTAATATTTTGCCCTTAGGTAAAACATAAATTGATAGATAAATGCTAGCTTTCTGTCTGAATTACATTTATTTGTTCCATAGAAGAAAATCTTAAGATAACAGCATCATCACAGGCTATTAGGAAGCAGAGAAATTATCAAAGTTTCCCAAAACACTATGACTTAAATATATTTTAAACTCTATGGCATCAGAAGATGGGCTTGTTTTAAAAGGTTTGTGGTCAAGGACAGCCGTGGACATTCCCTAAGATGTGAAGCCTGCCCCCTCAGTTCCCCCAGTGGTCACCCCAATGATGGGATGTGCCTCTGTATGTGGTGCTAAGCCAAGAGCATGCCTGTCTTTAGGCACTACAGCAGAACTCCTGCACCAAGGGATCTGAAACACATGTGAAGGCATGTCAGACTGGCAGCTGTGTGTGCAGAACTGGCCCTGTGTGCTCACGTGGAAAGGCTCCTGTTGGGAGAGTGTGAGACCAGGAATGCTGGGGGCTGCACAAGCTGCATCCCCCCCCAGAGAGCCTGGTGAGAAGGCAATGTGGTGAGCACGTCTGTCTGAGTGGGGGTGGGAAGCCACAGAATCCACAGAAGGGAGCAAACAGGACAGTAAGTGACTTTGAGGAGACAGTAGTCCATACACCTACCCTGGGCAGGATCAGCAACATCCTTCCCACTCCTGACAGGCACTTCATTCCATTTATAAATCATCTACCTTAATTTTCTCTAAAAGGGTGGTTGGGCACTGAACAGGCTCCCCAGCGAATGGTAACGGCTCCAAAGCTGACTGAACTCAAAGAGCATTTGAACAACACTCAGACACGGAGTGAGATTCTTGAGGTTCTCCTGTGCAGGGCCAGGAATTGGACTTGATGATCCCTGTGGATCCCTTTCAACTCAGAATATTCCAATGTTTCCATGCTATGATTCTATGAAATTTCTGCAATTGAAGTTCAGGGCTTCCTCTCTGATAATCAATGGGAACAGAATATTTTGTCTCCAGAGGCCTTGCACTATCCTTAACATCGTTTAGAAATCTTCTGCAGAGCAAAACAGCCCTCAATCAAATTTCCCTCTCATGAGTGAGACCTCTGATCATTTCTAACCCTCTTTTCAATGTCCCCTCCCACTGGTCCAAGTTCTTCTGCACAAGATGATAAACTACACATCATGACTGGAATTACACTCCCCTCTTCTCATCTCAGGTATAAAAAAACAAGATAACTGCTTTAACTCCACTTAATAAAATAGAGTTGAGACCTAAAGTGGCTCTTTAGTCCTCATTCTATGGTGAATTACCATTGTTTTTGACATCTTCAGTCCCTGCATGGACTACATTGCAACTGTGTAAAACAGGCCTAAAAGTATTTTGACTCCTTGTGTCTCACTCCCTCTTTAGTGGAACAGTAACAATTCAGCAATTAGGGTCCAGTTAAGAGCACTCTTTTGGTTTGCAGCACCTGACTTTGAGAACATGGGGCAGATGGAGGGGAAGTATGGTGGAAAGTGTCGAAAACTAATTTGCTTAAATTGTGCTTAATATTTAAATTAGGTCTGAGACAGGTCAAGTAAAAGTATCTTCACTAAATACCTAAAATACACAAAGCTTGTGTTTTAAAAGCACTTGTTTTAAGAGTCTTAAAAATGTTGCATGGATTGCCTCCCACTGATACACAGCCTGAATAAATCTACACCAAGTTTTGGTGCAGTATTGAGTGGAGGTACAGCACAGGAATCAATTTTCCCAATAAACAGTAGGCAAAGTAGGTAGTTTTGGCTTTATTGCCCTTCTGAGAATTAGAGCAACAGCTCAGGAGAATGAGAATTGCTCCAACTGGAGATCTGTGAACTAAGAGGATGAGGTGACATCACTTCCAGCCTTACTAAATCATTCTCCTGTGTCTCCAAACAAAGCCAGTGAAGTTTTTCATGTAAGGAACTACATGTGTCGGTGAAAAAGTGTCTTTCAGTTGCAGGCTTAAATACTCTCACCCTTTGTTTAATTTCTAGGCAAATCTGTACATTCAAGGCACTCTAGGAGTTAAGATATACAGTTAAAATCACTCAATGCTTCTGAATTTTCTATAATTCAAGGATTTTCTATAGAGAATGGATGATATAAAAGTTTCTATCCAGTAAAACTTCTAGAATTAAGCCAGTGTCTACATTTTTTTCATCCAACTTCTGAGCATTTCATCCCTAGTAAAATTCCAAGTGCCTGATTTTATTGGATTACCATTGCATTATGCCGTTAATGTGAATCATTAAACTCCAGTTTTTCTACCTCACACATAAAGCATTTGTGCCATATCCTCAAGTTTTCCTAGTATAACCTATATTATCCAGGATGAAAGTTAACTGCCATGGCAGAGCAAACATGCAACACGGGAAAGACATTACTATAAAATAAAACTGAGTGGAAGCCGAAAGCCCAGAGTAACTTTGAGAGCTGGGTTTTGGTTTCTTTGGATCTTTAATCCCCAGAATGGCTCCCTTTTTTTTTTTTTTTTTTTTTGTCCAAATTGTTCACCCAGGTCTAATGACCATTGAACAGTCTGGCAGGCACTACACATGAGATAGGATTAGGAGGTCATGGGTTCAGTCCGTAAGTAGGACCACTCACCCCTCTCACAAATCTACTCCGTTGACAGACAATTCTTTGTGATGAGTTGGCCACCCATTTGGAGGGTCAACAGAATTCTTACTTATTTTGAAAATTTGACCATGAGACACAAACTGCCTTTCTGTGTGGGGAAGCCCACCCCACAGACGGTGAAAAAAAAATCACAGTTCATGCTGTTCAAAATCCATCTTCCCAAGGCTCTTCCTGGGCTGGCCAGTGCTTTCCAAGCTGAAAGCTTCTATTCTGTCCTCCATGGGTTCTAAAAAATACTTACAGGATGCTAAAAATCTTTATTTTAAAGGAAAAACTAGTTGCACTAATGGAACAGCATATGTATTTGTTCAGTTACTTTGATGAAGAGAATGTTTTGCATGCTTTCAGGAAAAAAAAGAATTATAAATAATTCCTTAATGCCATGTCTTAAAGTATGCTTTAGAACTCTCTTAAGAATCTTGTTTGTTATGCTTCAAAATTTTCTGTCACCAGAAAGGAAAAAAAAATCAACAGCATTCCTTCTGTCTTACAGAAAGATGAGAGTAAGAAAATCGCCCCTTTGGGGGTTTTTGTTTGGTGTTGGGAAAACTATAACTTCATGAAGGATCTGATAACTAACCCATATGGTGCATGATCCTGATAATACAATCCAAACATCACAAACCAACTCCCAAAAGCTAACAAGAGTCAGCGTCTTTGTTGTAGAACAAAACAATGAGATTTCATGCTAACCCAAAATCCAGTTCCTCTGGAGACACCAAATGCCTAATTCACAGTGAAAATAGATGGTGATAGACAATGACGCATATCCTACAGTTTGTTGTTGCCTCCCACAGATGAAACAGAGGGCTTGATCTCTTGTGGTGTTAAAAATCCTCTGGCATTTTTTGGAATCAAAGAACTGATGGAAAATCAGATAATTAAACTTGCCTGCATAGAATCCCTCTAAGTATTAACTATACGTTGTATTCTTCTGTTCTTTCTGTTTATACCGTTTTTCTGCATTTTTTCGGCATAAAAACCATCCTAGCTTTTTTTATTTTGGGGGCAAGAAACCTGATGATTACTTAAGTAAAAGGGCTTAAGTAAAGGGCTGGTATTTCCCAGTTCAGATGCAAACTGTTCGACCTAGAAGTTTAGACATAAATTTAATTCTATGGCCCAAGAGGACAGTCCCATGAATGTAAAATTGAGCACACGAGCCAGAGGTCAGCAACTGTTTTGGGACTCATCTGGGGACATAAATATTGTATATTTATGATTTATCTGTATAAAATACAAACAAAGTAGAGGTGAATGTGGGTTTAAGTCAAAAAGAAAAGGTGTAAAATTTTATGTGTTTCTTAGGATTCTCTGTGTCTGGAGAAGTCAAGTGATGATAGGTAAGATTTTGGCCATAACCTACTAAAGAAGAATTTTGGGTGGCAAAAGAGCCAGTCTTACAAAATAGTGATTTCTAGAAATGGTAATGAATGAATCCACACTGCACAGAAGAGATGATTCTCCTTGTTTTGCTAATAGAGGAAAATGTGATTCACAGATCTAGAGAGTTTAAATGGGAAACTTGACCTCATAATGATTTTGATACCATGGACTGTTTTTGAATCATAACTGTCATGATAACTTCCCTATCCAGTTTGGTTATTTAGCTCAAAACCACCATTGTGCTATTTCAGTGAAAGAGAAACATCAACAGCCAGTTTCTAGGGGAAGGGATTATCCTCAGTTTTGCCAAATATTCAGCAGTGTATCATCATGTATGTCCAAACAACATCACAGCACGAAAACTCTAACACAGAGGAAAGTTCATCATGAACAAAAATGTTTCCTCTATCAAAAAACCACTTGCCCAGAAGGAAACTGTAAACCCAAAAGAGTGACCAAATAGCTTGTGGTATAAGGTCCTAACACACTGCAGCCAACTAAAGTCACTTTTACTGACTGAAGTCTGCAGCAAGGCTGAAATGGTCATAAATTCCAGGAATAAAACAGGGCAGACAAGAGAAAACTGGAAATATTGGGAGAAAGAAGTCGCACAGAGTGAGCCTTCTGCTCCCTCCCCACTGTCAGTGTCACTTTGTCCATGATGTGGCCCCAGCTGTGACAGCACCAGGAGAAGCTCTGCACAAGGGGGGATGCAACACAGTGTGGCCTTGAAGGATCTGCTGGTCCATGCCAGGCACCACTGACTGCACTGCCAGAGGCATCCAAGCCAAGCTGGGCCTGGGAATGCCAACTCCTGCACTGTGCCAGCATGACAGGACTGAGCCCAGAAGAGATGGGCACTACAGCAGAGAGGATTGAGCTGCTTGACCTCAGATGACTCAGTGTGACAAATACAGGGCTTGCAGAGAAAAATAAAACTCTGCATAGCCAACATTGAAAAAGAAAAAAAAGAAAAAGTGATAATTCAGTGTTTGCCTGATGGGTTTTTTTCCAGTTATAAAAAGTTTCTTGTTCAGCTTTTATAAGATATAGCTGGTGTATTCTTTTTTATGCAAAAATGAAAGGAGAGGGAAAAAAATGCTGGCACACTTCTTTTGGTAAGTTTCTAGAAACTGATATTCTCCCTCCCTTATTTCCCTATTCACATGCAATGACTGCTGTATTCACAGCTGAACTGGAAAAGTCTTCTCTGAGGATGAAGAGAGAGTTCCTGTTCTACAACCAGTAATTGAATTCCATGTAGAGGCCATCAATGATTGAATGACAGATAACAGCTGTGGTGTTCTGGGTTCTGGAAATTATCCCAAAGCTGGCAAAACTCACATTAATTCCAAACTACTAGTTTCATCATGATCTGAATCAAAAATGTGAAAATAAAAAGCTGTATTACATTTACCTATAACAACTTTACTTACTGGCCACCAATTCTTTGCATCTTCATGGATTTACAATTCTGCACAAAATACCAAAATTCCACCCACATTCCCCACGCTTCACTAAATTCAGTGAACTCACACAGAAGTAAGCTAATACTTTCAAACTGCTGTTACTCCAAGCTAGAGGGGGTGGAAATAAATATCCCTGACACTGAAGCATGGTAAACTGGTGGGTAGCTATTATTTTTGTCTTATTGACAGACTGTGTTCCTAGTGGCTGAGATCCTTGGGTTTGATTGCAAGCTGTTGACTTGCAAGCTTACCGCTGTCCTGGCCTGGATACAGTTATAAGGAAAGCTGTGTAGAAAGCTGCCAAATTGTAACCTGACACTGACTAAAAAGAAAACTTGAAGAAATACGTCCCTGAGAAGATCTTGTGAGTTACTGAAGCCAGGAATCGAAGCCAGACTCCAGCAATTTTTATACAAATTTATCAAGGAATTCAGCAGTGATGCAGGAACTCTACTCTTATCCTGGCTACGTGTTAGTTTCCATCATTTCTTCTTAATTGGCATCAGCTGATGGTGGGATCCAAAACATTCCCAACCTTCCTTTGAGCATGGTGAGACACTGTATAGGCAATAAAATCATCTTCAAACCTATCCTGTGTGAAATAAAGAAAAGCCAAGAGTCTTAAAAAATCGGAGATTGGAATTCCCAGCAACAGCTGGGAACAGGAAATAGATGAGAAGTGGCACTCTAAGATGTAAATACTGAAGCACAGAATTACACAAAAAGTTGTTTGTTTTGAATTTGAAAGTGGCAGTTCATCCAAAACATCTTCAGGTTTGCAAAGGTTTTAATGAATTTTAATGAAAAAGCTGGCAAAAATTATCTTAATTGGCTCCCTACTATCTTAACTTAGTGACACCTTCCACACGCAATATCTTTGACAACCAACCCCTTGCTCAGCTCCTTGGTGATTACTGAAACTTAAAGAATCACCTATTCCTTTTTGGAGGTAATTTCAACCATTATAGCACAATATAAAAGGAAGGGACTGAAAACCACCCAGGAGCTTATGGAAAATTGTTAGTTAGAGTTCCCAGCAGATGCACATCTTTACAGGATCAAACCCAAGCAGTTGCTGGACATGAGATTCCATTTTGCTGGATTTAGTTGTCTGCACCAGACATATCTCCCACATTTCAGTGTCTTACAGCTTCTAAATGGCATGGGAAGTCTCCATGGCACACACTGAGGATAGTATTTCACAACATTTACATTCCTTTGTTGTCTTTTTAAATGAAAGACCTTAGGACTATAGCGTCAAATCATGGGAATGATAGGCCAGTTCATCCCATAGGTTAGGATTTGAAATGAAAATCTGAGATTGTCCTCTGGAGTCACAGATTCATAGAAAATCAGGTAACCTGACTCAGGCCTTGCACTGCTCTGTTCGTACCTAGAACATCAGCTCACTTCCCATGTTTACAAGCTAAGGCAGGTTGTGGGAAGAATGCATCCATCAGGTGCAGGATATTGAGAGTCTCCTGGTCCTGAAGGGCAGCCTAAACTTGTTCTCCCTGTTCACCTATTCTTCCAGAAGATCCACAGATGAGAAGTGGAGAGCAGTGGCTCCAATACTGGATCAAAGTAACAAGACTTGGTCCTACTCTTGGCTCTGATTTGCTGTGTTGGTTTGAGTGAGCCACCCCCCTGTCTTGTGCTGCTTTCCTACTTCTTTGCAGTCTTACCTTCCTGGACAGAGTGTGACCCAGGACAGTGACTTGCCTGTACTTGCAATCTCTTCCATGCTACAGACTGAGTGCTAGGCATTCATTTATTTGAAAAATTAATTGGAAGATACATATCAACTGATTCTCACACAGGTTCCACCAGTAACAAACAGGCTGACTGCAAAAAGGAGAGGCATTAAAAAGTTAGAGTACTAGAGTCAGTTTTAGTGCTTCCCTCTGCCATCCAAACTATCCCTTCCAAACTCCTTTAAATGATCATTTTTGCTGTAGCTGCTGTTACTCATTTTCACAGAAGAAAGATGTTGGGTTGGAATCTGGTCTTGCCTCTCCAGCTGCCCATAGATTTTTCCTAGCTGAGTTGGTGTTGTTGCCAAAGTAGTAATTCTAAAACAAACCATCCTCTTCACTCCTGCCAAACATGTGTGTATGCTTTCCAGCTCCAGAGAAGGTACATGAGTGTAGGCACAGCAAATCTTAAATATCTCCTTCAGGTTGCTCAGGAGTACCATCTTAAGGTACAGTTCTTAATTTTCAAATTCATCCATGTTAAACAGACATACACTAATGAGCATGTTAGTTACATGCCTAGGACACTAATGCTAGTTTATGGATCAACTATCTCCCACTAAGGATGAGGAGGACATCCTGAATGTATTAAATCTCAAATTCTTAACATACATGAACCAAGCAGAAATCCAGCACAAGCTTTGTGACTTTTTAAGTGCTGACTCTGCACTTGGCAATAGCACACCTCTCCTCTGCTCCACTGTCCTTGCCTGCTGCACATTCCTCTGGTCTGAAGGAGCTGGGCTCCTACAACACACAGGAGCCATGGTGCTGTGCCTTGGCTGGTGCAGCTAGAAGACACCCATATCTGCTCTGCCCCTCTCTCAGGAGCCAAGGGGCTGCACAATGCCATATAACACTTTGTAGTATCTCCCAAATCCTCTTTTGACCCCTGAAGAGGTCGTAAATTACTCATCTGAGAAACCCAGCTTTAAAGCACATGCGGGAACGGATTCTGAATTTTCATGAGCACTTTCCAAGATGAACAGCCCATCACTTCTCATAGCATTTTGCCCTAGCAACTCCAGTTGAAACATGAAAATATGAGTTTTTCTGTTTTCTGCCTCCAGTCATTGATTCAGACACTCACATTTGTCACAGAAGAGCAAAGACAGCCAAAAAGAAAACAGAAACATTTGCAATACGAAATTCAGTTCTGCCCTGTGCCTCTGACAGTGGCATCTTAAGATATCTCTGCTTTCTCTTTCCTCACTAACCAATCTCACTGCTTTTCCCCAGGTTGGTTAAATAGCAAGAGAGCAAGTTCAACCCATTTCTTCCCCTCTCTTAGGTTCTTCCTTGCTGCCCTCTCTCTTTGTGTGTTCAAAGGACACTATGGTGCTCACTCAACAACTTTAGCCACAGTCCAGGGGCCTCTCAGAGGGAAAGCTCTCACCTTCCCAGGCCTGCCTCAAGGCCATGGAGCTAACACTGGAAGTAGGGGTGTTAATTCATACTGGCTACAGAAGTAGCCTGGTAGGCAACATGGGGGAGCTGCTGTGAAGCCACGACACCGATTTTCTCCTCAGCCACCCAGCAGCTGTGGTGTGGTGATGTCCCCCAACTAATACTGCTCTAGACAGAATTTGGGCTGCTCATTGTGAAGCTGGGAGATCTCTGTTTAATGCACTTTGGTCAACCACTCTTCTATCCAGATAGTGCCTCAATATCCTGATTCTGCTACCTACCACCTTTCTTCACTTACCCAGGGAAACCCAGCCAAGCTGCTTTGCAGGCTGTACCTTTCACATAGGGTTTTTTTCTTTAAAAAAAAAAAAAAAAATCCAAAGCAAATCCAGAAATTGCTGAGGTTGATTTTCTTCTTTCATCTAAGAGTCAGCTCCACCTCGTTTCAGATACTGGCACACACGTACGCACGTACCAATGCTCATACACACCCAGCCCTTCACCTTCCTCCCCTCCTGCAGAGCGCAATCAGCCATAGAAATTACAGAGTGTTCCAATGTCTTTATCTAAAAATACACCGTGTTTTTATTAGATCAAGAGTTTAGGAGCTAGGAAGGATTTAATCAAGAGTTTGTAAGCAGGGTACAACCTTTAGCAAACTTACTGAAATTAGCACTTAACGGTTTTCCATCATCCATGCAGCAAAGTTTTCCTTTTCTCTGTGAATCTTTCTGTTTCCTTAGCAATACACAAAGCTGTTCATTTTTTTTCCTTGCAAAGGCATCCATGTCTCTTCGTTTACTGAGTTGTTGACACAAAGGAGTCCTGTGTAATAAGTCAGTGTATCTCTTCACTGTGAGTAGGACTAGCAGGATTAGCTTCCCAAAATGAAAGGGGTGCAATAAGCCAAATACCAATGTCATTAGAGCAATATGATGGATGAATTTGAGCAATGCCTCTAAAATGCCAAACTGTTAAACTCAAGGATTTAACAGGTTTCAATTAACTTGGTAATTTAAAAGTGAGTCAATATATTATGATATGTCATAGATAAAGCCTCAGAAAACTCAGTATGAAAAGAACTGCTCCTTAAAATGAAAAAAAAAAAAAAGTTTACATCAGGGTTTTATGTCCTAGTTCATTCTGTCCATCTTTCCTTTCAGACTTCTCTAAGTATACACAATATTAAGTGATAAAAAGCAACTCTACACTAAGAGTTTCAAGTCATGAGGTCAAGCACTTGCAAGTCAGAAAATGTCAGGACAAGGACTGACAGTGAAACTTCAATTCACCTGTCTCCTGTGCATGCACAGGAATGCAGCCTGGACTTTTACAGTAATACAACTTTTTTTTTCCACGGGACCCTCTCATCCACTTGGTGCACAGGATGGATGCACTGTCTTGATGAGGAATTGTGTTGTCTTGCTTCCTCCTTGCTCTCTGTGCACACCTAAGCTTTATAAGCATTTCAAACTCCATTTCATTGGAAGATTCCGAGCTTGCCCTTGCCTTTTGTATAGTGATGATCGATACAATGTGTGAGGGAATGACAGAAAAATTATCCTATAATACCCATTTGAGGACAGGAGACATGATTCCTCCCACCTTAGAAATTCAGCAATATTTAGCTGTGAAGTATTCATTGGTCCAAGGAGTTGAGTTTGACAGCTCTTAGGACTTCAGCCTTCAAAACGCTTTTTTTTTTTTTTTTTTTTTTTGTCTGATCCTCCTGGCTTCCTCTGCAGCTGGGATCATTCCCTGTTCCAGCAAGTCACGTTCTGGGAACCTGAATCAAGCAACTGAATACAGGGAATAGCTAGTACTTAATTAGAACCCAAAAGACTTACATATAGCAAAACTCAAATATTTCACTCCGAGGAGCCTTCTGCTCCCCCTGCACAGCCCATGCCCAGATACAGCCCCTGGAGGAAAGCCTACAGCCCAAAGCCACTTGAAGTAAATGCCCCGAGGCAGAAATACTGTAGAAATGTGGCTGTGCTAGAGATCAGATTCTAACGAACACTTAGGTGGGAACCACGTTCAGGATCAATTGGCAGCTGTCAGAAAAAAAAGACACAACTGCTAGACTGAAATTTTTACCCTAATGAGAAACTTTCAAATGCCAAACCTGGACACAACTTGGATACCAACTGCAACTCCCTGTTCAAAATCAGGTTGTGACAGAAACATGAAGATCAGGTGGCCTTGCTTTCTGTAGCCTCTTTTCTAAGCATCTTCTGAACTGTCTCATCTGAAATTACGGAGGCAGAAAGTTCATGTCACAGAACAGGAAAAGTCTTGACACCATATCAAATGCACAGCAATCCCTCCTATAATTTCAGATAAAAATTCTCTCTCCCTGCTCTGGTTTGTATGCACAGCCCTCACTTACACCTGTGGCCCAGTTTCCCATGCTTATATCCATTCTGAGTAGGGGTACACTTCACCTGTAAATGGAATCTGTTGAAATGGCTTAGGTGCATTATTGACAATTTCATATGAAATTCACTGCATTCTGTCCTTCAGAAAATGGGAAAATAAAACACGTCTGAATTTTGGGAATGCCCAAGATTTAGGCTTTATAAAACTGTAAAAGGGTTAGAGAAAACTCTGCACATAGGCATTGTTTTGCTGTCTTAGCCTCAAAGATGCACTTCTATCTTTTTTATTTCACAATGTCTGTTTTATTATTAAAATCTAAAAGCTGAGTAAAAAGATTGTTATGTTGCTTATTCACCTCTCAATGCATTTTCTAAAGAAAGAAGAAAAATGAAGTGCTGATAGGCTATTGCACCCCACAGTGCAGGCCTCCGTAAAGGATAATGTCGCAAGTAAAAGCAGTAAACAGTGAACTCTGCAGTGACAGAACTCCCAAAAAGAAACTTCAAGAGTTAAAAATGTTTCTGCAGACTGCCTCACATTTAATGCCACCTGAAAACCAAAGCAAGCAAGACACACACCACTGAAATGAAGCAGCACTAGGAAAAAACAATAGCGTCCTGCAATGCTTTCTGGGCAAAACTTACTGAGTTATGGAAAGAAAAGCCACTAGAACAAGAAGGGGTTTTCTTGTATTGTTCATGCATTCTAGCACCCATTTAATAAGAGATTAGTGGGAAAAACAGCACAGCATCTTTCTGGAAAAGCTAATCATCCAATCTTGTTGCCCATGCCACATAATTGCTGCTAATCCGTATTCCATTATGTCATCTTCCACAGCACTCCTTCCCCTGCGTTCGCAGTCCTGATATCTCCTCTTCCTCCACTCACGTCGTCTTCTCTGGTCCTTCTAACCACAGGAAACAGTTCTCCTTTATTACTTTCTGAAAATTGTGGTTGCTAAAACCTCTTTGGTATTTATGATAACTATTAGCATCTATAGGGTTCAATTGACTCACACAGCAGCCCTTTGCTCTTTCATGGTAATTACCTTCCACCCACACTCTACCTTCCCAGATCTGAGCTCCCTTCTCTTGCTCTCTCTCTGTCCCTCCCTGTGACTCACCCTCACTGCCTGGAAGTCCCAAGCACAAGCTGGCAGCTCTAGAGATTATGCTCCCTATGCCCAAAGTGCTGCCAAACCCTTAACCTGTTTGAGAAAACACCTTTGCTCTGCTTCCTTCTCACTTGTATATTGATAAACCAAAACAAAGCTGGAGAAGCTGTTTTGCCTTAGGAACAGGAGTGGGTTGGTATAAGTGGAAGCTGTGTCAGGGGAGGTTTAGGCTGGATATCAGGGAAAGGTTCTTCCCCCAGAGGGTGCTGGGCACTGCCCAGGCTCCCCAGGGAATGGTCACGGCCCCAAGGCTGCCAGAGCTCCAGGAGCGTTTGGACAACGCTCTGAGGGATGCTTAGGGTGGGGTTTTTGGGGGCCAGAGGAGGGACTTGATGCTCCCTGTCTGTTCCTTCCAACTCAGGATGATACACTATCCCACTTTCAAAGAACTGTAGTCACCTGTCAGGGTCACCCTCCTCAGTCCAGCAGCCAAAGGAAGGATGTCACCGGTGCAGCAGCTCAGGACTATTTTGATTTACAAGGGGCTGTTACAGCTCCAGTTTAGCAACGCAAAAAATCCATGCAGCACCAAGGCTGTCATTGCTGTACTTCCTCCAACACTGCTTGGGTTCCTTGGATGGGGTGGATCACAGGCACACAGCAGAGTCTGGTCCTCTGCCTCTTTAGCATCCCACTTGCTCCCTTCTAATTCTTTCAGCTCAGCCAGGCTAGGTCTAATTAATTCTAACAGGAACTAATAACAGATTTTTCACAGAATCATAGAACAGCCCGAGCTTTGGTAGACTTCTTCACTGGGTCCTGTTTTCTGTCCATTCACAGTTCCACCAGATGCACCTGAGGGAAGCAACTAGGTGCACCGGGTTCCCTCTACCACCAAGGAAAGAGCCAGACACCTCCCCGGATGATTCAGAGCAAAGATTGAATTACCCCACGGAGCTGCCTGTCTCTCCATTAACTACAGGAGGCACCCAGGGAGACTGGACTCCTACCTTGAGAACCTCTCCTAATTGCCTAAATTTGACTGTATGAATCCACCTCTGCATGTTGCTGCAGATAAACATTCAAATAGATTGCAACATGCCACTGCCTTCCACAGCTCCTTTTGTTCTTCTCTTTGTTTGCCTCTCTCTTATCATGGAGCAATTCTGGTTTCCGCATACTGAATTTTTCAAAGTAAAAATCCGACACACAAATATGTGCTCCAGTTGACTTTGAAAAGGACTCTAGATTTTAACACCGAGGCCAGTTTTCTGCCACTCCATAGCAAGTCATCTCTGAGGAGCCACTCTGGCATGCTTTGGCTTTAGCAGAAGCTGCCAAACATTAGCAGCAGTGCCTGGGCCACGCAGGAACGTGCGGTGTGTGTTATCAGCTACTCTGGGGCTTGAGCTAAAGCTCATTGAAAACAGCAGGAGTCTTTCCACTGCGTTAATTGGACTGGGAAGTCAGTTCTCATAGCAAAATAATTCCTTTACATGTTCATCAGTACTTGACAGACAGGTGGGTTTTGAATGTTTCAAGATAAAGGGGCCTGAGCTATGGCCAGATTGAGGTGCCAGTTCCTCACAGATCAGGGGCCATGTGGGTCTGATGTTACAGTCTCTTGAGTCCATGCCTTTTAATCCTGATAGGTGCGCACTAATTCTCCTTTGACAGGCTGGGAATGACTTCTCACACACACAGGGGTTTCACAAGTGAAGATAAGTGCCTTTTCCAACACTAAGCTCCTCTCTATCTGCTCCATCCAGAATTTTGCATTTGAATAACAGGGTGTCAAGTAATCTCAGACTTGCACTCCAGTTTACGGCTTAGCTTTTCATTTTTATGCAATTAGAAGAAGTGGTAACGTTTATCTGCTTTCAAAGGAGACTATTCCCTCTTCCTCCCTCCTACTGCAACTCCACACTCCCCTTCAATCAACTGCGTCTCAGACTGGAAGGGAACTGGAGTAATTTGACTCACATCGTTAAAGAAAAATTATTGTATCAAAAAAAAGGCAACCTGAGCCAAAGTCCATTTAAGTCTACAAGTCTCTGGGGACTTCAAAGAAATTACTGTTCTCCCTGGCAGTGAGTATATCAGGAAGCCAGGATTAGTATCTGTACTCATGATTGTTGCCTTAGTGTTCCTGCCTGGTGCAGGACCTTGCCAGTGCACATTTTCCCCTTTCCTTCCCTGCTAGACCAGGGGATGGGTGGTCGATGATGAGTCCATGGGTGTTGATGATTGAGTCTGCTAGGAGATAGAAGTTTGGGCAGCTGTAGAGTCCAGCTTAAAAGAAATAAATAACAAATGATAGATGGCAACATAGAATGGCAATGAACGGGAAAGGACAATGCTGGGGTGACCATCCCTAGAGCAGAGATGAAGAAGAGCAGGAATAAAGGGTCACACCACATCTTTGTGTAGGGATAGGCTGGTAAGGCAGCCCTGGGGGCACCTCTGTGAAAAGGGGCACTGAGATGGGATCCAGGCTATAGCCATAGCCAGGGAATGTGTGTATCTTTGGCTGAGTGTACTGGCAATAGCACAGGCACACAAGGGAATGAAGGTTCTCCAGGCCTTCAGAGGAGGTGAGTACCTTCACTAAGCTCTTAGCAGTGCTAGGAATGGCTTCAGACACAGACAATTAACAGCAAATCTGACCAGCAGCCAAATTTTCCAAAGAGTTGAAAGCCATATTTCTAGCCCAGGAGTGGTCCGATTTCCTGAAGAGCTCATATCTCCTTTGGACAGCGCATGACGTTACACATTCAGCACATTCCGTATGCAGATTTGTCACTTCCCATTTTGCTGATTGCAGGTAGATTCCCTAGAGGTCCTGAGCTGCTCCTGTGCTAAAGGCAGCTCTCAAAAAGAGCAACACAAACTGTGCAAGCAAAGAGGAAAGGAACAAACAAAACATCTCTGGTCAGGGAAAAAAATGTAACTGGAAACAGTCTGGTGAAGCAACCACCCACCCAGGGGAGCAGGCTGTGACTGAAGCAGGGACGTCACTGGTGACTGCTGATGGCACTCAGCCTCTTGGTGCTGACCCCATGGAGCATACCAGGCTTCTGACATGCTCTGAAGTGTGTGTGGAAAGCTTTAAACACGTATGTGCTCCCACAGGGTTCAAACCAGAGCCAGTGGGATTCTCCCTGACTTAAGTGTTTTGGTGAAATTAGGCCACAAAAGGCCAGAACTGACCCCAGACGGGAACCCAGAACAGCAGATTGCTTTGTTCAGTAAGACACTGATATCACTTACACTGTGGTGATATCAGCTGCTAAGCTGTGGAAATCCTCCTACGGTGCTTACCCTACACCTCTTGTACCCATTAATCCAGGCTCCCTGGAGCCACTTCTGAAGCCCCAAACCTAAGCAGCAGTTATAAAACCACCAGCACATAGATAAATATATTTCCCCCCAGAATCAGTGTTTCCTATGTCAGACACAATAGTCAGCCTTGGATGATCAACAGGCTTCATGTGTAATACCTCATAAGCCATTTTGGCTGGAAAAGAGCATGCTGCACCCCTGAGGAGCTAGGAATTGTCTTCTGTCCATTTCTAGGCCTTATAGGATCATATGACTGTATGGCAAACCACAATTTCACATAGCTTATGGCCTCAGGTTGCCTTAAAAGCACCCCTGGTCTGATACATTCTCATCTTCCTGTGGTCTCTAGCTTATGTGGATTTTTGTACTTAAAAGAAAATACAATTGTGTTTCATATACTGGTTGCAAATAACTACACTAGACAACAAAATGGTCCCAGGGCTGGATGGGATAATGTGAGAGGATACAATCACAGAGCCATTAAGGTTGTAAAAGACCTCCCAGATCATCAAGTCCAGCCTGTGACCAATTTCTACCCTGTCAACCAAGGTGCTCCTTGGACACCTCCAGGGATGGTGACCTGGAGGGACACCACCTCCCTAGGCAGCCAATATTCTACAACCCTTTCCATGAAGAAATTCTTCCTGACTTCCAACCTGAACCTCCCCTGGCACAGCTTAAGCCAACATCCTCTTGTCCTGTCAAACTGAAGTACAATTTCCAGATCTTCACCAAGTGACAAGTCATCAGAGCAGTGCCAGCCAAAAGGATTTTGCACCATTGGGCACTTTCACACCTGCACAGTGCCAGTACTGTGTTACAGACAAGAATCTGGACTGTCACTATTAGAGACACCTGGCTTTGGAGGGAGGCAAGCATGACAAGCAGTAAAAACAATGTTTCAGAACTCTCTCAGGTATTTCCAGAATAAACCTTTTTCCTGTACAGGGCATCACAGAAGAGCACAGAAGGCAGGTACAGAATTACTCTGGGTGCTGCAATCCCATTCCAGCAAACAGGAGCACCCACATGATGGAAGGGAACTGGAGTAATTTGCACCCACAAATATAAATAAATAAGCACCCACAAGGATGAGGTCTCCTTGTACCATGTGTGGGGCTCTGAGAAGGCCATCCCTGGAACACATGATGACAGAGGCAGCAAGGCTTTGCTGCCAGCAGCTACACACCCCCAGCAGCACTTTGCACACACACTGGCAGACACACTTTGCACACTCCACAGACAAGAACAGGAACCAGGGCCAACTACGTGAACATTTCCTCACTCCCTGTTGGAGCTGCAGCCCCCTTCTGATCCTTAGCCCTTCAACACACCAGCTACTGCAGCTGACTGCTCCCCTCAGCCTGCAAGGAGCCTGAGACCTCAACTCCCAAGAGAAACATGACCTGGCTATTTCACACCACAAATCTGCTTTTCCTGACACCTGGCAGAAATGGTAATTGGTGTGCTTAACCGTTTCACTCCTAGTAATGCAACCAAAAGCTTTTAGGCAATGTCCCTGTGGATCTCTTTGGGTTGAAGTAGCATCTGAAAAGGATGCAGCCTGGAGAAGATTCCTCAGAGCCATTGCTGATGTGGGACTTAAGGAAGGAATTCAAATTCTGCACCTCTGCAGACAGCCCTGCTCCACCTCCTGTCTAAGAGATATCCCAAGCACTCAAACTACCACAACCCCTTCCTATGGAGAATTCCCAAGTTTCAAAGGTGCCAGCTTTCAGACCCTTGTGACCAAATCCCTACTTCACTCCTGATAGCCTCTTGCATCAAGGAAACAAGAGGAAGGGATTCATATTGTAAAAAAAAACTTTGGAGTAACACAAAATGCCATGCATCCTATCAGAATATACAAATCCACAAAATAAGGCTTTTAACAAACAACCAGATATAATTTAAATGCAATCTTGCTGTGGTGTATTTTGCTGGTGCAGGTTGTATGAGAACAGCTGCATTTTCTTTCTCTCTTAAAACTCAAACTTGTTTCCAAAGCCTCAGCTCTAATGAGATATGAGATTTTGAACGGTGTTGAAGTTAGTCCTTGGAACTTGTCCAGCTTCAGAGGTGGTGCAATATAGAGGAGGAGAGCAAGCAGACATGAAAACACTAATGAGAATGCATTAGGATCTTGAAGAAAGAGGGGCACTTGAGTATCATTCAGGGGTGCCCATGTATCACTCTGACATTACTTTCCCTCTTTATGCTCCAGGACTGTTAGCAGCAAAGTCCAGCACTTTTCTGTGTGGTCAAATGTGCCAGCATACTGGCAGACAATTTTTGAGAATTCCCTGCTCCTCAGTGGTTAAATTTTTGTCCTTTGCAATTTCCAGATTTCTGAGAGAACTCCTAGTGACAGTTGTAATAATATTCTGTAAAATGTTGTGGTGGTGATTCTTTGAATGCCTTTGTGGTTTGCTGTCCAGAGTTATAATAACCTATGCTTGCCCAGATATGTGTTCTCAACTTGGAAGCACTGGAGCCAGCATTTACTCTTCTGCCTGGGCAACTGCACGTGTGTGCCTGCATGTGTTGCTGAACATGGCAGCAAGTCCCTCTCCAGGTATTTACCAGGTGCTTCCTGGTCCCTGGGAAGTGTATTTTGGGGTTCACATCTTCAGGAAAGTGAGTGACTTGAGATGTATTCCAAATAGAAGAATGCACCAATGGGAGTCATAGGTGGTTTCTGAGCATCCTTTAAGTTTCCTGTGTTTTTCTATCAGTTACCTCCTTCCTTAAACATTTTATTTTAGAAACAATAATAGAGGAAAGAGAGGAAGGGGAGAAAAAGAAAATACATCTCTCTGACTGTATGGCAAGACTGAAATGGCATAGCTACAGTGAGATAAGCCTTGATACAATTTCCTGCTTCAGATACCAATCTTCATCTCAAGGAGTTTAATTTGAGTTACTGACAAGGATGAAATACAACAGCCAGCTGTTGTTAACATTTGCCTGGTCGCAGATCTACACATAAATGTCCTTGGTGAAAACTGCTGAGGGAAACTCCGAGGATCAGGCTTGGGACACACCAAAATCACGTATGTATGGATGAGGCACCAATTTCAACTGAAATGGTGTGTAACTTTGAAAAGAAAACCCTAAGAAAAACTGAAAAGAATATCCCAAAACCACTCAGCCAGACCTTGTCTGGAGACTTTCTATACCTTATAAATATTTCATATATATTTGTATCCATGAAGAAAACAACAGGGAGACTGAACTTAGTTTTATATAGAGAAAGATATATCCCAAAAACCCTTAACAAAGTAATAAACTAGACCCTTGCAGTGCATATATGTTGTAAAGCCAAGATCTCTATTCCTTGCCAAGCAAAGGCTCATATATATATTTTAAAAACTGGATCCTAGTCAGCTGAAATACTGAAAATAGTTCTAAAGATGGCAAGGAAAGAGCTGAATTTAATTTGGGGGAAAAATCCCTTATGGTTTGGCTGCACACAAATAATGCTATGCTCCCTGAAAGCTGGCTTTTGAAATTCATGCTCTAGAGGAAAGCAATCTGCTGAGCATCCCCTCGGCAGTGACTGTATAAGTTCAGCCTCACACACCAGTATCACACAGAGATTTGCAATACTATGTATTCCCAGTACACACTGCAGCTGTGGACTCTCAGGCCAAACAGTAGTTTTACACCATGCCCACAAATTAAAACCTGTAAAGAAAGCCCTTATTCCATGCCTCTTTTGACCATCAGTATTAGAGCATTTCTGAATCTCTAAGTTTAAAAGTGCACCCACGAAAGGCCTTAGGTTTCTCGGATGTCAAATTGCAGAATTGTCCTTAGGACAATTCAAGGGCCTCTTCAGACACCCCAAAATCCTGCAGCCTTAGAGCTGAGCTCAATTTATGTGGAGTAGCCACACAGAAAATCTTCTTCCAGTACCAACTTCTGTTATTGATGTGAACTGTGCTTTGTCTCTTATCTCTTTTACATTCCCTCTCCTGTACTTCTCCCCTCAAAAAGAGGATCGTGCTCTGCTAGCTGAATCCAGCCAGCTGTGACCCACACTCTGTCCTGTGCTGTCTCTCTCCCTGGCCATCAATGGTCAGTCACATCCTGTGTGGGGACAAACAAGCCACAGCAGCACAGGGGGTGTCTCTGGGCTGAGCTTGGTTTCCTAAGCCACTCTGCTCACACCTCCTGATCATACTTCCCAACATTACACTTGCATTCTGGTTCCAGGATATGCTCCTCTCCAAGCTGTGAGCCTCATGCTGAAGGGCAAAAAAGCTCAGGTCAGGTAATTAAATTTTGGACCAGCTGATGGGTTAATGGCTTGGATAAGCAATGATTTGGCTAAATGCTGAACCTCCCGGGAACGGGCTCTCTCTCCAGCAGCTATCCTAAAGCCTGTTTCATCCTCCATATCCATCTTTTTTCCAGGCTTTGGGGACTTTTTTCTTCCTTTCATTGTTAGTCTCCTTCCAGATAGGTATTTCTATCCCACCCTTCTCTCCCTTCCCTTCTTCCTGGGGAACATGCAGGCCCTTCCCTAGCTGTCTCTCCCATGCCACCATCAGTCTTCATCACCCCTCATCTCAAAACTCCTAGGATGGTAAGCTTGCTCTTCACACACAGCCAACAGGCTGAAAGGAAAAAAATCTGACTTACTTGCATAAACTCATGTGTCCCAAACTGAGATTTCTCTGACAAGGTCCATTTTCAGTTCACTTTTCATGGGTTTGGAAGGGGAAAAGTAATATTGAGAGATGCCACACAAATTTAGAGCTTGGTTCAGGAAAGAGTTAAGCATGTCTTAGAATCCCTTTGTAATCAGGGAACATACAAGGGTTCTGGGCACTGTGTATATCCTGTGTTTTCAGCGTGTGTGACATGGTCTACACATGTAGAAAATGTGTACATGTTTAAATATGTGATGTGACTATAAACTCTCCAAAGCTTCTATGCTTCCAGCTCTCCATGAACTTAAGCCTCAGCTGTTACAGAAAGGGAAGCTTCAACTCTGGAAAGGGAAACTATATATAAAGGGCTCCAAATAAGCAGAGAAACTTCTAAAACAGAAGAGACATTCTTATTTAAATAAATAAATTATTATTTCTATGTGTATCTGTATGGCTACATATAATCTTTTAAGCACAGTATCTTCCCTACTCTTTATCTTCCTGTATTTCTCTTCACGGGATAAATTTCCACAGCAGAGGGATACATAAAATGGAATATTTTCCTTTTCTTTTTAACAAAATAAAAGGAAATCCAAAATGTATGTTTCACAATCCAAGAGTAATAAACCACTGGTAAGATGCCTCTGGCACTTCACGTGTGTGCGAGAGAGCAGGCTCTACCACAGCCTCACAATGCCATCAACAAATGCCATCATTTTTCCCTCTGTTTGTTGCCCCTGAATATCCATAGCTGCAATGGATTTGCTCAGAATTCTCTGTCACCTTAACAGTCCCTCCTTTGTTATCCCAGCACGCGTCACATCCACACGCAATAGGGAAGAAAGAGACAGGTGACTCACTGTTCCAAGGAACTAAAGCAGTCAGAGCGGTGCCCTCATGCTAGCTTCAATGTAAATTACCCCCAGAAAAGCAAATCCAGCCACCCTTCAGGAGTTGCTTCAGCTCAAGGGAGTGATGGTGGCAAAACTGCATGGTTATATATTTCCTGAGAAAGACTCCTTCAACCAGCACCAAAAATGCGCTGCTCTCCTTCCGTGCTCTCTGGGGCTGGGTCTCTTCAGGGCAAGAGCTATAGCCCCAGGAAGAAATACCATTTATTGCCTTCAAAACTATTTCAGCTGGCCCTAACTCCACTCTCAGGTGTGCTGAAGAGAGGAACTTATGGTTTGGGGGTTAAGCTGGAACTCCATTTCCACGCCCTTCTGGGCCATGCTATTTGAGCAAAAAGATTTCGTCTCTATCTCTGAGAAATAAATCACCTCCCAACAGCTCAGGGCATGCACAGAGATTTGTGGTGGGTTCAACCGGGACCACTGACAATATAAACAGCTGCTGGAAATGCTACCAGATCTGACACACAACTAGGTGTCTCTGAAAGAACAAGAGCAACAGAAAATCTCATCTTCAATTTTAATGGCAATTCTTCTCCTGAAGGGATTATGAGATAAATTTCAACGTGTAAAATCAATTTTAGGTCAAAATGCAAGAGCAATGGAGAATCTGATCTCCAATTTTAATGGCAGTTTTTCTCCTGAGGGGATCGTGAGATAAATTTCAAGGTGTAAAATCAATTTTAGGCCAAAATATAATGTAAGCTGGGGTGCCAGAGTGTGTAACCACTCTCTCTGAGAGCTTATTTTGCATCATACCACATGGGTCTTCCACCTGCCATCTTCCAAAATCCTTCCCATCATCTGAGCCCTCTACAATCAAGTAATGAAAATTATGTATCTCAAAGTGCCAATGCGCACATTAAAAATCAGCAGATCAAAGTAGAATCTAGGACAAAAAATAATGTTTCCTTCTTTAAAAAAAATTATTTCGGGAAACTGTATGGCTCAGGGACTTGGTATTGGGATAGGGAGCCTTTCATCACTGATCCATACATGACCCAAGTCGGTAGTGACCAAAAAAATGGTTACTGGTTGGCAGAAGCTTTGTGGCCCAGAGTATTTGAAATGAGTTGATGGTCTTAATCCAGTTCCCAGTGGATGACTATCCACATCACAGAAACCACCACCACAATTGGCACCCTCTTCAGCAGCCTTGGCAGGTTGGCCAAGGATTAAATAAGTACAGAGACTGAGCCACCCGCTTATGCCTAGCTAGAGGTTGCCCCTCTAGGTCATGGATGAGACATGAGGATGGGGTGGAGTGGGGAAGCTCACACACCCTCTGCTTGTGATGTGTTGGTTTTGTGGGTAAGAAGAGGAATTCATTTTCCAGGGCTTTGATTCAGGCACCCTTCATAAGCAGTACATTCATATACATCTGTTTAATTTTAAAAGGAACCAGAAACTGAAAGAATTTTAGGATTTTTTGTTTCTCAAAAAATAAGGCACTAGATTCTGGGGAATTCATCCATGTCGGGGTAGTTATACCTGGGCTGCATTTAACAAACTGCACACAACCAACCTGTAAAGTGGCTCTGCTTCAAGAAACATTCCTTTTGCTGTGCTGTGTTTTCAGTCAACACTTTAATTATCTCACAAGATGTCTTAGAGTGTACATAATCTGTGCCAGCTGTTGTCACAAAGCTACAGCAGATTTCTAATTAGGTATACAATGCCAACTGTCATGTAAAAAATGATCTGATACACCTCAAAAAGTCCTGTCTGGGCATAACAAAGAAAAGCAGGACTTTGGTCAGCGCTGATAGAGGTTTTCAGTATTGGAGAGGTAAAATGCAACAGCTTCTTTTTCCAAAAAACAGCACTCTCCTAACAAAATACTGTCAGCTAAAACCTGAAGCTATTCAGGTGACATTTGGGTGGAACAAAGTTTAAACTTCAACTTTAGACAATACCTAGCTGGCTGTGAGAAGGGCAAATAGCACAAGCCTTGCATGTCCTTCCCTGCGTGAAGGCACAGAGCCACCCTCCCCTGATTGCAGGTCAAGCAGGCAGTGCTGGAAGAACTTTTCCTGTGCACTGTCAGGAAAGACTTCCCCAAAGTCTTGCAGCAAGACTTGGCAGCACTTCAAGCCACTTCTCGACGGTCTCATTTCTTGCCTCCTACAGCACTGCAGGCAAATATGGCCAAGCACTGGCAGCTCTGCCCAAGAAAAGACCCAGAGAACAAACTCTGCCATTCACTGGAGGCACCTCTTTCCTATTCACCTCCATGATAGCCAGGGCACCCCCTTTTCTGTTAGACTTGGCTACACCAAGTCGTTAATAAGAAGATGTGACTGATTCAACCTCTACCTTCCACACTGGGAGTAAGGCAGCAAGGCAAGCCAGCCTGGGACAGCAAGGCACTCTCAAACTGCAAAAAGGAGCTGTCATTTGATCTCTCCTGCTGCGTGGCCTTCATATGTTAAAGGTTTAAAAGATCTTCTTGCAAAATGGAAATCCCAGGAAGCAAAAGTGGCAAACTCTTAAAAGGTTCCTCATCTGCTACACACAAAATTGAGCATCTTGTCCGAGGGAGCCATTTTATTATTTGCAACTGAATCAAAGCTCAGATAGCAGATCTTCATGAAGGAAAGGTCAAGATTTGGAAATAAGCAGAGATCAAAGTGCTGAGAAGCAGAATCTCTTGCCTGTTAGTTGAAGGAATACCTCTCAGCCTAGTGCATCTCCTGGACCTGGACATCCACATGTTTCTGCCATGCCAACACATGTTAGGTGTGAAGTAATAGAAGTACTTGACCCAAACTGAACAAATTTCCTAATTGCAGGAAGACAAGACTTGAGGGTGTGGTTATGACAGAAAAATCACACCCATGGATGGATCAGGAGCACCTGGCTGCACCTCATGACTCCTAATGTCCCAGGGGCACAATTATCTCATCAGGTGCCACCTGCCAATTCTTGTTGCTGAGGAACTGGCTTTGGCACACTGCATAGCTGGGGTGGGAGAGGAGAGGAAAGGAGCATACAGGGCCAGGCACACATGCTTGTTTTAAGTGCATTCCCTAAAAGTGAGTGTTTACACCAAGAGGATACCTTGGCTTTGCTAGGAAGCATGTCTGCATTTGGGGTTTACAAAGGGAGGAGCAAGCTGTTCTTCCTGAATCCTGTCCTACACCTCCACACACTTGATGCAGTTTGCATTCTGTGTTACTGGTTAATGGACATCCCTGAACTTGCCACTCTCCATCCACAGCTTTTCCAACCACTCACTGCAGCCTATGAGAGTCCCAAAGAGACGGACATGCCTAGAAAACTTCTTGGCTGGCAATTTTCAAAATGTTTTGCCCTTTTTCTCCAAAGAGAGGACAAAGCCACAGTGAGATGCAGACTTTACGACTTCCAAAGTGCTCTGACCATGAATACAGCATACTGACTTCAAAGTCAACAGCAAGTGTCTGGGTGAGGCTATGCCACACACGTCACCTCTGCACACAAGTCCTCCTCATCTCCCCTGCTCTCTTTCATCCTTAGATCAAGGTGTGAAGCCTAACCTCAACAAAACAGTTAGTGGATCACGGCCCAGCAAGAGACGAACATACCTCTGCCTCGGCTGCAGAGCTTCTCTGGAACAATGGAGATCATAAAACACATGACAAAGCTCTGTGCCTAGAGGTAAGTTACTCTCGGTCGAAAGGATCTGTCTGGGGAACAAATTTTTAGAGATTAGCCTAATCCAGAGTCTGGTGACCTTTAGGTCATAGTGCAAGAACTTCCTCTTTGATACCTCTTTTACAGCATAACCAGAGTGACATTAACAACAATAACCTGACCCCATCCCTCCCCTCAGAAGCACCTATCCTGGGTAGAGCTCCTCAGAGAAAGAGTAGGCAGAGGAACAAAAGACTCCAGGGAGTCTACTAGGTATGTGCCAATCTCATTATTGTGGGCAGTCCCAATGAAAAAAAGCTAACCAAAAACTGTAAAGCTGGTTGATGTACCCTTTAGGCCATGGGAGTGGAGAAAAAGGAATTTACTGTGAATCAGATGAGGCTGTATTTATTTGTGCTCCCACCCTCAGTCCTCTTGATAGCATCAAAGTCCACTGGGTTTGAAGCTACCCTGAGAGATTTAGCAGTAGCCCACAGCAGCAGGGAAGGGATTTAAGTGCCATCCTTTGCTTCTTGCTCACTGTGCTGCAGCAGAGCTGTTCTCCATCCAGCAAAATCATCCTCTTCTTTAAGGCTCAGCACAACAGATCTGATTCAGGAATGCTTCCCTTCCTCTTCATCCTCCTTGAATTTCTCACCCTGAGTCATCAGACTACAATATAACTTTAATGTGGAAAGTTTTGTGGGTATGTTTTGTTTTCTTTTAGCTTCAGAAAAGAAAAGGTACAAGCAGAAGGAGAAAAAAGTGTCTCATGGTTGAGAGGACTCTTTTGACCAAGGAGTCACATGGCTCCCTGGCGAGCAGCCAAAGGAGTCATGAGAGATGCTGCTGCCATTCCCCTCAGCACTCCCTTAACCATGTCCTGCCTGCTGCCCAGAATGCCAGCAGCCACCTGGTACCCCGAGGCCAGCAGCTCTCCGAGGCCAAGACTTGCTGCATGCTGCCCACAGCAGCTGTCTGGCTCCCACCAAAGGAGGAGGTATTGTCAGAAGTGATGCTCATGACTTTGGTGAGCAGCCCTTTGCCCTGACCTCTCCCCAAGGCCGTGCTGGGCATGATAGTGAGGAGGGCGATGGTGACACCGTGTTTCAGGTGAAAACTGTCTTTGGGCTTGTGGTCAGAACGGGAGTCACTGAAAGTCATGACGCGGCACTTACTCTGCGTTTTCTCCTTCCAAAATGCTGTGGCAGCTCTTGCTCTCCTGCCCCTCCCCTACCTTCAAGCCTTGCCAGTGCTGTTATTGCCCTGTTAAAGCTGTGGGAAACTGAGGCAGGCAGAAGCCACAATACTGCTATTCAGCATCTCAGACACCAACCCAGTATCAGACTGTTCTGATCTTCCCCCAGGGTGAAACCCACCATGGGGAAGTGCAATCTTTAGAGGGACTGGCCCTGGCCATGGTCCAGATCAATTAGAGATGTGCTTGAGCTCTTTCAGATGCCTTCCTGCCTTGCTGCCAAGAATCTCAGCACTGGTGCTGGTCCTGCATGTCCATACAGCTCTGCTGGGCGCTGCACTGCAACAGCTGCATTCCACCCCAGCAGTGAGGGAAATGATCCTTGCCCAATTCACTTGAATACTGGTAGGATTAATTCACTTACAATCCCTGAATGAAATAAGTTATTATTAAATAGTAGTCATATTTGATAATTATGTCTCACTTCAGCCACGCTAGGAAGGTGGATATCCAGTCCCAGCCTTGCAGCACTCCAAAATTTTAGATACAACTCAAAACATTTCTGCTTGCAATGCAGACAGTGATTTGTATCTTTCTGGCTTACGTTTACTTCCAGCTTTGGGCTGCTCTGCAATACCTCACACACAACAGCAAATGCTGCAAGGTTTTCGATGTGTTTCTCCCCTCAAAAAATTAAATAGGGTTTTGGATTTATGTCTGGTCTTGCTGATTCTCTCAGTGGCCCATGGAACTGATTTGGGTTTTTTCCTGGCATGGCCTCCTATTAATATTGTCCTTGCTGTATGTTCTTGCAAACTATGGCCAGATTCCCTATAAATTGCATAAAATAGCAGCCTGTGCCAAGGCTGCATTTCAATGGATACTGCAAGAACAAGGCTGGTGCTGAATTTCCGTTCGCTACTCTTCTTGATTGCACTGGAGTCACTCCATTGGCTGTAGCAGAGTTACTCCTGCTTTATTAGCTTGCTGAGCTGTGTATATGGCCTCAGAGGAGAGAAGCCTTAGGCCCCTAGTGCTTAAAAGACAAAATGTAAGAGCTTCCCAAAACACTACACAGTCATGGCCATCCAGAAGGGAATTATTTTGAATGCCTTTATTGTGCATTCCAAGTACGTGCTGGTGGAGATATAACTCACCAGCACTACTTTTTGCGTCACAAATCTGCCAGTAAAGTCCACAGAGTTCCATCAGCTGTGAAAGCAGTGCCACTGCCTAGTGACACTGTGGCTCTGCTTCAGATAAAACATTTGGGATGCACAGGGAGCAGTGGACCCGGTGCCACTACATGGGGGAAATTCTTCTGCCACCAAACACCTGACCCTCAATTCTGCCCTCACTTCCACAATTACTATACCACTGGATGTCTTTTTTCTCCTTATTAGGAACTCAGGGTGAAATCTGACCTTGGACAAAGAGCTGGAACAAAGACTGTCACCATGATGATTAAGTGGTATTTTTGCATAAACGTGAAGTTTATCCTTTTTAAGGGAAATCTGATCCACAAGCATAGGCTGAAACAAAAATAAATGTTCAAAACCATCACAGCGATAAGGGTACAAACTGTATGCGCTATTAAAATTATTTCCAGAAAAGAAAGATACAGTAACTCTCTGATTTACTCAGTCTTGAGATTTTCTAGAGAAGGTATGATTTGCTGAAAAATAATTAGTAGGTGATAATCATCTTACTATCAGATTTTAGTGGAAGAAAAATGTTTTCATGATGAGAGAAACTATTTGGCCTTAATTATCTTAGCTTCAGAAAAACTACCCATGCTCTATTAGAACTGAACAAGGCAACAAACTTTCAGCTCCATCCAGAAAACTGACTTTTAGAAGGAAAGCCCAAGAGGAAAGCATAGAAAAAACAACTCAGCATGTTATCTAAAGGTTTATCCTAAATACATTTTGTCAGTAATAGAAGGGAGAAGTCATAGAAATGCATGTGGAAAAAAAAACCTACTGGGCAAATATTTACGTCTCTGTATCTAGAATTTCTTTCCATTTTTGCTAGCGCAGAATTTGCAATGTTCCTTAGGCAGGGGTTGTAGCAAATGTAAATACATAGGAATTGTCTTGGCAGGAAGCTAACGGCAAGTTCTATGCAGCTCTCCACAATGGAGAGAAGATATATCCTTCTGTATTTTGGGGGGAGGATTGAAGGGACAGCAAAAGAGGAGAGGGTTCTAACAATCCTTAAAAGACTGAAAGACATTCTTTAGAAACATGCCTTCCTTGGCTTTTCTTCCTGAGTACTCCTGTGCCTGTGCTCCTGGACTTCCTTATCCTCCTACATAATTCTGGGCTTGTAAGCCTGAAGCTTTCGGTGATGAGTTTCTTCAGGTCATTGATGGGGTACTCACACATGCATGGCACAATTCCAGAACAAAAAAGTCACTGAGATTTTGCATTTCAGTCACAGTTCTCACAGAGAGACCCCTGTCTGGTTCTCATGGAACCCTTCCCTATGCAAGTTACATACCTGGGGTAGGCTGGAGAGATGAGCTACAGAAAGGCAGGGGAGCATCAAGGGGGAAAAGAGCAAAAATCATGAGAAGAACCAAACAGAGAGGTGAACCTGTATTGCAAAAATTTATCTGTCAGGTAATAACAGGTAGACGTGCTTTGCCAGCAGCCATGAAAGGCACTGGTGAGAGCCCACTGAGGGTGAAACAACATGCAAAAGTTGTGGGCTGAAGAAATTGGGCTTGCAACATTAACCAGTTCTGTAACTCATAGTGTCAGCACATCTGTAGGACTCCTTTGATCTACAGCTGGTCCTAGGTTTTTGTTGCTTGGGGTAACTTGGGAGAACTAGAGGATTAAACAGTAATTTGGGGTCAGGAGGCTCTCTGACTGCATTTCAGCCCCAGATACACAGCCCCATGCACTGACAAAGCCTATGACACTATTCTACCCTCAGCATGCCACATTGCCAGGTACACATGGTGTTTTCCCCATTGCAAAAAAGGTGTTTGTCAGTCTAACTGTATAATAACAATTGCAGGTCATTTTGTTTAGCTCTTTAACATCTTCTTTGAAAGACTCTCTTCTGAGGGATTATCCTTATTGGCTGTTTAATATGCAAACACATCTGTATTCATCCTTACCTATTCATCTGAATATTTCATATTGCTTTGCACTCACTTTTTTTTTTTAATGTTAGTAATACAACAAATATAGTAATTCCATGCTGTCATCCTGCCCATTCTGGATGCTGCCACCTTTCCTTGTAATTTTGAAAGTAATTAATTTTTTTGCAATTTCACAGTGTGCTAAGCATCCAGTTCCTGGAACCAGATTGTTGCAAAGGATTGAGAGAGTTGCCCTCATCCAAATGCATTTGGATTCAAGCATATTCAGGACTCAAGTGCCAGACTTTACCTTCTAGAGCTACCAAGAAATCATATGACAATCATTCTCCCATCTTTGTGTAGCTGCTTCAATATATGGAAATCTCCCATGTCAGGCAGGTAAACCAAGCTTATGGCAGTCCACCATAAAAATATCCTTTATCTTTCTCTTTTCTGGAGCAAAAGCATTATCTTTAGATGAGCCTGAAAATATTTGATACTCTTTGAGGATTCACCTGTTCTGTCTATGAGCAAACACATCTTCAAAGGATGGTTAAGTGGAAGGAAGTCCTATTACAAATCCTCTTATTGAGGATCATTATAACAGTACCATGTAAAAGGAGAATCTAAGGATCTCAACAGAGCTCTCCTGGGGCATTGTACATTGCATAACTAGAGGCTGAGAGAGAGCAAGCTTGCCCTAAAGCCTCAGCTATAAAATGAACAAGGTGCAAAAGCAGGAAAATGATGGCTTTACACTGCAGCTCAGTGGCTGAGCCAGAGACAATCCCACTCCCGTAACAGCCATCTTAATCAAAGAGGGTGATCCTGCCCTGATCTAATCAGGATGGGAGGAGTGGGCCAGCCTGTGCAACTCTGACTGCACCAGCTAAACTGGCAGCATCAGTCAGGCTGGTTGGCATTGTTGGTGAAGCTGTGCCCACTCTTCCCTTGAAGGCTCTGCCTCATAGAGCAGCCGGGTTCCTCTCTGCCAGTGCAGCTCCCTCCAGCACCGATGGATTAAGAGGCAGACTCCAAGGACTCTCTCCAGCAGTCCTAATCTTTAGGGATTAGGCATAACTGCTTTCCTGTAGGCATATAAACAATCTGCATTCCTTCTAATCTGCTTCCCACAAGTATTGAGAAGCCCTGTTGTTAAGGAATTGGAAGGATGTGGAAGCACCAGAAGAACAACTGCAAAACATGCAGAGGATTTTTCTTCCTCCACATTTCCTAGCCAAGCAGTGGTATCTACAAACCAATATAAATTATTTGCTACGTTATGGTGTTAGAAAATGTATCTGCTTTGAAGGTTTGTGCTGCTATTACTACATACACACACTCTCTCTTAAGAGTTATTCCAAATCTCTTTATAGCAAATAATGGAATTAACTGGATCTACGTGCCAGCAGATAATCCCTGAAATAAACTTCCTCACAACCGACTCTCATGTTGCTGGTGAATGCATCCAGCCCTAAATAAAATGAACAGTGAAAGGGGTGTCCCAATGGAAAACCGACAAGCACCATCCTCTTTGGAAGCTGCTAAATATGTGTATGTGTACAGACACATGCACATTGACACATGCACTGCAAGAAACAGCGCCAGTGTTCTGCATAATCCTGGCATTTTGACATTTACACTAATTACACTGGTATTATTTAATGGCAGCTTTATACTTTAAATATTTAATTGGATTACCAAAATATGTCCAGCACTAAACTGCATCAACCATTGGAGCCACAGTCAGTTTTCTTTTTCAGAGAGTCAGACACTAATTTCTTCTGGTTGTAAAAATGTTCACAGTGCCTCAGCAGGCCAAAGGTTACCAAGCAAGCACACTGAAAAAAATTACTTTATCAGATGGCACACTTACAATATAGAAATCAATTTTGTAAAGGAGACGGGTTTTAAATTAATTTTGGATGCAGCTGACCATAATTTAACTTTCTTCATAGCTATTGCACAAAAAACACTGAGGTGTGGCACCCTTTTTATTTCATTTTATTTCACCATTGCCTTTTTCATTCTGAAAACCCCATTTCATCACGACGGGATTTTTTGCTCGGCAGGTTTTCTCGCAGAATAACAGGGCAGCATCCCATCTCTCCCGGCCTGCTTTCCCCGCACCAAGGGAGACTAAGCACGGACACCCCGCACTCCATTTGCTTGCCCGCTGAAACTCGCCCCCTCTGTCCTTGAAGGAGCAGCAATGGCAGAAGCCAAGGAATCGTTCCCATAGCCAAAAGATGACAGAGATCTCGGGAGAAATTAACATAACCATTGACAGTCCCTGAGAACTCACTAAATAGCAGCTTGGGAAGCATCCTCCCCTCCGGAGAGTGAGGGTAGCAGAAACAGACACCAGCAGATAACGCTCCAACAGGCTCTACTATGCTTTAATCTTCAAAAGCTACCATCAGTAAGCCAGAGAAGTATATTCACCCACCAAACAAACACCACAAGTTCGGTAGGCTATTCTCCATTAAGCACTGAAATAACTCCTCTTTCTTTTCACTTCTCACGGAGAGTGAGTGAGGTGAAGCACCACAGCCCGCCCGGCTCCTCCGCCGCTGCTCCCGCTCCCTGGGAGGGATGGGGGGGACACAGCGGAGAAGGAGCAAGTGTGGCCGGGGGCTGAGGGTGGGGGTGGCACTGAGGAGAAGCGGGGGGGTCGGGTCCTGGGCACCCTGTCCCCGGCGGCCCCGTGAGCGCTGCTTTCTCCCCGGGAAAGCAGCCGGCTCCGTCCATCCGGAGTGATGGATGGAGGGAGGTGCGCGTCGCTTTGGGGCTCCGCTTTGTTGGGTTTCACCTCCTGATCCCTTTCGCTTCTGCTCTGCTGGGCTGCAATAGCCACCTCGGCTCCGGCTCCGCGGGTCCAGCTCCGAGTGACCTGCGGCGGAGGGGATGAACTGGGAAGAGCCCAGGGAAAGGCAAGAGAGCATTATTTATCCACCACAACTTCTCATTGTCGCGGGGCAGCGCTCAAAAGATCCCCAAGCAGCTGGCTTTAAATAAAGCAGGCATTGCTTCCCTTGTATTTCCCCTCAGCAGTCGCCTTAGTATTATTATTATACTTCCATAGCTTTTGCTTTCGGACCTTATAATTATGTCACACAGCAAGGGAAACCGCCAGCATCCCAGCATCTGGTGTGCGGTTGCAAACTTTTGTTTTAAGATTTGAACTATTTATAGAAGGAAAACTTTGTAGGATAGTAATTTCCTACGGTTTTGAGAAAAATATGGCTACGCTTATATTAAAAGGGTGTATTTATTTATTTATTACGACTCCTTCCTCCTGTATATATATAAAAAAAATAACCACAAAAAAAACCCCAACCAACCAAAGATAGCACGGCAAGCTTTTTTACAAGCTATCGGTCACCTACGCAGCAGACATATCCCTCCTGTGAACAGAAACAGGCAGCTGTGGCTGAATTAATCTAACACGCTTCCATAACTCTAAGCGCTCTTAAAAATCGGTGGCCAAGACATGTGCATTTCATTAAGAATTAAGAATGTAGAAATAGGCTTTTAGTTTCTTTTTATGGGTGTGTTTATCCCTACTTTTCTCCCATAGCAGTGGGATATGTTTTTTCCACAGCCCACAGAAAATAGACGGACGCACACACACAGAGGAACACACGCACACGTGCTTGTTTATGTGCACGTGCTCCTCTGCGCGCATGCAGAGAAAAAAAGTCCAAATATATATTAAATCCACCTACAGTTCACAGACAGGACCTCAAATTCCCATCCGTCGGGGCACAAAAAACTGAAGTCGGCATGGGGGTGGGAGAGTGGGGAAATCCGCCCGGCCCCGGCAGCCGAGATAAATGCGGGGCCGGGGATGCCGAGGCAGGGTTCCCCATCACTGACGGGGGTGAACCCCTCTGCCGCAGCCCCGGCAGCCTGGGCAGACTCCGAACCACCCCGGGCTCCCCCGGGCCTGATCCCCGCCTTCCGCCACAGAGATTCTTGCCCCGGGGCTAGGGGGGAATGCCCAAGGGAGCGAGAAGGCTCCCCTATTTTAAATCTCCCCGATTTTAAAGCGGCTCCCTCCGCCGGGTACCTGACGCCCCAGCGCCCTCCCCTCCGCACGGCTGCCCCGCGGCGCGGTCAGGTCTTCTCCGGAGCGCAGGAGAACAGAAGCCCTTGGCAGCTCCCCGGCAGCCCCTCCGGACTCCGGCAGCAGTCCCGGACGGGCCCGGCTCCCCTTCGGCCGGCGCGGGGACCCCGGCCCACCACCCCCACCACCCTAACGCGGCGGGCACAGAGACCTGCCGGGGGGACCTGCAGGAGAACGACGGCGGACACTCTCTCCGCAGCCCTCGCGGACTAGCCCAGCCGCTTCTTATCCACCGCAACGATAGATACAGATACAGATATTAAAAAAAAAGAGACCAAAATTCCTCGCAGTCCCACCCACCGACTCTCATTTCCCCCACCCCTACCTCCACCCCCTTCCTCACAAGGAAAAGGTCCTGGAGCGAGCTCTAACTGCGGGACTGGAGATCCCTCCGGAGCGAAAGCAGCCGGCCGGCGAGCGCCTCGGCGGCGGGGGCTCTCCGCCGGCTGCGGCAGCCCCGCGCTCCCCGGGATCTCCGCACACGAACAGCCTTCCCCCGACGGGCGCGAAGCGATGCCCATCTCCGGTTTGGCAGGAGGAGGAGTCGGGGTCGGAGTCCCCAGGGGAGACGCCGGCCGCTCCGTGTCCCGTTGCCCCGCCGCCCTCCCAGGTGCGCCGCCCCCGCTGCGGGCACGCCGGGCCCCGGCCTCGTCGGCGGGGCAGCCCCGGGAGTTACCTGGCGGTGCGTCCCTTCCCCCGGCGGGGTCCGACCAGCAGCGCCAGCACCGCCACCAGCACAGCATCTCCTCCTCCTCCTCCGCCGCCACCACCACCACCATCCTCACCACCACGCACCGCACGGAGCTGCCGCCCGTGCTGGCTTCTCCCGGCTCCCTCTGCTCGCTCTGCGCATTGCCCCTAGGTAGCTGCTAGCGGGGGCATTGCAAACAGTATTTGGAAAAAAAAAAAAAAAAATCTGGATCACTTACAGGTAACTCCCACTGGTAAGGATGAGGAAAATCTGAGGGTAATACACTGAGAGTAACACACTGCGAGATGAAAAAAGGATCATGGCTGAATCCCGTTTACACTCTTGAGTTCGCTTCCTTGGTTATTCCTTTCTGGCCCCCCCTGGTCGTAATTCCCCACCCTTTTTGGTGTCAGCTGTGGCTTGAATCTGAGTTGGAATCCAGTCCCTTGGGCTTGGGGGGGTTTTGTCTGTTTGTTTGTTTGTTTGTTTGTATTGTTGTGTGTAGTATTCCCCTGGTGCTAATGCTGCTCCCTGTGCAGAGTGTGTGCTGCTGCTGCTGCTGCTGCTCTCGCTGCTGCTGCTGCCTCTGGGCTCCTGCCTGTCATGTCTCAGTGGTTGGAAGTTGTTACAGTGGGTTCTTGTGTTGGAATGAGGATGGTTTAAGGGATTTGGATGGCAGAAAGTGCCTCTCTCTCTCTCTCTCCCTCTCTCTCTGTAACTCTCCTGAGACCCGAGGCTGCCATTGGGCAGTCAGTCACTGCAATCCGCCTACTTTTTTTCTCTCCCTCTCCCTTTTTTTTTTTTTTTTTTTTTTTTTCAGGAGGAGGATGACAATGGAAAGACACTGATCTAGCCCGGGCTGCAATGAATCCGTGCTCCCTGGCTGAGCCCTCTCCGTCCGCTTCGCCTCTCGTAGGGGCTCTCCTTTCCCTCTCCGTGGGGCATATTTAACTCCCCCCCAGCTCTTGGTGGGCTGAGAGCTCCCTGCGTCTGCCGTGGCACCCTTAGCTCGCCCTTGGGAGAGACCGAACGAGCTGGCAGCTCCCAACACTCCCGGTTAATTGCTTTATTGTGTCCGGTTGTCCCGGTTCCACCGAAGGGATCCGCCTTCCTTCCAGCCTCGGCGGGGGTTTGGCTGTTGTTGTCCCCCGCGATGTTAAAAACTGGGCTTCGATTTCAAGGAGCAACGTCAAGAAAAAAAGGAACGTATACGTAGTCATAGCCTTCCTGAGTGAGAAATAAAGATATGCACACTCGTAGCTTCCTGGCGAGATTGGGTTTCGCGTGAGAGCAGGGAAGGGAAAGCACTAGTGTGGAACAGCCGCTGTAGTGAGCGGGCGGGGGACCGCTGCCGGTGGCTCCCGGCTCCCCACACCACCCCCGCAGGAAGAGCTTTTCCGCTCTTCCCTCTCCTTCTCTCGTTTCCGAGAAGATTCAAGTCCGAAGAGACGTTTCCCGGCAGGTTAGTCGCCTCTCCCCCGCCTTCCCCCTGAGCCGAGCGACTCCGGCCCCGCAGCAGAGATGCTCGACCCTTCTTGCTCCGGCGGGCGGGAGCCCTTCGCCCCGAGCATCCCCAGGCGTGTAGGAGACAGCCGCTCTTCTTCTGCATTGTTGGGCGTCTGTCCTTTATTTTGGAAGTGCTGGGAGCGATGGTGAAATAAGCGCGCTGCGGATACCGGGGCTGGGGGTTGAAAACGATCCCCGAAAAAGAAACGGCCACCGAAGGCACTTAAACAGAAATGCAGCTGAAATGAGCAAGAACCAGGCTTCGAAATGTCTTCGGTCTGTAAATGTTCGTCTCAGGTTAATTGCCTAATGATTGAAGAAGATGTCTTGGCTAAGAGCTCTACCAAACACCCTGGTAACACCTCCTCCAGTTAACCAGTCCCAGAACATGGGTGCAGCTGCCTCAGCGACACAACGAAATATTCCCTCAGATGGAATGGGAATTGCAGAGCTGGTGCAGAAACGTTGTATGTCACTCAATGCGAGATAAAAATCTTCTCGGGGTTTGGCTGCTTTAACCACTTTCACCTGCAAGTTCAGCACAGGCATTGGGGCAGCCAACGTCCTTTCGAGAAACGCTGATCTCGATCAACAAGAGACGGTTGCTTAAGCCTTTCAACGATTATTTACATCCCAGAACCGTCTTATTTATAATTATTTAAGATTCTAAAATGCACTTATTTATACTTCTGTAAGTGTGCAGGCAAGTCTGTATCTATATAGTCCATATATAGCGAAAGAGATAGAGATGTGTATCTCCTGCAGTGCCCTTTCCCCTACGAGACATGTGGCTGGGGCAATTCTGCAGAACGTGAAACCAGGAGAACGAGTAGCCACTTTGAATGTTTTATTTCTAGCATTGTTCCGCTTCGGATAGGTATTTTAAATGCGCGTCTGCTTTTAAAGATGTGCCTGGGGGGAAAAAGGAGGGGGGAGAGCGAACCGTAAAAATGCAAAGTAAGTGTTGGCACTGGAAGGCTTCGGACTTGTGCTGGCACAGTTCGACCCACGCCACCTGAAACGAAGACGGTTTGCCAATTTCCACGGTTTTCAGGTCGAAACTGACTTAATCCATAGATTTGTTGTGTAAGGAAAAATAGTCATATAAGGAAACCAAACCGTGCAGTTTCTTTTCGGGGAGTTAATTTTTATTCTAAAATCACGAGCCGGTTATTATGTCGAAAAATTACTGATGATGAATGCTGATGAGAAGGATGACGATTATGACAATGATGATGAGAATAACCTTGTAAATTCCATCCAAATGGTTTCTATACATATGCCAGCCGGGGCAGCGAGAACCACACTCATTTTGTTGATTGAAGACGAAAACATTCCCTTCAATAAAATGTCACACTGGAAGAGAGATATTGTCGGTAACGTCTAATACGGGCACTTCAGCATCTGCCGCTCCTTTTTCCACAAACAGCTGTATTTTGGACAAAATGGGACAGATTTACACCGAAATAGTTGCCGACACTAGAGTCTGGCAGGCACGAATAAACTATATGGGGGGGGGGGGGGGGGTTTTTTGGGGGGGGGTTTTTTTTGTTTGTTTTTTGGGTTTTTTTTTCCCTAATTACCTATCTATTCCCAGCAGCGGTGCCTTTTGCACCCCAAACAAGGGGAGAGTCCAGCAGAAGGGCACGTCGGAAACCGGGAAGGTTTCGGGTCCTATCTGGGCGGAACCACCGTGCGTTTCTTGTCTGTCACCGAGCTGCAAGCCCGGTGCCGGGGGAAAGAAGGCAACAATGAGTCTCAGGATGAGCTGTATCTGGCCGATGGGACAGCAGAGAAGGCGGTGGCGGCAGCACCGCGGCAGGTGCCCGGGGAGCGGACGGTCCCGCACCTCCCGGTACATCCCGCGGGTCTCCTGTCGGGGCCTCGCCGCGGCTCCCGGTGCTCCACGTGCTGCCCGCCGTCGAGGGTGCGCTCTGGCCGAGGGCCGGGGGGGACAGGGCCGACCCGGGCGGGCTCCCCGCGGCCGGACAGCCCCGGGGATGGCGAGGGCAGCAGGATTTCGTTGGCCTTTACTGCAAACGCCACAGAGCCAAGGCGAGCTTCGCCGTAAGGGGAGGCGAGTGGGATCGGCTCTCACGTTCCCCGCCGCAGCATCCCTGGGAGTCCCGAGAGGGTGCGGGGTGCTCCGGCCTTCCCAGAATGGGCCGGGGTCCCCGAAGTTCGTAGCCCTTTGCGCTCTCAGCTCGGATGGGCATGAAAGAAGCGCCCCTGCAGCCCCTCAAAGGGGTGCCAACACCTTTAGTCGCTCTCTTGGGCAGCGCCAGCTCCCGCCGCCAGCATCCCTCTAACGTCATAGTGACCTTCTCCCCGCAGGAAAAGGGGGTCTTCCTCGCTCCCTTTGGAGCTGCCCGGCTGTCACCCTTCTTTTCCTCCAGAATAGAGAGGAAAAGGGTGGGGGTTGCCCCCAGATCTCTGATCCGGGTATTGTCCGCGACTTCATCTTTCTGAAAGACACATCACTCATTCCTAGAGCTTCCGCTATGATTTGCAGCTGTGGTACTGCTGTGATCTTTATTTTCTTAGATATTTATTAATTAAACGGTATCCGAATGCTCTGTGACCTTGGCAGGAAATATTTCTGTTTCAATCCTGCCTGAGGTCAATATTTGATCTGACCTGTTATCGGGTTACATGAAGTCAGCAGGGCTGCAGATGCTTTGCGCTCCGGTGCCTGGAAACGTCATCGACAGAAATATTAAGGGATGTTTTCACCTCACCCCTGTTTCTCCAGCAAACTGGGGGACCGGAAATAGAAACGGGAACAACGGAAGATCTCCGAGAGGAAGGACAGCCTGAGTGGGACCCTGCTCTCTTCTCCTAGCTGGAGGATATAGTGGCTTCTTTATGGGACCCTGCCATGCCACCCCATGCAAAACCCGGCCCGTCCAACAGATTATGTATTACGTTATTTTCTCTCCCCTTGGTGTCATGTTTGCCACCGAAAGTGCTAAAGTGGAGCTTTTTAGCACGTTTTATTAAGACACGAAGACGTGTTCAGCAGCAAGGAAAAAAAAAAAAAAAAAAACCACAAAAAAAAACAAGCAGCCTTCCAAGCCTCCCCTCCTTGCCGTGGCTGACACGAAGGCTCTCTCCTTCCTGCTGAAAATCAACCGAATGCCCTGGAAGACATTTTATCCACCTTCACCTCCCCCTTTTCAAAGCAAAGAGCTCACCAGAAAAGGCATCATTACACCCAAAGGATATGGTTTCAACAAAATGGTAGTTCCAGTGGCTGATGAAAGAGGAAATAATTGCATCCCACATGCCTAGCCTAGAAGTAGCCCTGGATCTCAGAGCAAATTTCTCTCCTATTGTTCAGAGAAAGTGAAGTATCCTCATCGCCTTACAGGCATGTGATGGATCTGATAGGGTTTCCGCAGAGGCTTTTACTATTCCTGATGTCCGCTCAGTTTCACTTCCAGGCTCAGTCCAACAGCATTCTTGTGATTTTTGTTCTGAATCCCCTTCTAAAATAGCCAAAATCAATTTCGAAGAGAGATCTGCCTTCCAGACTGCAACATGTGCCCAATCCTCTGTTCCCTTCCGCCGCAGCGAAAGGAATAGCTGTACCATTGCCCTTATTTTACAAAGCGTTTTCCTTGAGATCGCCTGCCTCTCTGTGAGGGGTGTGCTGTACAAAGTCCTCACGCTATTGAAGTAGATTGGGTACCCTGTCATCGCTTCATTTATGGATACACAGCCTCAACAAATTCATGGCACATCTAAACTCCCGGCAATCCGAGCCTAGAGGGGGACAGAGCCCATCGCCGCCGACAAAGGGCGGCGCAGGTTCTCGGCCCCGCAAAGGTCAGAGCTCTGAAAGGACCTGTCTCCAGCAGGCAGGATTTGGAGTTACCCCCGGGCATGTGGCTCAGCCGGGGCAGGGCAGGGGAGAACGGGCTCCCCCTCCCCGGACACAGGGCGGGGGGCAGCGCCGAGGGCGGCTTCCGTGCCCCTTCCGCATCCACGCATCCTCCGCGGGTCGCCTGCGGAGCAGCGCCGTGCTCCGCCGGCCACCGCGGCGGCACCTGCGGCTGCAGGGGCGGGCCGAGAGCCGTGCCAAAAACACCTAAATTAGCAAACACAAAGGGATGCGATCCGGCTGGTGCCCGCCGAGCAACCCGCTGGGAACCCTCCGGGAAGCAGCCTGCGGGTCTCGCCGGCACCTTGTCAATGGGACAGCTCTGCCCTTGCTGCCCTCAGCTGCGGGAGCTCCCGGTGGGGTATACAAAGCCTGCCGCTCCCTTTCTCATCCCCGAGGAACCCAGCTTGATTCCTTCCCCCCCGCTGTTTAACCTTAATCCTGGGCTCTGGCGCGCTCCCTCTCGTAGATTCCCTCCCTCTCCTCGCCCCCCCCCTCCTGCTGACAGCGGGTTCGGGGCTGCGCCCGCCGCCCATCGTGAGCCGAGCAGCGCCCGCGGCGGCGGCGGGGCCCGGCGGGCAGGGGCGGGCTGCTCCTCGCTCTCCGCCGCCCTCCAGCTCCCGCTGCCCCGGCCGGGCTCCAGCCTGCCCGTCGCTTTAGGGAACTGTGTCCCTTGTCTTTGGGAGCTGCCCTTTGACTTCCCCGTCCTCTTCCACGTATTGATTTCAAGGTGGGAAGCGGGCTTTTTTTTGGATTGCAACTCCCCTTATGTATTCTTGATTGTTAAAAAACAACAAAAAAAACCAAAACAACAACAACAACAAAAAAATCCTGCAGCTATGCAAAGACAGGATCTTTAAAGAGTTTGTAGTTCGACAGGTAAGGACTCGGCTGGAACTCAGGAATGTGGAAATTCAACTCAAGTCAGCCTACTGCGACGAGCAATATTAATAAGGGCATACAGGCACTGGGGGGAGAGGCAGAGGGAAAGAGGGCGAAACTTGGCAACCAAAATAACCGCGTGCTCTCGATTGCGGCGATCAAACACCGAGGAGCAAACAGCGGGCTCCCCGGGAGCCCCCACCGCACCCTCCAGGGCCCCGGGCCGGTCCCTTCGCCTGAGCCAGCTTGGCTCGGGAACACCACAGCAGAGGCAGCCGGACCAGTTGTCAAGTTAATTTCAACACGTCCGTGTGATGGATAGAAACGCAAATTGTGTCTAGGCCTGCATAAACCAAATCCCTGAGCGCAGGTTCAGAGCAGGGATTCCCCTCCTCCCGCCCCTTTCGCCTAATACCTCAACTCTGCTCTATTGTCTCAGCAGCAGCGCCTGAGTTAACTCTGTCAGGCTGCCTTTTCTTTTTCTTTTCCTTTTTTTTTTTTTTTTTTTTCCCTCTGAGGGTACTGTAAGCCAGAGATAATATTTAAGTTCGCTTAAGCAGTACAAAATAAAAGGATCCGTCATCGCCCGCGACCGGCTCCCTGCAGCCTCGGGGCGGGCGGAGCGCCTCGCCGCCGGGCATGGCCCGGGACCGGGGGAGACCCACGGCCGTGCTTCGGGGGGCTGCCGCCGCTTGGACACCCGGGGGCGGGGAGAGAAACAATCACATCTTTTCTTTTCTTTTCTTTTCCTTTTTTTTTTTTTTTTTTCCTTTTTTCTCCTCTGCAATATTTTGCTCCCAGCTCCGCACTAGCGTGACCCAAAAGCCAAGGAGATTTGTCGTGCAGAAGGACTTACCCTAATTTGACATAGATGACTCCAAAGCATAGAAACACGTAGAAAATCCACTTCCGAAAGTTTCTGTGCATGATCTAGAAAATGGACTGAGCCATAAAAATTGCACAAAAACCGAACTGATCTTTTCGATTAAATCCCAGTCAAGAGCATTGCTGAAGCTACCCAGGAGCAAAGCCGGCCGAGCTGTAAAAAGTCAACTCCGCGCAGATAGGCAGCTCTTCCCAGAGCCATGGTGACCGAAACTGGCTCCGGTATTAAAGCTAAAGAGGAAGAAAAAACGGTAAGTGCTGCTCAAAACAGTAAAACAAAACCCCAAGACAGACAGTCTGAGGGAGAGAATGAGCAAGCACTGATCTTGATCAACTGCCTCATAGAGCCCTGAAGTTCAATCTGTTTTTACTTGTTCTGACTTCCCCAGGTAACACTACGTATCTTGCAATCTATGGCTCCAGGTAGGAGGATCTCTCTTTCTCTCTCTCTCTCTCTCGCTCTCGCTCTCGCTCTCGCTCTCGCTCTCGCTCTTCCTTCCACCCCGCATGTGTCAGGATCTAATATATATCTTATCTGTGTGTGCGTGTGCGAGCTGTGCGTGTGTTTGTGTTTCAAAAGGCATGTCCTTAAGCCGGAGTGTTGCGGAAAACACATGAAACGCATCCAATAAGGGAAATAAAGGACTCGTCCTCTCAAACCGAAGCATTTTTTCATTTCCTCTAGTATGGTAACGCGGCTGGATTTGCAATGTACGGACTTCGCAAAGGAAACTGTGAAACTTTCCTTTTTTCGTCTTCTTCTTTTATTTTCTTTTCTTTTTTCCTTTTCCTTTTTTTTTTTTTTTTTTTTTTTTTTTTTTCCTCTTTCTTTCTAAACAAACAGAGGCAGGCATTAATCCCCACTTGCTGGCAGCTCTGTATCCTAAAAGACAACGTGTGTCCAGACTACTTCTTCGGCCGTTTGACCCTGCTGGACACAAATGCCTGCCACCAAATTTGATAAAATTTTCCGCAGTAAGAAAATATGCTTCCTTCTTTGAGAAAGAGATACACTTGGCTTTTAACACCAGCTTAGGATATTCAGTTTGCTGCTCCTAGAGAGATTAATCGGTGGGACAAAACCTCACTTTGTGTTCAGACGCTAACAGTGAAGCAAGGCTTCCTTTTCTTTCTGTTTTGTTTCTTTCTTTGTTTGTTTGGGGTTTTTTTCTTTTTTCCTTTCATTTCTTTCCCTCTGTTTTTTTTTCTATTTTTCTTCCTCACTGATTTCTGAGCTGCTCCGTTTTTTCCTGCCTTCTGTGGAATTATCTATTCCAGTCTACTACACAATGTGTGCCTGTCCGGAGGCACAGATCTGCATGCATATGCACGCTTAAATAGCACTCCGACACAAGTCTGCGGGCTGTAGGGAGTTACACAGATACGGAAAAACTCGTGCACCTCTGCCCTCTCCTACACATACATTCATATACGTGTAGCAACAGTCAGCACAGATGGCTCTAGGCATCTCTCGAAGAGAATCGGCTAAACACACACCAGGAAAGGCTGAAAGGAAAGCAGGCAGTGACAAGCAAGCAAAAGAGGCTGAGCACAGAACTTCATCGTAAAGTATCTATCCCGACGGAGCAAACAAAGGATTTTTTAAAGGCCAGCCAGGCTGCCGTGGTTGAAGAGGTGCAGTGTGAAATCGCAGGTCATGTTTAGACTCCCATAGCAAAGGCTGCCCGCACCTTGTCATCACCCACCCAGCCCACAAGGGCGTGTTGGGTCCTCTCCAGGCATCATGCAGAGACCCCAAGCCACTCCCTGTGAGGGGAAGGGGAAGCGAAACGGGACAGAGAAGGGCCGTGCTGGGGAAGGGGGGCTCAGAGCGTGCCCCCCAGTAGCAACGAAGGTGGCGGAGACTTCCCATTGCACCGCCAGCTCCGATTCCTCTGCTGCGGATCGGTTTGGCTCTTTCCCCCTCGCATTCCTCAGTTTTATCCTTTAATAATCAGCATTCCGGCTCTCGGAGGCAGCCAGCTCTCCTCCACTCCACTCGGCTACACTGTCATCAATACTCAACTACAGACAATTTGTCCTTAAAAATGCCGAGTCTTCCCTTCACGCTCATTTCCTTGTATTTAAATGTCATTTAATCTTTTTTTTCCTGACCCAACATAAGGGTTTTTTTGTTCTTCATCCCCACTACTTTTTAAGCAATTTTTTGTAAGATGAGGCCATGTTTTACAGAATCACAGAAATCCCAGGCACCTGGGGCTGTCCTGTGCAGGTCCATGAGCTGGACTTTGAGGATCCTTGTGGGGCCCTTCCAGCTCAGAATATTCCGTGACTCTTTGATTCTAGGTTTTCCTTTTGCAGAACCATGTCTCCAACAGCCTCGTAACTTTACCTACATATGTCTCCCAAACTCTTTGACCAATACCGAAAGCTCATTCATGATACGCAGCCCCACCACCACCTGCCACCTGTGTATCTTTTTCCCGGTTTTTGAAACTTTTTGGAAACGAATTGTCATATGTCCCTCACGAGAGTCCCGGGGATGCGGTTGCGGGAGGAGCAGGGTACACAAAGATCTTCCCTGCGGCCGGGGCGGGACGAGGCGGGCGGCAGTGCCGGGAGATGCCGAGGGCGGCGGCGGGCCCGAACCGCGGCAGCGGACGGGTGCCGTGGGGATGTGCACTGGGGATGTACCCCGGGGATGTGTCCGGAGCGTTGTCCTGGGGATGTACCCCGGAGATCTGCCCCGGGGATGTATGCCGGGGATGTGTCCGGAGCGTTGTCCTGGGGATGTACCCCGGAGATCTGCCCCAGGGATGTACCCTGGGGATGTGTCCGGAGCGCTGCCCCTGGGATGTGTCCCGGGGATATGTCCGGAGCGCGGTCCCGGGGACGCGCCCCGGGGATGTGCCCCGAGGATGTGTCCGGAGCGCTGCCCCAGGGATGTGTCCGGAGCGCTGTCCCGGGAATGTGCCCTGGGAATGTGCCCCAGGGATGTGGCCCGACGATGTGTCCGGAGCGCTGTCCCGGGGATGTGTTCAGAGCGCTGTCCCGGGGATGTGCCCCGGGGATGTGTCCGGAGCGCTGTCCCGGGAATGTGCCCTGGGAATGTGCCCCAGGGATGTGTCCCGGGGATGTGTTCAGAGCGCTGTCCCGGGGATGTGCCCCAGGGATGTGTCCAGAGCGCTGTCCCGGGGATGTGCCCTGGAGATGTGTCCAGAGCGCTGTCCCACTCCCGCGGAGGCGGCGCGGCCCCGGGCGGTCCCGCGGGGTGACAGCGCCACCCTGCGGCGGTGCGGCGGGGCCGGGGCGGGGATGCTGCGGGGCTCGGGGAGAGGAGGGTGCGGGGCGG